>VXBO01014171.1:74858-146736 GCA_013400135.1 Rhinoptilus africanus
TTTTTTTCACCCGCGGTTGTAATATTTTTGACTGAAAAGGGTTTTTGATAGTAAAGAAGCTCTCTGTGATGGAATCTCTTTAGTGTGAGAACGGATCCCATCAGCTGGTTAAAACAAATGTTTCCAACTCTGTGCAGCATTCTGCTGCATTTCATAGCTGCAATGGAGGGAGAGAAATCCTGCTTTTCAAGTTGTTAAACTTTAAGGTGGCAATCCTTATTAATGGTGGTACAGTGCTCTGGTGCTAAGGGGGTTAAATGCCACTGGTAATTTGGGATTACAACTGTGCCTGTAAATCCTGCAAGGAAATTATAAACCGAGGGACGGTAAGGGAAAAGAATTCTCATCTTGATAGTAGAGAAAGACTGTAAATGTCACTAGCCTGAAAATCCCTCATCCACATGCTCTTATAAAATATTTTTTTCACCCGATAACTTACCTACTGAAATCTCAGACCACGTGCATGGCAGTGGAAGATTTGCAAACAGAGATGCTATCTACAGTATTTCATACATATATGCATCTGGCTGAGGGACTGTGTGTGAATTAATTCCTCTCTTACTTGTGGTGTGAAGCGAGACAGGGAGAAAAAGGAAAGCAAAGATCGTCGTCTTAAGAACAGAAGCGAGCAAGGGAAGCACTTCAGCCTATAAAGATTTAAAGGGATCCAAGCAATGCACATTGTTAATCTTTCTCTGCAAAATCAGTTCTGATAGAGGGAACAGGGGAAGGTGGAGGGAATCGATAGTGATGACGTTGTGCAATGCAATGCACTGCAATGCTAAAGTTATATAGTGTGTGCGAAAATATGTACCCTTATGTACTGCTGGTGGGTTCATGCATAATGGATGGAAGAAGATATGCAGATCTATCTGTAGGAAGATGGATGTATTTGTGCAAAGACGGCGATTATGTAACTTGATTACATCAGTGGCATCAGTCGCCGATAGTAAAATAATATGCTCAAAGAGCGTATCAATCACTTGGGTTAACTTTGTAGCGCTCCCGGCAGCGGGAGAAGGATGGAGACCTGGGCAGAGGAGGGGAGATCCTCGCTCAGCTCCTGGCAAGGGGTTTGCCTCTTGCAGGCTGCCTTTTGCATCAGCGTGCTCCTGGCGGAGTTTCCCTGGGACAGGGAGTTCGCCAAGGAGGGAGGAGGCTGCCTCCTTGCTCCTTCAGCCACACCCGCGGATTGGGCTCCAGAAAAGCCCCTCGCAAGGCTGTACAATGGTCCCATTGAGCAGATCCGGCTGCCTGCTCCTCGGCAAGGTCACACGGCAACCTGGGACTTCAGTGCATGGCAACAGCTGAGCGGAGGAGGAACAGAACCGAAATTAAAATTGATCTCCCTTCCCTCCCCTCCTCGCTGTCGCCTGCCTTGACGCGCAGCATTCTGCTGACCCCTCTGCCAGCGCTCAAGGCAGAGCTGTTGCTGTTTCGCCCCGAGCATGTGCGGCGCTTAACGTAGATAGCGTTGTCCCTCCCGGTGTGTGCAGCAACTGCCCGGCAGCTTCAGCAGGATGCTGCTTTGGTATTTCAGAGTACAGCATGACTGACTTTAGAAAAAAGTGGTGTCAGATGCAACAGCCTAATCTACCCGGTACGTTTACAGGGGACCTAAAAGGTGGCCTGTTAACACATTTCAAGCATCTTCTGTGAGCAAAGGTGTGACAGGGGTCCCATCGGTTTAACTCGGATGGACTTTTTTAGCGAATCGTTCACAAAGATAGTAGTATCAGGATATACTTTACTTCAATATCCATTTTAGGATCATAAATCACTGTTCCTATCTCTTCGGGAAGAGCAGGGGGGGAAGAATACTCCTTGAAGACAGATAAGCTTGCGAAGGCACTGCCGAGGCCCCATAACTCTAATGGATGCATTTTCTGAAGAATGTAAGCCTGATGAAATCTTAACTCAGCTGAAATGAGTGATCTTATCATCAGTGGCCTATGTCCTTCCCCACTTCACTCTGAATTCATTCTAGCAAAATTTCTCTAAAATACTTTTCAGTTAAGAAGAGGTGAGGGCAGAGTGGGTTTTATATCTCTTGATAAACGTGATCTCCACATACCTACTAGATTTAATGCATTATCAAACACACAGTAGTTTTACCATGGAACCAGCCTGAAAAATCACTTTTTCCTCCGCTTCCCTGAAAACATCAGTATTTTAAAGTCGGTTCACCATTCGTTCATGACTATTTTCATATTTCTTGAGCATAAGTCTGGGCAAGCACTAATAAATCCTGCTAATGTAGTTTAGAGTTTGATATTCATAGAGTATACTGAGTAAATTGGAAAAAAAAAGGATATGAAGTTAACTCTGTTTCCATCCTTCAGGGGTCAGAATAACACTATGGCAACTCCTGTGCATTGCTACAGCTCTTAACAATATTCAGAAATGTCCGTGGCATACTCTGTTCTGCCAACACGACTGCAGGCAGACTCTTTCCCTTTAATTCCTTACAGGACTTCTTGTGACATACAGGCTACATACCTGTACCACCCATCTTAAAGGAAAGCACACTTGTCTGCAGAAAGTGTTACAAAACTGGCGCTGTAGAAAGAGTAGGCATTGACAGCGTGGGAATATATCGCATGGTACGTGTAAACTGGCATGCAGCATGCAAAGATTTGCAAATTCAGGGTAACAGAGAGAGAGAGAGCGGTAAGCAAGCAAGTTTTATTTATAGGTCAATTTCAATGTTGTAGGTAGCAATACTCAGCCGGTAAAAATAAAAGGTTTCAGCTCCAATGCCATATCCATTCAGTTTGCACCAAATACAGCTTCTTCAGGAGGAAACTTTCCTTGCTGAAGTAAAACTGTAAATCACTCGGACAAATGAGGAGAAAATGTGAAGAGAAATATTTACATAAAACATTCCCAGGCTCCACATCTCAGACCACTGAAAGCAGTGGGAGTTTTGCCACCCACTCCTCGCTAGGACTGGGAAGCCGGCTTTTAAAGAAAACAGCAGTGCATGAAGAATAATCTCAGTGCCTGCCTCTGAAAGAGCAGGCTTCTGACTGTCGTTATCACTGAAGACAGTAGACTTGTTTTACTGCTGATAGGAAAATTTGAAACATACGGGGCAGATCTTAATGAAGCTTTTTTTGCTATTCAGTGATATTCTTGTAATGTATTCAGAGTACTTTCTGTGGCTATTATGTCGAACTCATGTACTGGGAAACAAAGCAAAAAATGGATAAACGACTGAGGTTTTCATTCAGTATATTTGCACTTACAGAGGAGTGTTTGAATGTACTTCTGTGTTTCGTAACAGCAGCTGGGTATCTTCTTATTTTTATAGTGCACGCTGTGTGATGATATATGGCAATTGAAACATCCAAGCTCTGATTAATATGATTAAAAACTAGCAACTTATCTAGTGGTGCTCAAGTTGTAAAGTTTAATTATAGCGGCACCATTTGCACAGCTATAGATAAGGTTGTGTCAGCATTTCTATTATAAACCTCTATCTCGTTGCCGTCCGTTGTGTCAGGGGTCTATGAAATGAGAAGAATTTACAGTAGAGACCATAACGGCTGTTTTGGATTACCATCATGGCCTGTCAGGTCAGTAATCCATGTGTTTCTTTAAGTCTTTACATGCACATCTACAGCAGCACCAAAGCAGCCATTATGGTCTGTCAGTTCGAGTGTGTGCTTGTTTTATTATAAAATGTAATTAAATATGAGATGATGGACCACAGTGACTCAGGAGGGAGCATTTAACCTCTCATTTTTCATGGACTGTTGTATTGGTTTCTTATTCTTAAAACATAACCAGACCAAATGCAGCAGTGAATTTTACTTGTGAGAGCTTAAAATTAATGCACATTTGAAAGAAGTCTCTTTTGGAGGGGGGAAGAATGACGATGAAAGGTTGTGGTTTTATAATGCTAATATTCAAGGTTTGAATGTTCCTCTAAGGTAGTCACACAGGGAACTCCATTCTATTGCAACAGGGGAAAATCCTGTGTTATTTGCCAAAGCTGTGTAACACCAGGGCAAGGAAATCAGGTGTTGCTGGTTCTCTGTTGTAACGTTGGGTACTCTGTTTTTCTAGGTCTCGCTGTACCTGTGTATTATAGGGACTCCTAGGTCATTTCATGGTGTTACACAGCACACTATTTATGCCTCAATAAGTAGGTCTGAACAAACGAACCAAGGACATCAGTCTTACTGCTTTCTGTGCTTAGAAATTTCATGTTTTTAACAACAGCACAGAAACATACAATAGTCCTTCAGTGGTGTAGCATCAACTGCAGCAATTACCCACACAGATTTTTTTTTGATTGGGGATGAAGGAGAAAGGGAAAAAATGGAAACATTTAAATTTTTTTCCAATGCACTAGATATTATTTCCGTTTTATTTTTAGTTTGGGACATAATTTAGGAGGTCCTCAGTGTAGCTTCTGAAAAGAAACACAGAAACCTAATCAATGCATTGAGAAGACTGATAAAATCTATACAAATGTATACAATGGGCAGGCAGACAAGGGCTAATACTACTTGGTGACTGAACGGCTGGTGGTGTCAGAAAGTTTTCTGTTCTCTGGTCCTCCACAGCTGTCTTCAATGAAGAATGCATTGTGAAAGAGGAAAAAGATGGAGACCAGCAGAATGGGTTAAAAAAAGGGGCAGAAGAGCATATAAATGTACAGATATTGGTGCAGTAGCCCCTGTCTCTTCAGAGATGGAGTGTGTTCTGTATTCCTTTTGTCTTTTCTTCACTAGTGAGACCCAGATGCTTAAAGTTACTGCGATTCCCAACTCCCACTGCTCTATTTTTATTTTTTTTTTTAAATTCTTAAACTCTTCAGTGCAAGGGCCATCTCCTTTTTGTGTGCATGCATGTTTCCTCTGCATGTTACCTCTCTGTTGAGGTAACTTGAGGTGCATCTCCATAAAACAATAAATTAATGGCAGGAACATGAGAGAAAGAGTGTTTCCTGTTGGCTGTTTTAGAAAATACACATATTTTACGTGAATAAAATTTTCCTCTTACAAAGCACAAACTGTGGCATTTCCAGCAAAAATCTCACAACGCTCTTGCAAGACTGCCTCTTACAAAGCTAGTGCAACTGCTGCGTAAAACCTCAATATCTCAGTTTCACCTATGAAGTTACACTTAATAATATGTGCTTGGACTGGTAGTAGCCATGTCGGTAAACTCAGTCGCAGCCAAAAAGTTTCAACTATTTCAAGGAAAATGAAGTCATAATTATGTGCATCGTTACGATGCACAGGGAAAGGCTTCTGCAGGGGAGGTTAGGAGTGAGTTTAACTGGCAGTGACCTACCTGGTTCCCAGACCAGTTGCCTCAGAATGAGAATTTCTGTGCCTGAACAGTGTAAGGGACCTGCGTGCACATTCATCCCTGCCTCCATCCATTTGGCAGTGCATCTCTACCAGATCTGACTCTTAAGCTCAGTCGATCATATGCCTCAAGGATAATTCCTACACCAAGAAGATCTGTCGGTATGATGGAAACCTTGGGATGGAGCCACTATGTCTGCAGAGGGATGTGTTTGGCCGGGATGCTTTTGTGTGGCAGTGATCCCTGGCAACAATTTTCACCCTGTGTCTGTCAGGTTGCTATTCAGCGCAGAGAATTTCAGGATGACAGCAGAGCACAGCTGTTATCATATAACACCTTGGCATTCCTGCATCCTCAACTTCTCTCAGTGCTTCCTGGCTGTCTCCTCCCAGATTTAAACTTCCTTTTTTTTTTTTTCAGAAAATCTTACCTTTGCTTGTTTCAGAACAACACAACTGGAAATGCATGGCATTTCCTTTCTGCCAAATCGTATGCATAATGGAGATACATGTGTATGTCTATGTATCAATAAGATCTGCATATATATTATACATAGAGTTCATTTTATTCAGCATCTCCTCTTATGAAACAGAAAAGTTCTTTCCTCTTTCTACTGTATGTTTCTTTGGGGTGTCCTAGAGCTGAAATTGGTGTGCGTACACCACTGTTAAATCAGGTTCACTGACTGGCAATGTCTCTCTGTACATACATATATTTAGTTATGTACCCACACACATGCACAAAACCTTATGCCTATGTGTGTGTATGCATAGATATGCATTTACTCGGATACCTGTGCATTTACTCACATATATGCACAGAGGAAGACAGAGAGCAGGCCATAAAGAGAAAGTACTCTAGTTATTTCTTATGCTAAATGTAGGAAACATAACACGCTTCAAATGTACCATGAAATGATAGCTGGTTTTGAGGGTTGATGTAGTATTAATTTATTTTTTAATGATCTGTAAATGCAGCATATTTGAAGGCAACATAAATTTATTTTGGAATGCAAAATATGAAGCATACTTTGAAAGGACTATCCAAGATCACCAGTCAGGGATATATGGTATCATCTGTGTTTTTAGAAATATACATGGTAACACTTTGGAAGGTACAATCTGAATGTCTCCTGTATACCTCCCCAACAGAACATGAGACACTATTGAAAATCTCTTGTCCACTATTATGGAAAAGCTCGATCACAGTATTTGCTCAGTTCATAGCAGAAGAAACTGTACGTATTATAAAAGGAATGCAAAACTTGGTTTAGTATTTCTCGTGTAATGCTTACTTTACCAACTGATGACTCTCATATTTGGTATGAATAATGTGTCTGCCTTTGGTCACTTATTAACCAGAAAGCCATTAAGGAAGAACCAGAGAATGACAGCAAGAAAAAAAAAAAAAAGAAGGAAAGACTTCCACATGAAAAGATTCCCATCTGAAGAAAGACATGATGGGTTTGTATTGTTCAGAAAAAAGAGGAATAGATGATATGGGAGTATACGGTATGCAGTGGGAGATACTGAAGACTACTGAAAGATACTTTGGGTTCTCTTACATGTTGTTTGCCTGGTGACCAAAAAAATTAAAATGTGACAAATCAAAATGAGTGAAGGAAAGTAATCCTTTACAGAGTTCACTCAAATTTTTAATCTCTTATTGGCAAAAATACAGTGAAGAAAAAGGTCTAGTACAATAAAATATCTTAAGTCCATGAATAAAACCTGAATTTTAAAATTTTACATTGTAATAAATAGCTAGATAAGAAGATTATCAGCCTATGTAACAGATAGTTAGGTAAGGCGGCTATCAGCTTGTGTAGCCCAAGGACCACCTGCTATCTTCCAGGTATTGTGCAATCAACGAATGTGTATGTCTGTGATTGCTGGATTTGCTGCTGTTTTCCCTTTGAGGTTCTAATGTCTAACTAGATGGACTGTAAGTGTGTTCTTGTGATTGTTGTTATTCACTACCTGTTCAGTTTACAAATCTGCCAGTTGTGGTACTGCTTAATAAAGACTTTGTTAGTGCTGACTGGGCAACCTGATTTGTCTGCTTAAGTCCTCATTGCTAAAGTCCTGATCCAAAACCCGCTGAAGGGAATGGAAAGATGCCCACTGCACTCAGTAGGTTTTGCATCAATCTCCAGCATTGTCATCTAGTTTCTGTGGTTTTGTTAGTTTCTGTGAAAAAAACTCATGCTGCTTCTTATCTTTAATAGGTTAACATTGATTAGAAAAAGAAAATCTTGTAAACTTTGATAGAATTCCATAAAGCTTCACTGTGCTATTGACAGCATAGTCAGTTCCATCAATTTCCATCATTAAGAGATACGCAACCCTCATATTTTGTTTCTTTGTAGAAAGGAATGTCTAGATTCTTGAGAGGTTGTTAGCCCATCGCTGGTCTCCAGTGCTTTCAATTGCAATGATGGGAAAATCATAATGCCCTTTAAAAATAATTAATAAAAATATATGCGGTATTGGGTGTACATCCTAAGCTAGTTCTTTCTAAAAATTCATCAGGGTAATCAAATTACAGATTGTTTTAATCTTTAGTTAGTTTAACATATCCTCCTTCCTATTGCCTCTTCAGTGCTATATAATATTATCCATGCTAAAGGACAATCATATGCTCAATGGACAGATACTGTACATCTATTTATGACTGCTCACTTACAAGAGACCTTCCTTAATTAGCGTTTTCTCTGGATTGTGTCCATTTGTGGTAGTACTTAATGCTTAAGACTTCCGTATTAGCTAATGTAACGTATGTCTTTTATTCCTTTGGCATCCTAAAATTAGTTTTGCAGATTTGTAACAAAGGTAGAGATACTTAGGGTAGGTAACAAAGGAAGATGGATTTCCACCAAGGCTTCAAAAACTTGAGGCCCTCTGCGTCATTACTGAAGGGAGACGTGCTTCCAGGGGCAACTGAGAGACAGATGCTAACTTTAGGATCTGTGGTATCACTATGATCTTTAGTATCATTTTTGGTATCTTTGGTATCACTTTTTCCCTTTCTGAATGTTCCTGAGAGGATCAAAGAAACAAGTCCTTAACAATGAATTTTGAATACTTCAACATAAGACAAATAAAAATAAAATTACCAATGAGTGACATTTAATTCCAGTTACTGCTTTACCATACTGCTTTCCCAGGACTTTGAATATTTAATACAATTAATTTGAAGGTATTGGACCTCCACAGCCTGAAATCAGTTCCTTTCACAAGTTCCAAATATTTCCTCTCTGTAAAGCTTTACTAAATTTATCCATGCTTCATTTTTCTGCCTATGAACTCTGTAAGACAAAAACACCTCCTGCCTTCTTGTCTTTCTAAGTTCATCTATTTGTAATATAAATTCTTTGTTTAAGATTTTCATTTTATTATATATGGAGTAGGGCTAGAGGAAGAGTTAATGTCAGTTTCTTCTCCCTACCTCAGTGGAACTGAATTTTCTGACAGCCCTTGAAAATCGTGGAAAGTATTTGCTTTCTTCAGGAAAAAAAGTAATTTTGATGTTGGTCAGAGGGTGGGTTTTTTCATTTATTTTGATATTTTCTTAGATTTTGGGAGGATTGAATCAAAAGATGACATTTTAAACATAAAATTTTAATGAAAACATTTTCTTTTCTGTAGAAAATTAATCAAGGGAGATAATTTCAGAGTACTTAATGCAAGTTCTTAGCAGAACAGGACTCTCAGCTAAGGTCTTTAGATGCTAAATAATACAAATATGAAAATAGTACTGTGAGTCATACTACTGGGGGTGGCTGGGTCAGCTGCTAGTTTCCTAAATACTAATCAGTCTTTTTAATTTAAGGTTACCTCACTATTCATCATCTTCTTTTTCCATGTTGCTTGAATTAATTGTATATAAAATATTAGTGTGCATAAATCAAAGGTAGCTTGCGTTTTTTCTTTTTGCCAGGGTTTGGGTGCAACCCACCTTGTTAACAGAACAAAAATATTCATAGTAATAGATTTTTCTGGTCTAGATGCTGTACTTCGTCCCTGTGTTTGCTCCTGTTCTTCAAATCTTAATCCGGTGCCCCGGGGAGTTGCTGAAAAGGCTGCTGTAGGTTTCAGTGTATAGTGAATTAGATTTGGGAATCTTAAAATCTTAGCAGGAAGTTTCTCTCACTTCATGCGGTGCATTTGCCTGTCGGTGCAGGACCATCACCTGCTCTACACACACAGGTACTGCCTTTGTGAAGAGCGGCTTTCCCAAGGGGACGCCGAAAACAGGGCAGCTCCTATTTTGCCAGGAGATAATACCAGAGGCGAGGGTATCTCGGGTTTCATACTCGAAACCTCTGCCCTTTGTTTTAAGCCTCGTTACTAGAAATGACAAGCCGTGCTCAGTGCCATCCTTTGGGCTAATTCCAGCTGATGGCTTTCACCCGCGGCCGGACCACAGAGCTCAGCGGTGATGCCGGCAGCGTTTCCCCCGGCACAGCCGGCCACAGGAATACAGCCGGCCAGTGGGCTCCGTGCCCAGCATGACCTGTCGCCTGGAGACTCATGGTCTCTGTAGCTTTGTTTAATACACGACATTTCTGTCTGCTCCGAAGATACTCATGTTTGCTGACGGGGAATAATATTAAACAAAGCAAGGGTAAACCCATTTCACACAGAAGCTCCTGTCAGAGCTCTGTGTTACATCAAGAATAAGCTTAGAGTAACTCCAGTGAAGCCGTTTCATTCGGCTTGCCAGACTGAGTCCAATATGAACCTTCAACATAGATATTATTGCATTAATTTTAATGAATAAAGATCACAGGCACATTACTTATTTAATTAACATTGCAAAACCCATTGTCAGCAAGGAAAGGAGTTATATTGTACAGCCACTCTAATGCAATCACAGGAGTATACTTTATGGCTCTGAGAATATAATTTTCTTGTTAAAAACCTTTGATGTTTTTTTAAATATATAAAACACAGGAAATGTGTAAATAAGGCTTGCCAGCCATTTCAAATACCTCATATCAAAATTAATCTTTTAGCTTTAATCTGTGTTAATTTTGATGTCTTTCAAATAATGCTATTGTATATATATATGCATATATAGAAATATAAGCAGAGGTATACATGTATATACATGTCTTTTGTTATAAAATCAAATGTGTTAATACTGAAAATGCAACCATAATGTCAATTTTCCTATGTTACCTTTACTATTATTTTTATCTTCGTATTTACGCTAAGTTAAGGGCTGTTTAACCGCAAGAGTTTCACTTTTCTGGTGGTTTCCTGCCTGCTCCAACTCACTGACAGGAAATGCTCCTTGAATTTGTTCTTATGGAATTCAGGAGCACTGAATCGGGCATTGCAATACTTGACCAAGACCCACTGCGCCAAGCCTGGCCAGCAGGTCTAGTTTAGACCTACAGGTGTTTTTCCATCGGATCTCCTTCATGCATTACCACGTGAGCTGGTTCGAAGTTTCTGAAAGTCGGGGAGTCGAGGCCACCAGTCAGCTGAATGACAGTATCTTGACATGTGCAAGATGGGCTGCCGGCTCTGCGTTAGTCCTGAATTCATAACTCAGAGGGAGTCTGCGTGTCGTACAACAGGGGAAGCTGTGGGCAGTATATCTCAGAGATTGGCAGGAGCTGCTTGCTGTGTAGATGGGTTTAGATTACAGTGGGAGTCAAGATTTTAACACATATTTTGGTGTGCTTAATCCCACACTGACACAGACTCTGAAAACTATTGCTTGGAAGCAATATATCTCATCAGACTGCAGTTTATCTAGTAATGAAACCTGAACGCCACAATGGAAATGTAAATATAATGTAGTCCAGAGTGTATCAGGCTGTATCAGTGCCACCTGAAACACAGGAGTGAGTGAATTTATTGTTTGTTTGGCAGGAACTGTGGTTCTACAATCCTTGCTTTTTATTATTATTTTTAGTGCTGCGATTTTCACCCCACAGAGTGCTCTTCATCACAATACAGCATAAGGTTAAAAACTTCCTTAAGTTTTTAACCTTATGCTTTATTGTGATGAATGAGGATGACTGAATTTTCAACTAGAGGCAGTTTCCTATAGCATTATCTTGTATTCTTTTCTACCAAAGTTGGCACAGTATTCTTAGCTTAAAAAGGAAGGTTTTTTTTTTTCTTTATTTGTTTTCTCTTATTGGAAAATTATAGTCTAAAGGTTATTGCAGGATAGAGGAAAAATAGTAGAGTAAGACTATGTTCAAATAACACTGTTTTTTTTACACCCACAAACTTTTTTCTTTAAGGATTATCTATTAAGACTTAAAAACACCCAACACCCCCCCCCCCCCCAAAACAAGGGAAAGGGGCACATTAGAAAAAAGGCAAGTTTTTGTCATTGAATTTAGATACAAATTTCTTTAAGGCTGTAACTTGCTGTAAAGTGCAAATTGTCTTCCTGCTTATCTTAGAGTCCCTCTTACTATTTAAAGATCATTTTTCAAATAGCTTCAGTATGAAAGGGGCCAATCTTTGCTCAGTCCTTATCAAAGAATGAAATGAAACAAAACCTGCTGTTCAGCAACACTCATCTTCCTTTACATGTTCAGAAATAATAAAAATACAGAAGGGAGCACCATCACTGATCTGAGTATCAAAACAGTATAGACTTCTACGGGTGCCATAAAATTTAGTTTATGGAACTCGAAAGTTTTATAACACAGAGAGTTGTTGGTATTTGATATATGAAATCATTGATTTCATCAGGAATTGTTGTTGATGTCTGGAAATCTAGCCCACTTTTACTGTTACATGATGTGCATAGTTCATAGCTTTGAAGTCTATAATACATGGATGAAACGAGAACTGTTTTATCGGTTTCCATGAGCAAATGGGGACTTTACTTTCTCTGGCTGTCCACACATCTTTTTAAGTGAACACTAACTTTTATTTGAAGACAAAGCCATAGGGGAGTAAATATCCTTAAATGATCCTGTGTTTTATGTGCTGTGATATACAAATACTTTAATTATCTTCAGCAATGTGGAATTTATTTAACTCTACCAGTTGAGACATTCTGGCCATCACCAGTCACTGACAGTGATAGTGACTTCCTTCTGCACTAAACGCTTAGGGTATAGGATAATACTGTATTTATGTACGGCATTGTTCCTGAGATTTCATAATGCAGATGGAAAATTAGCTGTATACCTGCCAGTTAAAATAACTATGAATAATAACGGTGAAATAATTAGATTATGTGGCTGGCTTTGACGAAGTTCAGCCTTTGTCTAGAGGCAAGTGCCCTGTGCCCTGGCAGTGCCTGGCTGACAGGGAGCGTGTCGGGAGCCCCAGACGGGTGGGCAGGGGGTTTGCTTGGAAAGCCGCAGGTGGTGGTCAGCGGAGCATTGCCTCCTCGTTTTGTTCAGCCCTGTCATTACCGCATGTGCTATGTAGCAGCCGATGGGCATGGGGAAGGCTGCTCTAGGATTGGTGTTAAAGAAAGACTATTAATTATGAAATTGAGAAATCCTGGGTGTTGGTCAGTGGCCTCTGGCATGACTTTGGCTCGATAACATGATCTTTTCTGTTGCATACATCATCCCTAGGGAGATATCCCTGCCTCCTAGGCTCAGTGATGAGCCTTGGCTTAGCATCATCTCCTAAGTGAAGGAGGGAGCTTGGCTGGGGGGGCTGTCTCTCCAGGGGCCAGCTGGCCAGGCACCAAGAGGGAGGACAGTGTGCTCCAGGAGGTGACACCAAGTAGTGGCAATGGCAGTTCACAGCCACGCCACCCAGTGCCCATCCTCTCAAGTAGGTTGTCCAGGACCACAGTATTTACCACAATATTGGGCCTTGAGTCTCTTCTCAGGCACCAACACTTAGTTATTACTATGACTATTACTGTTACTGTTACGTTGTTCTTTTCTGTAAGTTTTGGGGGTATCTTTAGTTTCAATTGTGTGAAGTGCAGCCCCACCCCCCACGCCCCAGCATGATACTTTTTTCATATACACAACTGGTAGTAGATGTTTCATCTTCTAGATTATGAGCAGGGATAAGCTTTGGCATGGGATGGGATCAGAGGATGGTTCCATACAGGCTGCCTCAAGCCTGTCAGCTTGGTGTTAGAGGTGATCCTTGGAGAGAACTCTCTTCCTTCCTCTGTTGACTCCAAACAGGCACCAGCAATGAACTGGCATTATGCAGTGGAGGTGGTCTGGGAGCCGTGTGAGGGAGTTGACTCAAGGACTGCATTACTCAGCAGCGCAGACATATTGCCTGACTTCAGTTCCCATGAGCAGAAAGGGGTGATAGCAGTTCTCACCTTGCTGGCTCACTAGGGGAATGGGTACATTAGAGACTGTGAGATGTTAAGATGTGGTAAGATACGGCGTTTGGCGGTCTGAGGAGAGCATAAAAGACAGACTCCTGTCTGAGGAGATGGATGAGTTTCCTTCAGTAACACATTAATGCATACTGTATTCCTCCTCTGAAATGCAAGCTAATAATCACAGTCTCTGCAGTTGTTTCTGGGGATTTTATTATGCAGATGTTATTTTCTAATTATTCCATTGTAAAACTCATGCACACGTGAAAGGGAAGAGTGAAATATAGAGGGGTAATCTAACTAAGTATGAAAAGCGCTTTTTTTTTTTCCCCCTGAGATTAAATTAGCTCACTCTTACTTAGCCTTCCACTTTGGCGCTCTGTCTGGCTATGTCTGTGTTTCTAAGATGCCTGTTCCTCTTTTTTTATTGCCCTTTGAAAATCCTCAGAAACCTGACTCTCGTCACTCACACACTGTCAAGACAGGTCAGGATGGGCAGATGTGCGCCTGCTGCTCTCCGAATCAGGACTGGGAAGGCAAAGGAGTCTCCAGTGCAGGTCCCATTTTGGGTATCCCTCTGTAACACAGCTGCTCTTCAGAAGTAAGCTGTGAACCTTCTTGGTCTTGTACATTCCTTTCCACAAATCATCCTGCCAAAAAAGGGCCATTGAAACAAAGGTTTGGTGAAACAATTCCGCTGAAAAACAGAATTCACCACAGCCATATTTCCCATTTGTAGAAGAACTGAAATGCACTCGGCACTCCAGCAGGTCATGTTTGTACAGCAGATTTCAATTAAGGGTGTTATTGCTTTTAAAGGCCAAGGTGGGCTTTTTCCACAGCAGGTTTTGGGGGTTTTTTTGTTCCTCTCCATACATAACTCCCTACAATGACTTCGTACAGACATAATGTGCATCTGCCGATATCTTTAGAGAGCTTTTATGATGGAGTTATGGAAAAATTTCTTTTACCTTGCCCTGTCTGAATTGGCAATAGTGTCTGCCATGGGAAAAGGCAGGCAACGTGGTTAGGGTTTGGATGAGAATAGGGATTTTAATGTTGGTGGAGGTACTATTATCATTATTATTTCCTTCTATTACAAGATTGCCCGTAATCGCCCAGTTTCCATTTCCCTCTGTGTTGTGCACACTCAGGACCCGTTCCATACAGCTCGGAAAAGACAGAAATTGGATGGGGGTGGCTGGGGAGCACAAGGTAATAACAAAAACATATTGGCATACACTGTTGACAGTAGCTGTCAGCTACCACTTCCTTCTCAATTTTTCGTAGACATCACAGTAGAGAAGGGATTTGAAGGAACAGAGGTTGGAGTTCACCGTCTTTTTAGTCTGCTTGAATGATTGAGGAAGGCTATAAAAAGCCACCTCAGGCTTAATTTCATAGCAGCCAGTTCTCACAAAGGGTGAGGTCTGTCTTTAGGAAGGGCACAAAGCTTCTACGACGCCAGAACACCTGCAGATGTCACCTAAGAAGAAACAATCAACATCCCAGTTTTCATTTGGCTATCAAAACAACTAACTTACTCAAAATTATGTTGATTCTGTAAGGTGATTTTACCCATGGAAGAAGAAATTTCTGCACAAATTCCTGTGAGCCCTTTGGAACTCTGCGGCATAATCTTTCCTCCATCAGTGAAATCCCAGCATTTTAAGTTTAGAAAACAGAAAACTAAACTATCAGTGAGGAGAGGTACGCATAATTTCCTATTGCACAGTATTCAGAGTATTTAAATAAAATATTTGGGCTCTTAGTTTGAATTTGGGCTTTTGACCTCTTATTAATAAGCAAGTTTTAATCTATTTGAATTCAAAGGATATTTAATTTTTAATGCAGATTTTGTGTCATTTTACTTTCTTAATAATCAGAAGGTCACATGGTATCAGAAACACCTTATGACAATCTAAATTGAGTATATCATCATTATTACCTTTATCAGTCAGAAAGAATTAATTGAATTGTGAGTATTGCTCATAGATCATGATGTCTGCTTCTGAAAAATGCATTGACCTATAAATTGTCCTCCAATAGCCATCCCCAGACTAGACACGAATTACTAGAAGAAATTTGTAGAAAGATGTCTCCTGAATGATTGGTGTTTGCACAGTAAAGCTGGGTAAGAAGGTGGCTGTTTCAAAGCCCCTTTTTAGAGGTTTTTTGTTAGATCTTTAAAAAAACATAATTAGAGTTTTCTATTTCTACTGTGAATTAACATAAGTCACACATGAGATATATTTAATAAATATTCTTTTTTCTTTCTAGTTATTTCCATGTAAGACAGGACACTGATGGAATATATGCTAACTGCCACATGAATTTATAGATAAACGTTCCTAGTGCCACATTAATTTTTACCCAGAATACAGTAAAATTGTTCAGCAG
Source organism: Rhinoptilus africanus (assembly GCA_013400135.1). Taxonomy (NCBI): domain Eukaryota; kingdom Metazoa; phylum Chordata; class Aves; order Charadriiformes; family Glareolidae; genus Rhinoptilus; species Rhinoptilus africanus. The sequence continues at coordinate 90,873 of VXBO01014171.1, forward strand.
ATGAATGATTCCTGGAACAAGTTATCTTTGTATTTATTTTCTAAGATCTATTTTACAATGAGTCATAAACTTTAATTGTGAATTGTTTCTGTAAATTCTGTCATTTGCTCCTCAGGATATACTCCAGTTCTGAGTGTATGTACCCATCCTCAGGAACAAAGGACAGGGCCCTACTGTTATGCAGTCCCTACTCCCTCTTATTACAATTTTCTTTTGGGCTTGTCCTTCTATTTGGTTTCACTTTCAAGGCCAAAATAATTGCTGGACAGCCAAGATTTAGCACCCTTTAACTGACATGGCTTTTCTTCTGACTGATGTCTATTCCCTGATGGTATACAGAAAGCAGTCATAACTTCTCTGTTATTTATCACAATAAACAAGCTAATTTTTTCTATTCCAGTTAGACTTCCTATTCCCTTTATGTCCTTTAGCAGCTGTTTATGCATTTCTCGTGATCTGAATTCATCTTTTGGAGAATACTGGCCAGAAGCCTCTGCATTATGCCAGAATAGGTCTCACTGGTGCCGTATGCAGTAGCTCTCCCACATACCTGTCTTAAAATACAGATGCTAAATTTGCAGCTATTCAGTGATAACGTCATTCTGATTTGTCATTTAGAAGATTGTACTTATACGGTTTTTCCAACATCCAGCTTATAGCAGTGCTCTGCTTTACTGAGAGTCTGTGACTGCCCCAGACAACCTGTAATGCTTTACCACTCTTACTTAAGTGTGTGTTTAATGCCGAGAATCTGCCTAGAATCTGAGCAGTAGCCAAAAGTATTGCACGCTGTGCTCCTGTAAGCGTTCCTAACAGTGGTCTTTCTTCTGGCAATGTGGGAAATGGCATTAATTGTTCATAGTTGAGGCCTGCTTAAAATTCATCCTGGTACCAGAAGGATTGCAGATTTCAGTGCTATTTCCTGGATATATTGTACAGGATATCACAGTAGCTACAAATATCTCGGCATGTAAGATGGAAGGGGTCAGTTTTACTCACATTCACCAAATCACTGGAAATAATTATATTCATGAGGCAGAGACCTTGTAGAATATGTCTTACCTTACCATAACAAGACACTGTATTTCTCATTGGTTCCTATAGTTATCAGATACTATTTAAAAATTCCCTTCTCTCAGCTATAAAACCATGCCAGCAAATCTGGCAATCCAACGTAAAGTCACAAATGCAGCTAAGAAAATTTTCATTTTTTTTCTTTCAGACTTACAGAAACTTTACATGGCATATGTTTAGGATAGATACATCATTATTAACTGGTCAAGAAATAGAAGAATATTGCAATTGGCATAGGAAGAGTATTAGCTTCCAAAAGAAGGGATCCTAGGAAAGTTATAAGATTGTAAAATGTAATATCAGCATTTTAAGTATAAAAAACAGGTGTTGGCTAAGTCTAGCTAGGAGTAATGTAACTTATCTTTTATAGAGTATTTGTGACAAACACTGTCTTTAGTATCCTAACTATTTCATTAGCTGTTCCACAGCCTCATGGCCTCATCACGTACCAAATTTTTGTTAAAAAACTCTCCATCTTACGTACAATTAAGCTTTACTGAGGATGTAAAATTACAGTATAGCCAGTGTGAATTAGGATCATCGATAACAGTGACATCTGTCAGGCACAAGAATAAAACTATTTTAGGAACTCCCAGCCTTGATTGTATCTTCTCACATTTGCATAACCAGTGTTAAAAAATCCAGTTATGTTAGGCACTTCGTGCTTCAAAATAGCTTTGAAGTATAGGAGTAAGACTGGAAGGGCTATCAGATAATTTTTAATTGTAGGATTAAGATGCCAGAAGCCATTTGGAGAAGTGGCTGTGCCTGTGCTGCTGAATACAACAGAGTCACGGACCATTCCCTGGCTCTGAAGCCAAGTGACTAGCCCAGGTTGTATTTATGCTTGGTAACTTTATGGCCCAAGGGAGCAGTCCTGTGAGGAAGGCTCCTGTTTCCTGAGACATCATTTGTGAGGGTGTTTGGTTTTTTCAGTTGAAGATTTTGGACGTGATGTGAGGGCCTTGTTGCAGACTGATGTTTCCATAGCATAAATGAAGGAATTGTGCTGTGTAATGGGATGATGTGTAGGGATGTTTCTGTGCGGGATGTTGCGGGGTGTTGGTCAGAGAGACCGTAGGGCAGAGGGACTCTTGCCATGACAGCCACCCCCCTGGTGCTACCCCCTGCACCCTGCCTGCACTTCATGGAATAGAATCATAGAATCCGAGAATAGTTCGGGTTGGAAGGGACCTAAAAGATCATCTGGGTCCAACCCCCTGCCCTGGGCAGGGACACCTCCCACTAGACCAGGCTGCTCAAAGCCCCATCCAGCCTGGTCCTGAACACTTCCAGGGATGGGGCATCCACAGCTTCTCTGGGCAACATGTTCAGTGTCTCATCACCCTCATAATGAAAAATTTCTTTCTGATATCTAGTCTAAGTCTACCCTCTTCCAGTTTGAAAACATTGCCCCTTGTCCTATCACTACATGCCCTTGTAAAAAGTCCCTCCCCGTATTTCCTGTAGGCCCTCTTCAGATACTGGAAGGCTACTATAAGTTCTCCCTGAAGCCTTCTCTTTTCCAGGCTGAACAACTCCAACTTTGGGGCACGGAGCCTCAGTTCCCCCAACCCAAAGCCAGCAGGGAAGCAGTGGGGAAGGCTGCAGATCCATCGCTTGAGCTTCCTTCCTGGCTTTATTTCATTTAGCATTAGTGCAGCCAGGGAGTCTGGTTGACTGCACAAATATAATCCACAGTTAGTTTAAAAAGGACTACAGAGCACCAACCCCACACCACTCACATGTCACGAGCTCCAAGGTAATAACTCTCAACATCCTATAATTAATTAAATAAAAAAAGCCCCAGAAATTACAATGTGCCACAGAAAGAGAGCAGGAGAAATCAAGGGCATTAGGGATGTCCTAATATATATATATGGTGCAGCGGTGAGAATACTGACGTAACATTGTTAAAGTAAATGTGGAAGTTTTAAAGAAGAAATTACTGAAGATATAATATAGGAACAAGTCCCATGTTGCATAAAAATGGTATCATTTTTCTTCGTTAATGTGTAAGATGGGGAAGGACAGATAGGAAAAAGCAATCCAGAAACAATATGTTCTTACCTACATCAGACAGAGGGGAGCCAAATGAGACGCATCTAGACGGGAGGCACCTTCACAGGCCCTTCCGTCTCACTACTGAGCACATAGCAAAAATTGCTTTTCTTACTAATCTCAAGTATATTTAATCAGCTAAGCAAAGGTGTATTCATCCTGGCACAAGATGTAATAATTGCCTAAGGAAGCAGCGGGGGGAGGAAGGATTGCTTTAAGGCTGCTGCCGCAGAAGTGTGGAGAAGCTAGCCAGGGGTGAAATAGCATTTCCAGAAGGGAAAGGCCAGTAATTTTTCAGGCTTATGTCTTCTCCCCCTCCCCTTGGGTAAAACAGTTTTGTCACTTGCAAGTAGTAATACAGCCATGCCGAATGAATCTCCCCTGACACCACCTGAAGAAAAACGAAAGGAAAAAAATAGAGAGATGTTTGTTAAATTTTATTTTCGATTGGTTTTACTTTCCACCGCAGAAATTAATGTTGTGCATTTAGCCAAGTTAATAAATGCAAGATTATCGTATTCACGGCATTTATGCATCATTTTGAGTATTTTCAAGGTAAGCAACATCCACATTTCCATATCACTAGAGGAAATAAACTACACGGAGAATACAGGAAATGAGTATGCTTCCCCAAGTAGTAATTTCACAATATTTCTTTTTCAGTTTGCAAAGATGAGAGGGAATTTATATTGTTTAATGAAGTTTAAACCGCTCTTGTATATAAGAAAAAGCGAAGTGTTATATTGTAGATGAAGTACGATGTTTTCTGTACGTAGGGTTCTAAAGAGAATAAATGCACTTCTCACTCAGAGATAATTTTATTCGAAGTTCATAAAAACAAAGAGTGCACAGAAGAGCAACTAACAAAAAAACCCCAACAACAAACCAACCTGCCTGTTCTTGTGCTGGGTCGGAGTGAATGTTGCTATGGGATGAATGGCCATTAAGCTGAAGGTCACAAAGAAGTTCTCAATTACACCTGTTGCATTGAGCTCTATCTACCTTGGCACTTTGGTTCAGAGCAGTAGTACAATCTTGCAACAAATCCCTCGTCTGTTCCCACTTCCTGCATGTTGGTTCAGTTTCCGAGGCAGCTTTTGGTGCGTGCCAAACAGGTTGCCTTGGAGGATGGGGCACCACTGGTGGCTCCCTCCACCTCTGCACCTTGGGCACGTGAAGATCGAAACCCCTCTCAGCCTCCGAACAGCCTCAAGCTGGGTTCAAGGACCAGATTAAATCTGTTCTGAAATGCAATCTACTGCACGGTATAGAAATTGGGGCTTCCACGCCACATGATTTGATCTAATTATTGTTTCGCTCTTATTGACATTGAATTAGCTGATAATGTGGAATTATTTTTCTCATGAAAAGGAATGATACGAATGATACGAAAACAGAATAAGTGAAAAGAAGGCATTTTATGGGGATAGTGGTAAATGCATGAAGGGTATCATATGTGGGCTGGTAAAATAAAGTGAAGTGAGTCAAATGAAGAACCACCTTTACCATTATGGAGGAAATTAGCTTTTTAGTAAAAAATGAAAATGAGTAATAAGTAGTAAGTGCTTTTACTGTTCACATAACTCTGTAAACCCATCTGTCAACAAATTAAATAAAAGTTTAACAAAGTACTGCCACACGGGCTTGTCTTTTTAAAGAGCTCAGCCTGAAGTTTGTTTCTAGAGCTGCCATTGCTCCTGTTAAAACAGGAGCATCAGCTGTGTGCATCGTGGTCCAGCCTCATCCCATTGCCCTCCTAGGTTTATGGAGGTTTCCACTTCTTCAGCTGGTTTGTAAAATTTGTCAACCAAACTTTTTAAAGCAGAAACTGGTAACTGAATTTGACCCAGTTTTGCAAATAGTTTTAAAACAGCTGAAATCACAGTTTGGCACAGGAAGAAAAGAAAAGAAAGCAAAAAATTTCAAAAATGGAAGAGGAGATTTACACATTTCTTAGCACTTTTTTGTCAGGTTTCATAAGAAATTCATTATATAATGTGGACCTTTAATCCATAACAGGATTAAAAATAATTATTTTCCCATTTTCTGCTTTCCTCTGAGGCTGCTTCAGTACATATCCCATTGTTTGTGTAGTCTTCCATTATTTAGTAAAATCCTCAGATACTGAACAGCTGTTTGCTGGTTTTGACCTGCAACATTAGAATAACAGCACTACAATAACAACAGATTTTGGCAGCTGTAAACTGTGTACAGCTGAACTATGATATTTGCAATTAATATGTTACTTGCAAAATTGCATCTGCTTGTTTTCATTTCTGACTGTTTTTCAAGTAGCACCACTTATGAGACTCTACAATGACCTAAGAAATTTTGGAGATACGTATGCAGTTATATAATAAGTTTGCATTTATTTGCATTATACGTTTCATATCCAAATTTAAATTTGGAGTCCTAAATTGGTCTGTAGTTTAGGTCCACATGAATTTAAGAATTAGCCAATAGTCACTGCTGTTTTAATAACAAATGATGTCTTAATAGGAAAAATACAAAGCATCCATTAAATTTTAACTTTTTTTCCTTTTTTCAAAGGCAGTTCCCCGTTATGTTAATTGCAGTAATTGCTTTATTGAATGTCGTGAGCTAAGCCCAGTTGCAGTTATGTTAATTTAATGGTATTTCATGCATAAGAATTTATCGACATAAATTCTGTTCGCTACTTAACTCTAAAATGCCATTTGTCTTAATAAGGTTAGTCCATGGTTGTTCCTTTACTGAAGGGAAGCCGAGGGAAGAGATGTTAGAGTAGAAACTGGAAGACGGCGACTTGAGGAGACTTCGCCAGCTGCATAGACAAACAAGGCTTACTTTATTATTGCCTTAATAAAAGCTATTGAGCCCTGAGTACATAGTAGTTTCTTGGCACCTCATACCCTGTGTGCATGGAACATCCGATTCTCCCGTTAAGTGGTCTGTTCAGTTACACTTGATTTCTCCGGCCCATTTTTCTTTGCGTTCCAGCCATGCTGTAGTCTCACTAAAGAAATTCCTAAGCAACTACTATATAACTCTTCCAAAAAAGAAAAATGTCCAGAAGGTGGGTCCTGCTCCTGCCAGTTACGGAGCAGCCTGAATTCCTATGCAGCCCAGCAGGAAAGGGGTGCACCCACCACATCACGGGAGCAGGCAGGAGCTTTTCTGGCAGGCCTGGGTTTAGCAGGGTATAGCTCCAGGAGCTAAAAAATCTGCAGGACTGATTCTCTGTGTATTTCTTTTTGTATGGTTTCTAAAGAAGATTTTGCATTAGCTAAACTGTATTTACGTAGGCCAAAAATCAGTAGACTTTACCTGGATTGTAAGCTCTGGAGCATTTTCGTATTGTCTTGGTATATTGTTTAGTACTCTCAGGATCTTGGGATGTCCAGTGTGATACATTTCCAACTAGGAAACTTCACCATGACAACCATTTTAATGAGTTAAAGAATGCTAATTCACGGTAACAAAAAAAAAAGTATTTTTTTAAAATATATTAGAGAAAAGTAAGGAAAAAAATTGAACTATATGAAATTTGTGCAGTATACAAGTGAAAATGTATTTGAGTATCATACAAAACATTCAAAATAGTTCTCACGCATAGTTTTTTTGATCTAGTTCACAAATGAAAGATGTAGAATCTGTTCTTATCTATTTAATAGCCATTCAGAGAAAGCTATGCTATACTTGATCAATATTCTTGAAGAAAGTTGATGAATATTCATTATGCGCAAAAATTACTATTCTAGAAAGAGGTGATGAATAGGGCACAGTCCTGAAACAAAAAACAATACTGTAGAGGTCTGAACCTAGCCAGCATGTCTTGGTTAATAATTCCTAGTTAATTTTGATTTTTAACTGTAGCTGAGGTTGATTGTAACTATTGAGTGGAACAGGGGATTTTGTTGTTGTTGTTCTTACATATGAAAGAGTGAATCTATAGGTTGCCAAGGGCTCTAGCTTCCATGCAACAAAGCACATGCTCAGCTCATTAAATGGCTTCACTCAAGCCTTCAGGCGTTCTTTGTGGTTAGAGTTAAGCAGATGAAGAAGATTTTGCTGGATGGAGATATGAATAAAGTTCTCAAAAAATCATAATCCTAACATATTCCTTTGTATAGTTAGTATACTAGAATAAGGTCATTTTATTTACTTTACTGCCTTAGGATGAGCGATTTGACAGAATCCCTATAGCTTCTTTGACTTTAATTAGTCAAGGATGGGGATACGCTTAGTGGTTCCCTGTTACTATCACAAAGCAGAGCAAGTGATTTGCAGTATCTGATCCTGAAGAACTTTTATTTTTTTTCTGTATTCGCATTGGAAATAACTAGTAAAAGACTTTCTCAAGTAGTTCTTATATTTTATATTGAAGACAAATTTTACATTGAAGATGGTCTGTGTTTGCTGTCAAAAACTAGTCTCTTGCTGAAATTCTTTCAAGATATATTATACTACAAGTATTATTGGTCTTTTGATAGATAATGAAATATACATACAATATACAAATAGATATAATGAAAAGATAATGAAAATACATCACCCTTGATGAAACGTGCAAAAATTAGTGGAGACTTTTGTTATGCAGAACATTTCCAGACCTCAAAAGGTGACAATTTTGCTGATTTAATCTGCTATGACTTTTGTTTCAGTGCATTGAAATATCTGCTATAAAGTAACATAATTGAGAAATAAAATATAATTCAACTTGAAATGAATTAAGATTGAAAGTAAGTTTTGAAGGCCCAAACAAAAAAAAATATGAAAACATTTTTTGCAATGGGAAGAGTATGAATTTCAAGATTTACTGTTGGAGAATGGATTAAATGAATGCTTTTGTGGTTGATGGGTTCACAGGCTACAGGTTCATGTATTTGTATGTCCTGTTACTTTTTTTCAATCTGCATTTGATTATGATTATGATAATTTTTTAAGTGTATCACAGTCTTTTACACAGTAGTGAAGGGTAATGCTGATTAGGAACTAGCAAACCTAATTGGTTTTACTTCATTTGGAAGTTTCACAATTGTGTATAACCCATGTTACCTTTACAGATAGGGCAAATGACTTTATTTTGGCTGTGGCCCCTTAAGAAAGTCTACTTTGATCTATGGCCTTAAAGACATGAACAGGATACCTTATTTAAATAGCAGTATTTTTATTTACTTACTATTGTAGAAAGTTTCATTTGCATATCCTATTACTAAAATCTTTAAGTAGACACTCGCAAATAGTTCTTCATGCTGGTTTTATCATCTATACATTACAACACAGTTTGCCATAGATGTAAGTCTTGCAGATGTATCTCTACTTGCTATTGCATTTTCTCTGTAGGCATCTCTCTTTCCAAAGAGACAGCGAGGCAGTGAAACAAGGTAATGGAAGGCAAAAGGGGTGGTGAAGAAGCGAGAACCATGCTGTGAGTGCCTCCTTCACCTCGCTTGAGAGTGTGACAGAGGAAGGGCTACAGGCAGAGAGCCTTGGCCTGAGCAACTCCTTGGAGGTTGCTCTTGGTACGGCAGATGATTTTGGAAAAAGACAGAGGTGCTTTAATTAAAACAAAAGGCAGCATCTGTTACATGTCATCTATTTATAGATTAGATAAATACATTCATCTTTTCATTTGATGTCTTTGAAAAACAGTGAGGATCATTACTATTAACATATGAATATCGACTTGGCTTTCGTGTGTTGGCTCAGAGTCAGTTTTATGAGTTTTTAATTGATGATATTTAGTAGATGAGAAATTGCCTTGTATTTTCATGCAGTAGAGATCGGCAAGAGTGCAATATTCAGGTTTTGTGTTCAGTGAGCTTCTGTTTAGCTTGTGTCAATGGTAAAAGGAGAAAATAAAAAGAAGAAACAAAAAGATAGCTCTCCCTTCTTCCCAAAATTTAACTGGGCTGCAAACATTAGTGCAAAGTATGGCAGAGAGTTCTAGAGGTCATTTTTTTGTTGTTGTTGTAGGCTGGGTTCCCAAAACAGCTTAATTAAAATTCACTGGAAGTTAGGTTTCTTTTGTTTAGGCCTAAATTGGGAATGCTCAGACTGAAAGATATCTGAGGATGAGAACAAACTCTTTATATGGAGCTTATCATGGTGGGGAAGAACCTTATGCACTAACAATGTAAATAATAATATTTGAAGAAAGGGTGGTTTTATCTGTGCTTTTATACTATTGTTTTGTTATTGATATTTTTTGAAAATAGGAAAAGTTATCAGTTCAAAAATTAAACATCTTTAATTGAAATGCTCAAACATTCAAATGTGGTCATTTAAATGTGTTAGCTGAGTTATCAATGAAAATTTATAGCAAAAAAGCAGAACAGGTCAAGATATCTATGCTATAGCAGAGTAATTATAGTATCTCACACTAAAACAGTAATGAATCATGATGCTTTATTGGCTCCAACTTTATGATACTGCTGCTTAGCTGTGTTTCCTGTCCAGGAATATGCATATTTATCCTATCTTAAATACAAGTTCATATAAAATATGGTCAATATTTAGCAACTGATACAAAACATCTACAGTGCTTCATGGACTACATGGGGCTTCAACGTACCTTTCTTAAAAAGGCATGCAATCACGTCATTTTTAAAAGGTAATTTACAAACAGTATTAAAGTATGCTATCTCATAATCTTTTCCTAAATGCTTATTGATTTTAAGAGAAATCTCTCTATTATTCACATAGTTGGCTATTTATGCTAATGTTTTCAAAGCATCCAATGTGAAATGTTAACAGGCTAGTCTTTCATATGTTTTGCTGTAAGCACATAAAGCAAAGCAATGATGCATACCAAGGCAAGGTGTCATGAAACTGATGATGCAAAGGTCTGAAAAGAGTGAGACGTGTCTTTTGTTAATGGCCTATGCTCTAGAGCTGTACTTTAACTGGAATGTATGACATATAGTTTGTCAGGACTTACGTAATCTTCTTCTGTTTTTTGACCATCGTGTATATTTTGAATAGATCTCTGGGGACAAAGGGGATCTCTCATGTCTTCCAAGAAAATGGCAAAAGAACGTAGCTAGCATTTTGTAGAAATAATGCAAATAATAGCAGGAACTTGTTCCCCACACTAAGAAGATAATACTTTCCTCCAGCATTCAGGAATTTTAGAAAGGAAGGTGGATTCTCCAAGCTGCTCTGGGTTACACAGATCCCATCAAAACCAAAAGAAAACAACATCATGGAGGTCCTTTTCACAGTGCTAAGCACCAACAGTTGCATGATTTTCAAGAGATGCTTAGATAAGGTGGGAATTAGCCTCCTCCAAACGCAAACATTTATAGACTGATTTTCCAGGGGATAATGCAGCTTTTATTATTTGCATACATGTTGTGCATGTATTGCTTGGGTTGTGTTGTTTGTTTCCCTCTCTTGCCACTTCCTTAATCAGCTTGCTATTTGTTTTGAGCTTTCTAATTATTTCCCCTATGAAAAATATGTACCTTTCCATACCAGAACACATCAGTTGCAAATACTGGACTATCTTCCACCAGGCAAAACTTCCGTTACAGCATTTGTTAACATTTTCCTGTCTATCATACTATGGCTAATTTTGGTTGCAACGTATTAAAATGCCCTGCTTGATATTGTTTTACACAGAGTAAATACGATTGCTAATGTGGGTATATCAGCCTTTCAGTGCAATTTCTACAGCTTGCATTAAGGAATAAGGTTTCATAAATGTATCAGACCCGATTGTTGTGTGTGCAGAAGGGGCAGTGGACCACACACTTCTGTACAGAAAGTCAGCTCTCCAAGGACAAGATCCCCATAGCTTGGTAAACATCTTAGAGGATCCTTTTCTGCCATCACAGCTGTCATCTTCATGGCCATTAGGGCTTGAACCTATAAACATGAAATATTACAACTGTAGGCAAGAACTCCACTTTGAGAGTTGGCAAGGATATAATTTTTGAACTCTATTGGTCAAAGAATTTCTCTAGCAAAAAGACTTATTTTCAGGTAGTCGTCTAAAAGTTATGGCTAGGATCCTGCAAAGAGCATGCTTAACTTACTTTGTGTTCTGAATCAACATTAGCATATATGTGAAGGAAACTGTAGGTATAGGTAAATTAGAAGTATATAAAAATCAATGTATACACATAGTGTTGGCAGAGGCAATATTTGGGGAAGAGTTGAGATCCTGATAAATTCTACTTTATCACAGAGTTGTAGAATGGTTTGGGTTGGAAGGGACCCTAAAGATCATGTAGTTCCAACCCCCTGCCCTGGGCAGGGACACCTCCCACTAGACCAGGCTGCTCAAAGCCCCATCCAGCCTGGCCTTGAACACCTCCAGGGATGAGGCATCCACAGCTTCTCTGGGCAACCTGTTACAGTGTCTCACCACCCTCATTTTAAAGAATTTCACCCTTATATCTAATCTAAACCTACCCTCTTTCAGTTTAAATCCATTGGCCCTTTGTATCTTTAGTTCCAGTAACAGCATTTCCTGTCATTGTACGGATAAGTTAGAGGATCATAAAATAAATTAATGTGGGTTTGGATTTTTTTTTTTTGTTAGTAAGCCAGACTTGTGCGCCGGAATGTATCAAACTGATGTTTGTTTCTTATTAACTGCTCTGGCTCTGATCTCTGGCAGTAAGGAAGGACTGCTTAGATAGTAGAGGAATTTCACTGGTGCGTAGCTTTTCAAGAAATCTTTAAGCCAAATCAGTTTGATCTTTCTCTTAAACGTTGGATCAAACTGTTTATGCTGTGCAAGCTTAAAATCTTCTGTCTGCATGCATTTACTTGTGATCTATCGGTCGTCTGGTACTGCAAATGCCATGTTGATAATGGATTAAGACAGTGGTAATGGTATTTTTTGTTCTAATAAGTTCTATCTTTTTTTTTTTTTTTTTTTTTCTGAAAATATATGGGCAGCCATGTTTTGCTTCTCTTTGAGCAGGAGTCATTTTCCTAGAGAAATATTTTAATCTTCCCTAGACAGATGCTGTACAAAAAGTGAATCTTCTGTAGCAGGCCGGTCCTTTGTGTTTATGTATGTCACCTCTGCTGACTTTGCTGAGATAATTTTGACTACTTTTTACTTCTGCTGGCACTATGGATTTAGTATAGTTCAGGCAAAACCACGAGGTTCTGTTCTATGCCACTGAATGTAACTTCTCGATTTGTACTATTGTACTATTACAAAACTTGCAGAAGATGGTACGTTAGGAAAGGAAAAACATAGATTAGGGAGATGTGGAGGAGAGGAACAGTCTAACTCTCAGATTTAGGAATGTATACGCAGGGCTAGCAATCCAAAAAGCCATATTTCTTGTTTAAATCCAAGAGGTTTTGACCTGGAAGTAATTGGTAACAAAATTACAATTATATTACACCATTTTAATCACTTTTCAGACTAGAGATATATTAAAATTGCAAATACAAGCAGCTATTACCTAGTTAGACTAAATTAGAAGAAGGAAAAAGGTAAACTACATCTAAACTGATAAGGCTGTTCATCTAATCCCCCAGCTACAACTTTTCTGTACAGAGTTCCAAGGTTTGGGGTAGAGGTGACTTATCCAATTTACGTCCTTCATTCATTTACTTTTCCATTAATTTGCTTATTTTTAAAACATTTAAAACAGCTACGCAGTTTTCTACCAATAGGAATAGTCGTGAGATATCAGTTATTCCAGCTTTCAAAGTTATTTAAAACCGAAAATTCTTTTATACATGCTTGCTAGCTAGGGTTCCAGTATTTTCTCCTAACATTTACTTTTTATTGAAGAAAATACATATTTTGAGTGGAAAAATTATCACTGCATCCCCAGGTACTTCCTTCAGTCATTTCCATTGACTGGAGTGTATGTGCTTGTGAAAACAGAGATGATCAACTGCACTGAGTCAACAAGACACTCATTATACTACCAGAAGCTTTTATTTTCACATAGCAAGATGAGTGTTATGGGCCATTGTTTTCTTTTTCTCCCAGAAGGATTTTCCAGCATACTTATAATTCCAGAAATGGATGCTCTATTATAGGTTCAAAGAAATTCCTGGCAACACCTTAAGAAATATAGGTACACTACACAGACACATTCTTTATGAATGTACTGAACTTTCACTGTTAAGAGGTAATTCTGGGGAAAAACACCACCAGCAGCAACAACCAACAAAAACAGCTAGCACCCCCCTCTTCCCCCTTCTCTTATGATAAAAATATATTACGTGATTTTTGTTGGTTTTTCTTCACCAGAGATGACAAAACCACTCTCCGTCTTTCATGTCTTACTGTATGGACACAAATCACAACAGCTATCTGGATATCACTCCAGGGAGGTTATGTCTGTGCTGCTTTCTCTACATTTTCAAACAAAGTGTGAGGGTTTTTTCCCCCACACATGTATTATTCGTTTCCTCTAAGTGCTTGTTACAAATTGACTGTTAATTTATTAAGTACATGTAATGGATGTTGCCTATTTGAGGTATAGTTGACCTTCTAACGGTTTTGTTTATTCATTTGTGTCTTTGGGAAGCCCATTGCCAAAGTTTATCAAAAGCCTTTCAGACCTGCCAATTGGTGTGGGAGTATCACCAGATTACTAATGCATGCTGCTTCTCTTGGTCTAGTTAGCAAATGAGAAATGTACACCTCTGGTATTTTGTACTTTAGGTTGAAGCTAAAGCAAGAAGCAGAGAATGAGCATGTTTATGAAAGTAGGCTGTGCCCTGGTGGTTGCTAAAAAGCAAAGAAACACATGGATTGAAAAGCTATTGTTTGAATCAAGAGATAAAATTTCCCTTTTTCCATTCAATAGGACATTTTTTTGCCGTGTCACACATTTTAAAATATTTATTCACGATTCTTATATGCTGGATTAAATTCAGTTTTCTTAGAACAAGTCTAAGAAATTCCATCACATTAAACTAAAGGAGATGGGGAGAAAGCTAGATTTCCACATCTGTTAGAGAATTTATAGAAGTCATTAGAGCTGTAATAGTGTATAATTATATAGTACTGACTGCAGTCAGAATCCAGACTAGTAAATGTTGGTACACGAAAAGCATTTCCAAAAAAAAAAACCAAAAAAAAAAAAAAAAACAAACCCCTAGTCTTTTTTTAGTTTATGCTCATCAAACAGGTCAGCCAGCCATGGATGGGTGTAACAGCAGAGGAATGTGTAAAAGCTCCCTTTTTTGCAGACTAGCCAAACAATTTGACCGTGTCACTGTTTAGCTTGTAAGCAAGTGTGATGTTCCTAGTATTTGTTAGAAATGGAAACAAAATCAAAATAAAAGCATGAAAAATACCTTTCAGAATGTTTAACCAGGAAATAGGAAGTCGCTCTGCCTTCTCTACCTGTAAGAAGGATCTCTTGTATTAGGTATTTACTCTTCCCACAAAAGTGAAGGGTATTTTTGTCTTACACTCCTGTGTTGCTCAGAACACTGCAGAGTGAGTTTGGACTGGCTGCTTGTGAAAGATGAGAAAATAGTTATAGTTATTTTCTTTCTATATGAGTCTTGAGAGCTCTGGCTTTTTCCTGCTTGATATTGCAGATATATACATATGAAGCGGTGCCTAGCAGCAGAGCAGTGATTGCATAGCACCACACAGAGGGCAAGCATATTTCCATTTCCTTTTCATGCGTCATATAGTGCTCGATGCAGTGATTTTGCATATCCTTTAAGTAATCAAGGTATACAGAGAGAAAATAAGGAAGAAAGAAAAAATAGGAGATAAAAAAAGAAAAAGAAAGAAGAGAAAGCAAGCAAGCAAGAACAGGAAAAAAGCTCCAGCAGTCAAGTAACTGTTAGAACACTGAACAGTGATGACACTGTCACTCTCCCACACTCATATCAAGATATTATGTATCCTCAATTTTCAGACAGAATTTGTGTGTCTTTTAATGCAAAGCGGGCAGAATACAACAGCAGGCAATTACGTTCAGTCTTTGGTAATTCCAGCTTCTGCCAGTTTACTTCTGTGGGATAGGATTTCTGAGGCAGGGAAAAGCTAAATGGAGGAAGGATCACAGTCAGGTCTGGAGCAGCCTTTCATGGCCCTAGAAGAACCATGTCCTTTCACTGCCGGGGGAATGAGCAAAGCTATAGCATCCACATTCTTACAATAGTCTGGCTTGAAAATTCATTTTAATCCCTGTTGTAACTTTAAGGTATTTTCTAATGGAGAAGTTACTCTAGTATGACATCACTAGCACTGCCTGCTGTCATCAAACACAAATCTCTTCTGGACTGAGCAGATCAGAGCAGAATATAGAGAAATATAATGGGAGCATTATTACTCTGAACTTTGCAATATGTTTAATTGTCATTGTGTTTTGTGTTGCATCTCAGAAGGAATCCTTGAAGGTAAAAATTCCATTTCTCTTGTCTTCATTGAGATCTTTTATATTTCTTCATACATACTTTGGTTGTGCAGACTGAAGTCTAATAAATATTTCTGATTTCTTTGTCATTCATTTTGGATAAATCCACTACAAACTCTATTGGTAGCAATCACAATAAACCCTTTAATGCAACATTACATATTTCTAAGATTTTCAAAAGATTAGCCTAGTGGAAGTAATAAAAGATCTTGAAGCTTATGTTCCTGCCATTTAAGCCCAGTGTCAAAATTCCCAAAATAGACATTCCGCTTCACCTAAACTGTAGGGAAGGCAAATTCAATGGTAATGAATCACAGGATCACAGAGCATTGAGTTTGGAAGGGACCTGTGGAGGTCATTGGGACCAATGACCCTGCTCAAGCAGGGTGAGCTGGAGCCATGTCCAAATGGCTTTTGAATATCTCCAAAGATGGAGACTCCACAACCTCCCTGGGCAACCTGTTCCGGGGCTCAGTCACCTTCAGAGTAAAAACGTGTATCTTGATGTTCAGAGAGAACCTGCTGTGTTTCGTTTTGCTCCTGTTGCATGCCCTTAAGGAAAGCGTGACTCACCCAGACACAAACATTCAGGAGAGGTAGATGATGAATTTCTTCGTGTTGTGCTTGAGGCACTCACATGGAACTAACATTTCATATTCCTTCATAGGTAAAGGAGCAAGTACTGTGGAGAGAGTGGCTGAACTTGATCACTGATACCTTAAATGTTTGCCTGCATAACAGGGTATTCTGGGTAATAATTTCTTTAGTTTTACCTGTAAAATTTAATCTCCATTGAATAAAACATTTAAGTATTTCTTGCAGCGAGCACTGAAATTCAGGGCTTCCAGATGTGTACAGTGACTAAAAAATACTTACTATCTGTCAGGCCCAGTGGGTCAGATATGGAATATTTTAAACAATATGAGAGTATTTTAGGGAAAACAGTTATGTGGTTAAACCATTAATCTGACAGGAGAGTGATGTAAATTCAGGCAAAAGCAGAGATAGGATCTAAACATGGTTTCTCCCAGGTTTTAACTGCAGTTTCCATATTTCAACTTTAATATCTTAGTTTAGTTGTGGCCCCTAAATCCAAGAGCAGATTAAGAATACTATCTTCCTCTTACCTTTTTCTACAAACAAGGCTTAAGATTCAGAAAGTATCTCCCTACAGCCCATTAGGAACCTGTTCATTTAAGTCAGGCATGCAAACTCTGCTGGGCAGGAGATTGCCCAATGGGAAATGCTGTAAGACTTGGTTTACAGCAACTGAGTATCTTTGCTAACCGGGATTTCTGTCTGATTTGGTCCTGACTTTCGGTATGCCACAGTCTAAAGATTACCTTCTCTCTGAGTATACAGTGCATAAATCCTTTTCAGATCTTAACACCTTTCAGCTCTTATCAGCCAGTGTCCAGATACCAGCTCTGACCTCATGAACAAAGCATTTGCTAGGTACAATATAAAGTGTGTACCTTGCTTAGTCCCCTTTATATGTAGAGTGTGATAAGATTGGAACAATATTAATGAGCTGATGCATGTGTATGTGTATAGCGTTTACTATGAGGGGTTTTTTTTTCCATTTTATGTAAACTTTATGGCCTTTTGTCAGAGTTGTTGGACTTGTAAAATATTGATATGATGGTGTACTTACATGGAAGTATATAGGATCTATCAATTAATGGAACCACATTATTTTATCTACAAGTCATTTATAGTATCATAATGCTTAATTTTGGGGACACCTGATATTTATGATATTATAGAATTTTCAAAATAAGCAAGATATGTTGTTATAACAGAGAATATATAAGGTAGCTTTTCGAAAAGGCTTAACTAAGTCTAGTGGTCTTCATGGTGACAAAGAGGTTGCCAGTCAGACCCCGTCCCTTTCCCTCCCTCCTTACCCTGCTCTCCCCCCACCGGTATAAAAACTGTTACAAGCCAGCTAAAGAAAAGACGGTATATATGGGATCAAACTCCAGATTTAGGTAGGTTGAAAATCTATGCTTCCAGTGCAGTCAGAAGAGATCCGGTTGACACAGTCCATGCCAGCTAGAGAGTAAGGTGGTACTTGGATGGAAGTGTCTGCATCTGGGTGAGCTGAACATAGACCTGCAGCTGGTCTGAACCTCAAGAACTGTCCTGTAAAAGGGAGCGATGGAAAAAAAGTGACTGAGAAGAAGAGAACCGTAGCTAAGCACAGAAATTATTTTCAGAATATTCAACAGAATATTTCTGATGAAGGAATCATGAAATTATTCTCTACAACTTAATGCATGCTAGCTGGTCAGGAATTTGGAGAAAGTGGACTTCATTAATGCAGTTTTGTGTTAACAGAGCTACAGTAATGTGCTTCAATTCAAAATCATTGTATTCTACAATATGCGGGTCTGTGGTAAGGTAGAAACTCAAAGGATGTCTTCTTATGTAGAAAAATCGCTCAAACCCAAAACCTTGCAAGTCTATTTCTGTCAGAATACTTGGAAATTCCTTTTTTTTCCTGTTTTCAAAACTCTTTGGTGGTCTGGGTTTCTCTGAGGGGAAGGACGCTAAAAATTAAAGAAAAGCTACTCCAGCCCCTAAGGAAAACTAAGTATTTATAATAAGATACATTTAAGGTATATTGGTCAGATGTATTGGTCCATGAAGCAAAATAGTATCCATGAAATATTACTAGATTATTAAATCACAATTTTGGCACAGATGGATTTCTTCGTTCCACATACATCATCCCTTTACCTGATACTACTTTCAGAGCTACTAAATTGCAAAGTCTTGCTCCCGATGAACGTGAATTTCTTTTGTGGAAACACAAGAAAGGAGCACATCATGGTATCTACATGTTGCCTCATAGTAGACCTTTGGGTTTCACTGACTCTGAAGGCATAGAGTCTAGGAAGAAATGGCTTGGAGGGAATTCTTGGATTAACAGAAACAGTTTCTAGCTATCAGATCACATCTCTCAAGTAATACATTTGTTGTTCTACTGGCATTATTGACGAGGTTCTCCACAGTAATCACTGAAAGGGTAATTACAATTTAAAGCTCTTCTCCAGTAAATGTATCCAGTAAAAATGCTTCTACACCATCGCTGACTCTAGAAAGAGGGTCGCCCTCTCTGATCTTCCATCCTTATACATGCTCACCACAACTTTCTTTGGGCATACGGTCTACCCTCTCCTGGCCACCATTTAATATTTTGAAGAGAAAGTTGTCATAATCACAAACGTGAAAATAATTTTACCAGATCTATTTATGAGATGCCATCTCCATAGATAAAGATGATGGCTTTTATTCTGTATAAACAAAGCCTCATGTAGCCTGTATTTAAGTAAAGGGGTTATGCATTGATGATAAGCGTAAGTGCAAGGTGAAAAAAAAAGGCAGAAAAAAAGTAATGTTAGTTATTTGTCAGCTATGAAACCTGCTCTGTGGTCTTCTTGTTAATGTCTATAGTGCAAACTAGAGAAAGGGGGGTAACGGAAGAGCTATTTAGTTTGTTTTGACTGAAAACAGTGCTTTAAATTATTTAATTTGATCCAAGTTGTCTAGGTATTAGTAGAAACAAATGAAAGATGCTAAGAAAAGCTTTGTCATGTTTCCGTCCAGATTAGACAGTAAAAGAAACATTTACTTCTGCCTTTAAATACGGATATATCAGAGTTATAAAGAGCCTGCATTATAAATTTGTTGTGAAAAATCCCTCCTTTTCCTTGAAAATGTCTTTATAGAATTTAATGTGAAACAGTTTCAAGCAATTTTATAGCTTTTTGGTTAGACAATGAATAAATTATTGTAACTCACGGAGATCGAATATTTCACTACATCTACCTGAGGACTAACAGAAAGAAAAGGCTTCCACAATTTGGGAAGGTCAAGGAACATTCATTCAACTCAGTAACAGCCCCTCTATAACTGAATCTATAATCTTGAGAAATGAAATACTCTAGATGGGGAGTATTATCTAGAACCTAACAAGCGTATGATGTGTTTTGCACTTTCAGTTTTAATCTCTTTTGATAAATACTATCTATGTAATGGCGAAAGCCGATCTAGTGTGTTTTTCTTCCCATAATCTTTCTGTTGTCTGTATTGCTAAGAAACCATGATGTAGCAATTTCTGTTGGAACTGTGTTGTTTTTTAAGAATGTAGGGTGAAGAATATGCCAAGCCACTATTTGAAAAATGGCCTTGGCCTAATTTTGAAAACTAAATCAAGGAAAATAAATACAGATGCTAAATGGGTTAATTTGTGAGGTAGTCTTTGAAGTTACAGGAGAAGTACTATGGTTTTGGAAGGCTTTTTTAGCTTCATGTAACTAAGAGTACATATATTTAGCACCTAATGTATCTACATCCTGAAGTAGTATTTTTTAATCATGGCAGAGAAATAAAAACCAAGGTCACATGTCCAGTATTTAATTTTGAACTCTTTATAGAAGTTTCAATATGATAAAAATTAATTAATTACTTCTTTTTTCTTTTGGTCATGGTGTTATCCTGCCTGAAGAATAAGTTTAGCAAAGAACAGGTTGGACCTTCCAGTGCTTAAAGGATGTGAAATATTCTCAGGACTTAGGGTAACAGGGAAAGAAAGATTCAGTAGGTGGCAGTCTTTCCTTTGAATATTTTCATCACCAAAAATCTCTTCTTAAGTTGCTTCTGAAAGCTGTTGTCTTTAAAAGGACCTTAGAATAAAGAGGTGCCCTCAAGTGGTTGTTATAGATTGTGTGGGATGCTTTAGATGAATAGTGCTTGCCCTAATCAATTGTTATGTCAGAAAATTGTATTCTATTGGCTTTCATTTCCCCCGTTATGTCAATCAGGTATCATTCATTTTCCAGAATCTTGAGAATTTTTGTTCTCTTTGAAACAATGGCATTATCTCTCAACATAGTTACTGCAATGAATTTAAGCAAATGCATGTCCTTGCAACACTGTAGTTATGAGACTATGTATTGTCTGGTTTTAGGATCATAGAACAATGAGTGGATTACAAGAACATGGTATTTTTGTTTGGATAGGTGTTGTACAAACTTTATTCACCTTTTCTTAGCAAAAAAGGCTATTTGCCTCAAAGCCATCAAAGTGATCTGACATTTCAAGAGTTGAGAAACACTTCTGGTAACTAACAGAAATTCATGCCTATTTCAGAGACCCAAACACTTTGTAGACAATTTGTATTCTTATGTAACTAAACGAGATGTAAAAGACAGTATAAGTATAAACACAAATATTTGGGGCCAGCCAAACCAGCCACACAAATCTTTAGCGCCATCAGTACTAGCTGATATGTGTGCTCTTAGAAGTGAATGCAGATGTGCACACATGCAGCTTTGAAATATCGTCATCCATTAAGTTTTGTTGTCTCTTTTCATATATTTACCAGTGGTAAAAGAAAGAAGAAATTTACAGTTTTCCTGCAATGATGCGCACTGGGGTAAGGTGTGACCCAAGGGAGTGCTCTAGGAGGAGCGCAGAAGCAGATCAGGAGATACATGGAGTGGCAGCACACAGCATAATCACGTTTCCAGAATGGCTCTTGTGTACCTCTCAGCCTAGTTCTCCTGGAAGCTGGCAGCACTCAAAGACTAGATGTCACTAACGGGTATGCTTGTCCATGACAAAAGCTTTTGCAGATTTGCCATACCATTCCCTTATGGGGTTCATATTGTACTTCATCTGAATTATGACTCCTCTACTAATAGTGCTAAAGGGAGAATGAGGTTCATCATACACTCACTCCTTTTTTACTCCCGTAGGCATTGACATAATTTGTCTGTTGAAGAGCACTTTTTCTCTAAAAGGCATGTCCTATCATTTCATTTCAAGGACAAATACACATTTTTGCTCATGCTAATTTTCCAGAGACAATATGGTTTGAAGTGAGATATTATTCCTTCTTTTATGCAACTAGTGTTATATTAACTGAGTTTCCATGCTAAGTGTCCTGGTTTGAGCGACACAGGATTAATTTCTCTTTCAGTAATTTTACTTTTCAGTAAGGTGTCTTCTAATGCTTGGGAAAACTGCATTTTGAGAAGACTCTAGTGCCTGTAGTTGTGAAAATATTTACTTTATAGCCAGCTACAGTATACGGGTTTCAGGATCTCAGTGTTTTCAAGCCTTGCCAGGTGTAGGAGGAGTGAGACCCAGGCACTTGAACTAAGCTGGCCAACAGGATTATTTCATACCATGAATGTCACATTCTATATAAATTAGAAAGTTTGCTGAGGAGTTTCTCCTCTTCTATGATGGCGGCAATCCCAAGAACTCTTTGCCCCCATGCCAGACCCCTGAGCCCTTCCCTTCCTCCTGAAACCGTAGCGCTCGCAGTGTCTGACACTCACTGTCCTCTGCTGGGAGCGCACAGCTTCCTGCTGATAGGATGGTCTGAGTATAATCCTCTTATATTTTATATTGGTGTTGGGAGTAATATTGGTTCTTTACCAATTTTAATTATTTAGTATTCGTCTATTAAAGCTGTTTATATTTCAGCCCTTGGGTTTCTTTGTTTTTTCCTGATTCCCCTTCCCAGGTGGGGAGGGGTCATCAGGTGATAGAATAATTGTCTAAATGACAACAAATTGTTGTGGTTTCTTCAAACCATAACACTAAGATCTAAATTTTTCCCCTCATATGAAAATTTAGGAGAAGAAAAAGATTTCATTGAACTGGATAAATGTAAGAGCTTGGTTAGTCAGTTTTTACTGCTAGTTGTTGAGCAAGAAAGGATGCCACTTGATCTCCTGACCACAATTTTTAAGTGTAAGAACCAGATTTTTTTTGAAAATAAATGTATTAATGTACACTGTATGATCTGTGAGGTATTGAGGGAAAATAGCTGCTTTCACACTTTAACAATTCAGTTGAATATACTTGTTGTGCCTTTCTCTCTTCTTTGTACAAAGTGGTTAGATAACATCTTGGCACTGTCTGGGAAATAGAACTAGTCGAGAATACGGAAGGCCAGTTTCTCAGATCTGCTTCATATAATGTTGTGTACCTTTCACTGGCTGCCAATTAGGTTTTGAACAGAGGTTAAGATGCCGATCTTGACCTATAGGACCCAATATGATTTAAGGCCTGGTTTCAGACTGCGGTGCAGTCACAGATGAAATTAGTTACCCTACTTAAGAAAGGATAAGTTGGTGGCAAGCTATCTTTTTTTTAATCATTATTTGATGATAAGGAGGAAGGGCTTGCTTTCCAAGGAATTGCTCCCTGAATCTCTTGGAGCCTGTGTCTCTTGATATATAGGACTCAGCGGTACCTTTTCCTTTTTTCTCCTTTTCTTTAACATTTTGAGAGAGAAGAGGAATTTTAATACTTTGTTTGATAAAGATGCTGGTCTCACTGCAATATTTTAGAGTGCTGCTTTATTATCATGGGATATATTAATTTATGTTGCAAGAAAACTGTCCTTTATGTTCAGCAAGGCTTGGCTTCTACTGATAGACTTGATATTCGTAACATTCTTCTTCCTTTCTTGAAGTCGTCCGTTCTTGCCAGGCTCTTTCCCACAGCAGATTGGACCAGATGATCTTTTGAGGTCCCCTTTAACCTGGACTGTTCTGTGGTTCTGTGCTTCTAAGTCTGGAGGAGAACTGTGATAACTCGGACAAGAAATCGGAGAGAGAGTTGCATTACCTGAAGTTCAGCTGCAGTATTTGATAGAACCTAGTAGAGAAATGAAGCTGCCCATGGAAGAGAAGGTGAAAGGGGGCTTTTAGATGCTAATCAGCTGACCTTTTGTACCTGCCAAGGGGTTTATTTTGCTTGAATGTTAGACCTGAAGTTAGTAGTATGAATACAGACTGGGCAAGATAGTGGATCAGGAGGTGTTTGACCACAGAGAGGAAAGATGCACCCAGAAGAATCAGGATTTCAATGGGGCATAGTCAAAAGAAGTGGATGGCAGGAAGAGACTGACTTAGCAATATTGTTCTTAGAGAATGTGTGTTTATAAGGGCCGTGATGTGAACTGGCCATCCTGTGATTGTAGGGGGCTTACTTGTATCCAAATACTGCAAGTAATTTTCACTCTCAGCAGTTATTCCCAGCACTCTGTAGAGAAGCTGGAAGATGCGGAGATGTAGCTAGATATCTTATGACTTCTGCTGTTTGGGTGCCTGCCTACCCACTCCTTTCACAAGCATTTCCCTGTGGCAAGCAGCTCCCTGAAAGCTGGTAAAAGGCTTTGAACTGTTTTACAAAATGCAGTTGGCAGAGGAAAAGTGCTTTCCATCAAGAAAGCTGGAGCACAGTGTTTTCCCAGCTGCTCTGAGGCGCCATATGTTTGTTGCATGGCTACTAATGCTACTCCTTATTTCTTCAGGAGACACTACACTATAAGCCTGTAGTGATACTTGTATGAGGATAAGCAAACAGCAGTATTTCACTGGGGTTAATGCCAGGGTCACCCCTGTCAAAGTAGCTGACATGAGGTGCCTTGAGGAATATGGAGATCATGACCATCAGTATTATCAGTCTCATTTGACACTCTTAAGACCTTGGGAGCAAGACTTGCAAATCTTTCTGACTTGGTCAGCACAGCAACTGAGATTCAGCTGACCAGGATACTAGAAGGATGTTCTTCCAATGGTGTTTTAGATGTGGTCATTGCAATTTCTGTTAGCGGTAACTGTAGAATTTTGTACAGTAACATTGCATGGTGTATAACCAACCAAATGTGCCTCCCCTATGCTCACAGATCTTTACTGGGATGGCTATTTGTCAAGCAGGCAAAACATTCCACCTCAGGGTGAGAAGGTACGCTTTTCTGCCCCAGACAATAAACAATAAGTCAGAGCACCGTGTGGGGAATAAGGTGCTGAGCAAATGCAGGTAGGGCTCAGAGCTCTTCCTGGGGGCTGGCAGGATGACAACCACCAGGAAGGAAAAAAGTGAACAGCTGAGCATGTGGGAGAGTCAGCGTGAATGGCAGTTGCCTGGGGATGGGAATGGATAACAGCTAGGAGAATATAAGACAAAACCAACCATGTGCTGGAAGGAGTGTTGAGAAAAATCTCATAAAAATATGCCATCAAAAACAGATACACAAATTTTCTCTCTATTGGCAGGCCTTCAGACAGTCTTATGCAGTGTAACATGAAGAGGTCAGATGTCACATTACGGCCAGCGATTTGCAGTCAGTGGAAGGGCTAAAAACAATACGACACTGAGAGAATATGGGAAGAGGTATCACTTGGGGTCCAAGTGAAGTTCAGCACCAAATCTCTGTTCTGCTTTCTACAGAAGTCAGTCACGGTTCTGGCTTTTAATCTGTTTGGATGTCAGACCTCCAGTTAGCATCCTGGGAGAAGGGTTGGGCTCAGTGCGGTCAGAGCACTTCTGGAGGAGAAGGAAGAAAACCAGGGAAAGGAGATGGCAACTTTGAGGAGTCAGCGCAGAAGCAAATACGCAGGAACAGGGTTGCAGTGAATACTGGATAAATCCCACCTCCTTCATGGTGCATCTCAGTGTGACCAGAGCTGTGAAGGATGACAAGGAACCATGAGGTTCCTCCTGAGTTAATATAATAGTGTTATCATTATAATATAATATTATTTTGTGCAATAAAAGTAATGGTCAGATTTCGGTGGGGTCATGGAATTTCAGGTCACGCTGGACCCTATATTTCTAAAGAGGAATGGGGTGCTCATAAAAGTCCATCAGTAAGCAAGTGAATTAGAGATTTTTTTTCTCCATTTGATAGCAGGGATATCTTTGTAGGAAGAACTGGATTAAAAAAAAAAAAAAAAGTCCTCTTTTTCTTTAAACATGAAATAGTGATGTGACCATATGGTTGGTAAGATCACAGCTGTGTCTCCCTCATGGGATGACAGGACCAACATCAGTATTTACTGCTATGAAGTCCTATAACTGACACAAATTTTCAATTTGTGATGAGATGAGAAAAACTTCAGAAAGCTAACTGGTATAGTATTAAATGGGAAAGAAAAGCAGTTTCCTGGATTGCTCTGGATGTCTTACATTAGTGCTGTAGTACCTGATCTGGTCAGTTGAGAGAGGTTGGTACTGTGCTGGATGACAAGGATTCATCACCGGAGTGTGACAAACACTCAATACTAGATTGCGAACATGGCTGAGTACAAAAATTGTGTGCAAGGAAATACACTGTGGTTGACTGGATAAATTTAGTAATGATGGAGTTCATCTATCAGCTAAAGATTAAGCAAAAAAAAAATCTATTTAAATTGTGTAATGACCAATTGAACTTACTGAATACAAGGAAAAAAAAATTACGGTTGTCCGAGCATAGTATTAATAAGGAGGTTTTCTGTGCAGCACACGGTGCATTTCAGCTGAATGGCAAAGGGCTAGCCCTAAGAAGTAGGACATTCAGTAGTAGGCTTATGAGCTGAGATAGAGACAATAGAATAAAATATTGGGAAATTGAGTAGTGGACTTTAAATTTTTGATCAAAGGAGAGGAGAGGAGGGGA
This sequence comes from Rhinoptilus africanus, assembly GCA_013400135.1. Classification (NCBI taxonomy): domain Eukaryota; kingdom Metazoa; phylum Chordata; class Aves; order Charadriiformes; family Glareolidae; genus Rhinoptilus; species Rhinoptilus africanus. The sequence goes on from VXBO01014171.1 coordinate 116,829, forward strand.
ACCTCAGGACAGACCAGCTTTTCAGCTATGTTCATTGTCTACTCATTCCATAAGGTACATGACTGCTTGAATACAGGTATAATGATTACAAAGTTGCAGACTGCAATTAGTTGCACCTTAGTTTCTGTCAATGTTTGAGTGTCGGAGTCAATGTCTGAGTAGGCTTAAATCTAGTCCTATATAAATGTAGATTTTATTCAATCACCCAACCTCTTACCAAGATGAAAGTCTTACTATGTTGTCTATAAAATCTTTGTATGCAAATTATATGTCTGTCTGGGGGAAAAGTAGTCAGTTTGGGGTCAGTTTGACCTTTAAGTCAGTTTGTGGGAAAACAGAGTAGGAGTAGGAACTATTATAACATTACAGTATAATAAATTTGAACTTGAACAATCTCCTTCAAGCAGTAAGGGGTGTGGAATGAGTTTCAGTGAAACACTTAAAATTTCATCTGTTCCAGACTGTGCAAACTTCACCAGCATTTTAAACATCCCCAAACCAACAAGGCTTAAGCAAATGCAAACAGAAAGTGACAGGGAAGTACCTGCTCCAAATTATTTCTGTCAGAAAACTACCAACTGCAAACTGTTCATGTAGAAATTGAGGCTCTAACTTTCTGCAAAGATCTCTGCAAACAGGAATTTGAGCTCGAAGAAAATGAGCTTTCCCTTGCCTATTTAACAAGTTATAATATCCTTTAAAACTACAGTAAATGCTCCTGCAAACATAGTTTTTAGGGGCCTATTTCTAAAATGAATCTCTTAAGTGTATAAGAAAGAAAGGACGTAAAAAAATATCTTTTCCTCGCTAGCTCCTCTGTAATTTATGTTCATAGCTCAGGGATTGGGGTTATCATATTTTTTCCCACTTACCTGAATGCCAGCTTGATTTAAGGCTACATTTGCTATCAGAGTGATTGTGAAGAAGCTTCTTCCTGTGCTTTTCTCACCTCTTTGTCTCTACACTAGAAGAAAATTGATTGAACGTAGAAGAAGAAGGTATGCAGTAAGCCTTAAATAGATGAAGTAAGGCTACACCTGCCCCATGAGCAGAAGAGATGTGAATTCCACTGGACTAGTATTTCAAAGGAGAAGTAACTAAGTGATCTGATCGTGAATAACAGGCAGTGCTATTTTTTCTGGCTTTCTATGGGTTTTTGTTTTTTTTTTTTTTTATGGTTGGTTGGGTTTTTTTTAAGGATCTGAGTATATATTTTAGATTTTCACTTATATCTTATTTTCATTGAAACTAATTGCTCTGTGTGATGTTGATTTTATACTGCAATTATTGAAGAGTTCTTTAGTAGCACTGGTTATATGGGCATATTAACAATCTGCAGTTTCTTTTGTCAAAATACACCTTCAACTTAATTGCCCTTGGTAAATAAACTTAAATTATCACACAAGGGTGCTTTGGTAAGATCTTTCTTCTGATCTCAGGCCATTGCTTTTCAACTGTTGTTATAATTAGAGCACTGTTGTAAACGTATTTTGAGACAACTCTAACGCATTTTGGTTTCAAACCCAGAGTTTTTACGAAAATAGTTCACATAGTGTACTACAAACATAGAGGTATTAATTCTGTAGAATCCATAAGGTCAAGAACTGTATCAAGAATAAGACATGTAGAACTTAGAATTTGCTTTAGAAATGTAGGAAGGGTACCTTGAAGACTCGTAGTGACATGCTAGTGAGAATGATGAGTAATAGTGTGAAGCTAGTGAGATTTAGGAAAGCAAATTGTCAGTGAAGAGAGGCAGCGCTGTAAAAGCCCAGTGCAACAGCTTTCAATGTGTAGGTTCACTGTGCTGATCCTCTGCAGTTAGAAGTCCCAAGGCACTGTGCAGTCCTGAGGCACTGTTTCAGCAGTGGCACGTGGGTGCTGTAGGCCCTGTATTATTCTTTACATTGTGGCCCTGCTGCCCCACTGTAAAAGAACATGCAGGTGGGTCATGTAATGTGTAATCAAAGGCCTTTATAGGTTGAGCTAACTTGTAATAATATGTGAAAACACAGTAAATGTAAAAAAAATCAGCCAGTAGATGAATCCCAAGGAAAAGTGTATCAAACTACTATAACTTGATTATTGAAAATTAAAAAAATAATAGCAAAGTTCAAGGCTTTACTTGGAAAACTTTGAATTAGATTTTTGGACATCTACTGGCATGAACATGGTTTTACTGGTGGAGTTTTGATGCATTTAGGCAACAAGAGGACTTTTGACTTTACAATCAGATAAAAAAAAAACATCATAGGAAGAGAATTGAAAAAAAAAATTAAAAATACAAATTTTGCTGAGATTATCTTTCAGAATGAGAAACTACAGCTACCTGAAAGGAGGTTTTAGAGTGATGGAGGCTGACCTCTTCTCCCTGGCAACAAGGGATAGGACAAGAGGAAACGGGTTCAAGTTATGTCAGGGCAGGTTTAGATTGGATATCAGGAAACATTTTTACACTGAAAGGGTTATTAAACATAGGAATAGGCTGCCCAGGGAGGGGGTGGATTCACCATCCCTGGAGGTGTTTAAGAAAAGGGTAGATGAGGTACTTAGGGACATGGTTTAGAAGTGGTTTTTGTCAGGGTGGGTTAATGGTTGGACTTGATGATCTTAAAGGTCCCTTCCGACCTCACCGATTCTATCATTCTATGAAATTATTAGAAAAAAAAAAAGGCAAGTTCTTCATGATGCAGAGTGCTCAGTTTTGAAAATCTGGAGAGTGCTCTCTTCTGTCCCTGAGTGAAGTTAAAAGGAAATCATAAAATCATTACTGTGCAAACTCTGTTTTGTTACTTCATGCTGTCAGTGTTCTATTGAAGCTTTCTTTTTTTCAGTGTAGGGCGACCATGTACTGATGTTGCTTCATGCTGCTGGAGTCTGTGTGGCTTTTCAGCTTCTATTTGATGTATTATCTGACGTCTCTTTTCCTTCTTCTCACTTATGTCATTTTAGTACTCTTCTCTTTAAAGAGACACTTGTATCTTGATCACTCCTTTAGGCACATGTCAGAAAAAGCTAAAAAGAGAAAGCTGTGAAAAGTGACATGCTGGATATTTGCTTAATGTCCCTGCCACAGAAGAGCATGCTCTCAAAGTGTCCTAAATTGCTGTTTAACTATCCAAAACCCTTGGCTCCACAGATAAGTCAGAGACACGCAAATGCACCTGCATTTGTGCGTGCATGTTTGCATGAAAGCAATTTAGGTTGGCAGATGCACTCGACCCACTTCAAGGCTAAAAAGCCAGTTAACAGCAGAAATAATATATTTGACTGGTAAAGTGTTAAAGCAGAAAGCTGCAGCAAGTCTTTTACACACTAATCAGGAACATAGGCTAAGGGCTAATGATTGCAGGAATATTTGGAATTGGGTCAAAAAAGGGCCATTAAGCAAATAGAAAAATGTCACTGTGAAGTTAATTATTGGAACAATATATAAATCGGAAAAGGAATGAACTTCTTCCTGATAAAAAGCAAAGCACTAATAGCTCTGAGTGCAAGCAGATAGGCACACTAATGCTTGCAATGCTCCACCAGTATACACCAGCCCTGACCTGCAAATGTCTTAACATTGAACCTCTGTTGAGGAGATACTGCCAGAAGAGTCAAGCTGAGTCACATTATGTTCCAGTTTTCTGGAAGTGAGTACATGGGAAGGAAGCAGAGATAAAGTGACCTAAATTAAAAGCTGAATTTGTGTTTTCTGAAGTGAAACCACTGTGCGCTAATTTCTACATTTAACTTCCAAATCAACTGACTAAGGATACTCAAAGATTAAGAGAATTAATTAAAAAGAATACTAAGCACACTTTCCTATCAAGTATCACATCTGGCATAGTTTGGCACTTCTTGCACAGTATCTCAGTTCTTAAAAGCCAGAATCATTCATTCTTTCATGTAGATATGCTGAAAATTCTGAATTTAAAGCAGGTGAGATTCTTGTGTTTTAAATGACATTAGGTTCCTAGAATAAGCAGCTGCAAGAAAGGGAACTCAGATAGCTCCCATGTGGATTTGTTATCTATGGATGACTTGAAGCATGAACAACAATCTGGATAGTAGAGTGTTAGCAGTAGTCTGGATTCAGATTTTCAGATTCCATCTGATAATATATTTTGCAATACCATCAGTGTTATGTCAATGTTATTACTAATTTCTCTTACCTTCTTTAAAAGGAAAGGATTCTATCTCTCTGTCCTGAAGGCACCAGTAAATTATGTTGTGGGCTTTTTTTCTTTAATTCAAAAAAATGCAACAACTCAAAACTCCCCAGACTGTGTGTCCCCTCTGGTCTGGTGCCAGCTGTTTGAGAGGGGTTCTTAGTGGCTTTGCTGCACTGCTGATCAGTTCCTCACTGAGCCTGGAAATCTTAGTGATGACACTGAACTTTGCCTATTCCCAATGAAATGGTTCCTTCCTTCGGTATCTGTTTGACTGATGTGAAGCCATATATCTTAGAGACAGACCAAGATTTTTTTCCAGCTGGTGGCCTGACATGTCAGATGTTTGACACACACATGACTTCGTCTCATAATAATTTCTCTGTTTTCTCAACGTTTAACTATGTGCACCCTTGAGTGCCTGTTCAGATCAGATTCAACTAAGCACTCACTTTGGATTTCAGGAATAAAACCAGAAGTTAAGCTTCTATCAGGTTCAACAGAATTGTGGTGCTATACAGGTATATTGTAAAATATGAAGTGTAAAATGAATGCACAGTGAATGCAAGGAAAGGGAACTTGACTATAATTGGCTTCTCCATGTCTTTGGGTGTAGCTTTAAGAAGTGTGAAATGCTTCACACTTGGAATGTGTGTTTCATTCCCTTGGAATTTAATTCCAGGTGTTTTACAATTTTGAACCTTTGAAAGATCTACAGAAAAATTGAGGTAAGTACAGCTTTTTAATTGTGACAATCAGAAGGACTTATTAACAAATCAACTCTTCCTCCTGACAAACCCAAAGGATAAGGTTTTGAAGACAATGTATTGAAATCTCCTTTAAGAGTAAACACAATGTTCATGATGCCCAATCTTGGTCAAGTCATACTTATGAAAATCTTGGAGAGAAGAAATATCTTTGTCATATATTAAAAAAATTGTGGGGTTAAGTAAACAGGATCAGATTTGTAATGCATTGAAAATTGGTATCTAAACATTATATATGAATGTCTTTCAACTTGGAAAGTGTAATGCTATCATGGTTATAATTCTAGACTGCTATTACTTGTAATCTTATATAACATCCCATATTTTTTCTGCTTGTAGAATGGAAGGTTGGGAATGCCAGCAAGAGGAGTATTTATGAGAACAGAAAGCAAAGTGTCCTCTGGTGCAAAACTTCATATAGATACTCATTTCTCACTGGACCTTTTTTGAATTCAGCACTTGTTCCTATATGAATAAATCATCTATGGGAATATTCAGTGATTAGACAGTATAAATAGCACAGAAGTGAAGTCAATATCTTTTTCTAAAATAATATGAATGTGCTATCTATATTTTTGCCCATCTTTATTACATTTCAAAACTAATAACAGTTGAGTGTTAATCAACATGTCAACTTGCCCATTTTAGGAACTGATGAAGCAAGGAAGATTTGTAATGTGACCAAATGAGTCATTTCCAAATTATTAGATAAACTGTTGGGTGTATCTTTTCCGTCTCTACATATCAAAATTTTAATAAATGCTTAGTGTGTATTTTACACATCCCATGGCTATAGTTTAATTATCACAAAATGTATTTATGGAATTGGGTATTTAGAATCTTTATAATATAAGCTTTACAGACTTATAGGAAACAGAAGTGCTTCTCGGATAGAAACATTTAGAGAAAACTCTTCAATGTGTTATTCAACTCAAGAATAAGTAAGAGTATTTGAAAGTAAAGCTGCCACAGTAAAGTGTTTCAGAGAAGTAGAGGTTAACAGATGAAGTAATTAAATGACACTCAGTCCATAGCTGAAAGCATCAGAGCTACAACATGAAGGATAGATTGTATCAGGTGGGAAGGTGGCTTTTTATGAGTACAGAAAAAAGGTTAGACAATTAGATCCATATTGCTTGTTAGAAGTCGTACAAAGATTTCTGATGCTTTGTTCAGTGGTAAATTAGTCTCCTGACTGCTGACTTCAGTTCTTTGGAACAGTGGGCTGAAATTTTTCTAATACTGGATATTTCTGTATTTGTTCGGTTGCTTTTGGATGTAACTTTGCATTGCCTGACCCTGACTTCTGTATGTGGCTTCTAGAGATGAAATTTAGTCACAAGAAACAAATCACAAAATAATATAGAATTCTACAGTTGAGGTGCAATGCCCTAATGCAGAACTATTTTTTCTGGGCTAGTGTATAGGAATAACGACTTCTTTTTGGTCTCTGTAGGAGGGCTGGAGAGGTGATGGTTCAGATTAGATATCCGTCTCTGATTCATCCTGCTTTTAGGGCAGGATGGAACTGATGGAAGTGTCTATAAGATAACAATATGCTCTTTTATTTTGTATGATAACAATTAAAAAACCCCAAAAAACAAAATTACTCCTACCCTTGTCACTGAAAGCAGAGAACTTGATTTGCCAAATTCTGAAAGATAAGGGGTAGACTTAAAGATAATCTGAAAGACTCCAGTAAATGATTCTGAAAGATTATGAGGGATAGATTGGCATTGTTTGCATGGATATACCATCCTCTCTAGACAGACTGACTAGTAGTGACTAATGGCAAGTCCTTCCACCCTGAAACCTGTAGTTTCTGAGGGCTGCAATGGCTAGAAGGCCAACTAAATCTTTTATTGCTGTTAAACCAGATGTATTGGGTGTACCTGACAAGGTTTTGGTAGCAGTGAGGCTACAGAGGTTGCTTCTGTGAGAAGATGCCAGAAGCTTCCCCTTGTCTGACAGAGGGATTCCACACAGCTCCAAGACAGACCTGCTACTGGCCAAGGCTGAGTCCATCAGTGATGGTGGTTGCGCCTCTTTGATAACACATTTAAGAAAGGGTAAAAACTGCTGTGCAACAGCAGCCAGGAAAATGGAGTGAGAATATGTGAGAGCAACAACTCTGCAGACACCGAGGTCAGTGAAGAAGGAAGGAGAGGATGTGCTTCAGGCACCGGAGCCGAGATTCTGCTGCAGCCCATGGTGAAGACCGTGGTGAGGTTAACAGTGGAGGAATGCCCCATGGAGCAGGGGGATTTCCAAAGGAGGCTGTAACCCTATGGAGAGCCTGCAGTGGAGCAGGCTCCTGTGAGGACCTGTGGCCCCATGGAGAGAGGAGCCCATGCTGGAGCAGTATTTCTGGCAGGACTTGTGACCCCATGGGGGACTGACATTGGAGCAGTCTGTTCTGGAAGGACTGCACCCCATGCTGGGGCAGTTCATGAAGAACTGCGGCCCATGGGAAGGACCCACACCGGTGCAGTCCATGAAGGACTGTCTCCCATGGGTGGGACCCCACACTGGAGCCAGGGAAGAGCTTGAGGAGGAATGATCAGCAGAGACAACGAGTGATGAAGTGACCGTAACTCCTATTCCCTGTCTCCCTGCACTGCTCAGGGGAAGGAGATAGAGAAGTCAGGAGTGAAACTGAGCTCAGGAAGAAAGGGTTTTTTTTAATTTCGTTCTTGTTTCTCATTATCCTACTCGTTTATTAATTGGTAATAAATTCAGTTAATTTCTCCAAGTTGAGTCTGTTTTGCCCATGATGGTAACTGATAGGCCCTTATGTCAGCCTACAAGCTTATTGTATTTTCTTCCCCTGTTCTGTTGAGGAGGTGGAGTGGTATTGTTGCTTGGTGGGTACTGCAAGGTCAACCCACCAGAGAAGAGTAACTTCACAGGCAGTAGGCAAACATAGGGGGTTTGGACTCCTTTTGTTAGAGATTTCAAGTAATTCACCTTTCACGGTCAGTCACAGTCAAGTATATACACAGTACTAAAAAGTATTAAACTGACCTCTACCAAACCAGGTAGACCATTACTTAAATTCCCATAACAGTCATGCAAAAGATGGAAGGGCAAATACTATTTGAAACTGCGGTTCAGAGTAGTCGGTGTTCAACATACATTTAAGCAAGCATATTAAGAAGAAGATGTTCAGCTATAATAATTTAGAACTATTTGAATTCTGTAGCTTATATGATTGTGATCAGTCAGTGGGATTCCTGATGGAAATAATATTCAGGGTTAATAGAGCATAAGGGGAAAAGGCTACTTGATCCAAACTGCTACACACTTATCCAGGCAGGTTTTAAGAAAGGCCTAGTCACACCATTAATTACATTCTGCCTTGCTAAATTGTCTCTTAGTTTCAATCATTTAGTGCATTTTTCTTTTTCTAACTTGACAAAGTTAATATATTTCCTATATTCCTTAAAACACATATCATTTAGGTACCACTGATTCAGTTAAATTCCATCGAGTCGCAAAAAATGAGCCTGAAATTGGCAGTGTGCAAAATTCTGGTTCATTTCTGTTATCGTACATTGTAAAACCACTACAACATTTGAGTTCTGATTTTCAGTTTTCAAATTTACTCTGAAATTTAAGAATTGTGAAGATTTTACTTCAGTTGTTTTACTTGTGAATTAAATGCTCATGTGGGTATTGATTCAGGAAGGCACTTAAAATTAGGCACATGAAGCTAGTATAGCAGTTCTAGATGCAGGGTAGAAAGAAGAAGAGGAGACAAAGCAAGTACCTTAGGCAGATAATAGTGAAAATATTACAATGTAGGAATCATGTCATAGAGGAAAGGTCATGACTGATGCAGCGATCTTGTGTTTAAGTAATATATTTTTGCAATAAAACTTGAGTCTTTGAGAAAAAGGAGAATGGACAGCAGATGAATAATTTCCTCTGGATGTTTTGTCCACTGGGAAAAGAAATCTTGACTTTTTGCAGGTTTGTTTTAAAGATTAGGTGCTTTGGAATTCTTCTCATGTAAACATGACATCTACTTATTGGAATAAAAATAGCAAGTTATTTGCTGTGATATTTGGAAATTTTGGTGATGAGTGACATATACTAAAAGAAGTAATACCTGTCTAAGGAAAATATGGGGAAATAATTACAGTAATCAGGTTCATGGAAGAAAAAAGGTGATCAAGAAAATGTCTAATGACTGACAAAGATAGATGAGGCATATTCAGAACGCTAAAAAAAATTGCAGCAACCTTTGGGAGTTACCTATCTATAACATTTCACTGGAACTAGACAGTTTGCAGGGATACAGAGACCCTTTACCTGCAGTAAAATGGAAAAAACAAAGAAATATACAAGGACCACGGTATTTCACACACACCCCTGAAGGTAGGATATAATTAATGTGAAGAGGTACAAAATGAATAGAGGGACTCATGTTTAACAATCTTACATCTCTGTGTGTGTGTGTGTGTGTGCATGTGTGTGCATGTGAAAAGGGAGCAAAGGCACAGGGGAGCATGGACAGAATGTACGTGGACTTTAAAAAGCTCTGATACAGTGCTGCACAAAAGGCTTGTGTGCCAGGCCAGTTAAGTATCATATCAAGGATGAACTGTTATCCACCATAATGAAGACATATTCCGTTCACGGTTCTGAATAAAAACTTCGTTGGATTGCAAGGTGACTGGTGAAATGTCAAAAAAATGAATGTTGTGGTCATCATTCACCTTTCAGAGGAGAGGCAAGAAAAGCGGCATCATTCAGCGAGAAAATCTTTGTACTTCAGAATAGCTAAACAAGGATGGCTGGCAACTCAAATGCAGATTAGGCTTGGTCAGATTCAAATCTTAACTCAGATTTGAAGTGCCCAGTTCTGGGTTTCAGGCTTGTCACCAGCGAGATCGTAACTAACAAAAAGAAAGGTATACAGTCTTGGTGTTATTCTTACAAAGGATTAGTGTGTTCCAGGATTTGAGTATAATTTAAGCTTCTTAATTATGCACATGTCTTCAGTAGGTTATGAAAAGCAAACTAAATTTCCATCCCCATATATATGTGCCATTCTTCTCCCACAACATATGGGTCACTTTTGTCATAGGTTATTCGAAAAACTAATGTATGCTCCAGTCAAAAGACAGAAGAGCTCAGTACCTGTCAGGATTTGCGCTGGTTTATGTTTCAAAATTCAAGGTTGGGCAAGGGTCTCTTTTTAGGTTTTTTTTTTCTCTATAGCAATAGGAAATAATGGTGTGGCACTTCTGAAAGTGCAAGAAATATAAATTAATCTTTTCTGCATCTGTGAAGACTTTCTCTACATGTGTCATATACTGATAACATTACTTAAGTCATTATCATTCTCTTAGAAACTGTTTTCAAACATTTGATACCTTTTAATAAGGAAAGCATAGTGCATTCTGTATAAAAGAGTGGACAAGATTTGGGTGTTATGGTTACCTAGGAAGAGAATGAGGGAAACAGGAGAAATATTGGGGATTGAAAATCAAGATAAACAAAAGGAAAGCATTCCATGCATAAAAGATGACTCCTCTTGCATAGCATTATTGGTTAATAAACATCATAATGTTCTCTAGAGATATTTACCTACTCTAATGTGGGATCATTGAGGGTAGAGCATTTTAATCTATTAATTTTGTAAACTGAATGCTTCTGAAATCATCAAAGTGCTAATTAGGTGTATAAATCTTTGGCTAATACTAAAAAAAAAATGCATAATAGGGGACCCAGATCTTTATCACATAAGAGGAAGTATTCAAATCGACTTCTCTGAGGCAAGGTTGTTTTCCTTTTTGGATGTATCTTTCTTGGCCATTGTTTTCTTGGATCTCCTCCCTCTGCCTCCTTGAAAATATTCTGAAAATATTCAAATATTGAGAAAAAGATTCCATCACCAGTTTATGACAAATGTCCTACAGCTAAGTAGGTAGTAAATTTTAATTCAGTTTCAAATACATATAGTAGTTTGGTCTTTTAGAATATATTATAATTTACCGTGCTTATAGGAGAAGTTTGTAATACATTTTTTTTCTGATAAATAAAGAATACTAAACTGATTCAAAAAGAGAATAATGTATATGTTGTTATATATAATATATAGAGAAAGAGCAATTGGGTATGTCATTGAAATTAATGAAATGCAGACAACCCAAACTTCTCTGGCTTACCTCTGACTTTAGATAAACTATGTATTTGGCTACAGATTTTGTGACTTCATAATTTTTAATTTAAGCGTCTCAAATAGTAACTTTAAACCCACAATTGTTTAAAAGTTTTGCGTTTTTTTTCCTCATCCTTTTAATTTCAAATAGTTCATACCTGGAAAAATGGGAGAAGGAAAAAAAACCCAAACCAAACCCCAGAAAACATAGTTCTTTCCCAGTAGCTTTCCAGCTCTCCGGTGTACCTGAGCCGAGCTCTGTTAAATTAGATGACTAACACTGTGTGGCCAGTTGTAAATAGCCTTGAACAGACCAGACCTGTGAAGACTGCCTAGAACAACATAATCTGATGGGTTTGACCCTGAAACGCTGAGTCATAAATTCTCATATTCTTCTACGGTCTCGCTGAGTATAGGTTACTTGGGCTGCTTAAACCACTGAGACTTAAAATAAATAATAATAATAATAATAAATCACGCGCAGCATCTCTGTTGATAAGGTAGAATAGGAATCAACTGTCTCACAGGGGTACTATAAAGATTCAGAAGTGAATGGTAGTTATACATTGGATGTAACTCTAAAACATAGCTCACAGAACTGTGAAACATAGTTCACAGAGTGGAACATATCAGTAAATTAACAAAATACCCTATTTACTGAATATATGAGTAGCACCATTTTTAACTTGTTTTCTTCACAGAAGGACTGTAACTGTTTAATTACTTCATTTTCACTTTTGGCATAATTTAAGTTTAACACTCCAGCTGCAAAAATGATTAATGAACCTGCAACTAATTCATGCAGTGGTACAAAATACTAATGTATAAAATAGTGTGAAAGCACCACACTGTTTTTACCATGTTCTACAGACGTCATGCTTTCCTGAGAAACATTTTACAGTATATTAACTGCCTGATCATTCAGAATTAATTATGAATTTATTTGTCTTCCTTTGCCTTTTCCTAAGTCAACTAAAACAGTAGCTGTGCTGTTACAGAACTGTGATTTGGAATGAAATAAAGGAGTGTAGCAGACTTCTGATTGCTCTTTTGCTTCAAAACTATAAGCTGAAATAGTTGTAATTTAATTAGGAGAAAAGAACAGTTTAGCATATCTTACCTGTTTATAATCAGGACCACGGTGAACAACATTTTACTATCATTAACAACAAATAATGATTTTTTTTCATCACAATAAGTAATTCTGACACTTCCATAATGAAATTATTGACTTTTCAGTCTCTGGGAAGGAAAATACAGTATTGTTTCTATTTCTTCAATTCTTTTCAAGGTCTGAGCTTGAGGGTAAATCAGAGAAGATTTTACTCTGGCAGTGTTGTTACCTAAATAGCAGTGAGGTGCATAGTACAACAGCAATGCATGCATTCTATTTGCTTTAGCTTTACAAATTTGCTTGAGTAAGAAAATTATTGAAGGATTGCTTTCTCCTTTTTTTGTGTGTGTAACAGCAAGTTTGAAAACCACCCTGTCCCATGTCAGCTCTGTCACAGCAAGGAAAATCCATTCCCTCAGTTTTGGTCTTAGCCTGAAAACTTGCTATGAGTTTCTGGTTTTAACAAGTGCTGTGCCATCCCTTCAGCTCCATAAGGATCACACCTTCTTTCCATTGCCTCTGAAAATCTCCTGTGGATCTGCTCCCTGTTGCAGGCAGCACTCTGTTTCCCCCAAAAGTCTCCCAGTTCAAATAAGCAGCAGTAGGGGTAGGGCAACAGTAGCACACACTTGGATTTACTTTAGCTCCTTGCAGCACTGTCCTACTGCCCACACCTCCAGTGCAGGCCCTCTGCTTGTTGCACCTCCCAAGCAATTTCCTCCAAAAGAAGGATCCACAGACACGCAAAGTTGCTCTCAGGGTGCCGGTCGCTCCTCTTTGGCGCTGGAGCAGAGTAAAAGGAGCAAACTAGCAGTCAGCCTTTGGCTGCGCTGCTATTTACATCTTTTCCAATGGAATGAAACATACAGTAGAGGTACAACAAGCTGTAAGGAAGCAGTTTATTAGACCAGTTGCTGTACCATCTGATCTAGATTGCATGCCCGCCTCAATTCACTGTGGATTGCTGTTTATAACGCTGATTGATGCATCACCTCTGAATTAGACCTCCCCACTAACATCTTACAAGATAACACTTAAAATGCCTGTGACGCTGCCCAGGTGTGGCTAAGCTTTTCTAAGAGGGAGCAGGTCCGGGGGCTGCCGGCACTGCCCATTTACCAGGCTCCACTGTGAGCTGACCATATTTTCCTGATAAATGGCTTGGAGAATGTGTGAAAATTTATTTCTTATATTACTCCTGTGGTGGGTATCTGAATTGTGAGAAGGTACTTCAGAAAGTAGGGGTTCAGTGGAAATTGGGGATGCATTTGTGTGCTCTGTTCTGTATGTATGGTGTTAAATAATAAGTTTAAAGTCTTACTGAGTTCCTGCTCTTCTCTCCTTCCTGAACCTCAGAAACAGACAGAGCTTTTCAGACAGGTGGGAGGTAAGGGTTTAGTAAGTGCAATGACTTAGGCCTTTCAGAGACAGAGGAAGGAATGAAATGCAGTCCCTCATCTTTGTAAATATTTGTTGGGTGAAAAAAGCCTGATGGATAATAACAAGCCCTCTCCTTGCTTGCCTTTAGTGCTGTTGTTGGGGTGATGTGTTACCTGTTACAAGAACTTCATTCTCTGGCATTGTGTAAGCTCCCCCTCTCATAACCGTTTTGTATTGAATCACGGGAATGGCTGTGGTAATGAATGAAGGCTGCACTGTTCCTATTACTGTCTACTGATCCTTGCCAAAACTCATCCTTCTGCTGAACTGACGCAGTTTAATATAAAGCTCTATTATTCTAAATCACTCAAATAAAAAGAGAGGGATACAGTACAGCAGGGAAATGCAAAGGAAGAAATCGTTTTAAACAAGCCTTACCTATAAGAATTCAGCTTGCAAATCCATCCAGGTGTGTGCAAACGCCTATGCAAGTTACTGGAGAGTGAGAGAAGGCTTATGGGAAGCCTTATGGCTGGCCTTAGCCCCTTTTGTTGTTGATGAGCATGGCAGATTAACATAATTGTAATAACCTTCAGGCTTAGTTACAAGAAAAAAGCATTTTTTAGTGTAAAGAAAGCATGGAAGTAACAGCAAAAATAAGGAGACAATCTGCTTCCCCTCAGGAAAAAAAGCTGGCTAAAAAGTCATCAGTGAATCATGAGCTGATGACTGAGAAAGACCATGAGTGGTGACTGACCTGGGAAAAAAGGCATTACATTTAAATCCTCCACCTTCCTTCTTTTTCCTCATCCCACCCAGCTTCCACCCCCACAACTAAACATAAAGAACTGGAGGAAAAGGGAAAGATGGTCTAAATGTGATTTTGGAGCTCACTGAATTAGCTTGAGTTACACCTGTGACTCTTGAAATGCTCTGAGGCTTTGGAAGAGTGGAAAAAAGTATGAAGAGAAGAGACATCCCTCAAAAGGACAAGATTTGTAAAGCCTAGATGGAGGCCAAACTATGTTTATGAAAATCTTACAATAACTCTTAAGCTGTAATGAAAGAAAACTAATTGCATTAATTTGTTTACTTTTCAATAAACTTCTCATTAAAACAATACCAGTCTATATGCGGATGACTTCTTACGCAGAAAACAGGAAACAGATTTTAATATGTACAATGTATTTTGTATATTTGTGATTTCAACTACTTCTGTCTTGATCCATCACTGCAGGTTGATGGTTTCAGGTTCCAGCTTTTGTATTTTGAGCTGTAACGTGAAATATGCTAAAGAAAATGCTTTGGGTACACATGCCTCTACAGGTACCACATAATAATTTGTTTTGTTTCCAGGAACTGAGTAAAATCAAAATACTTTGTATTACTTTGATCACTCTATTGCTGCTTATTCCCATATGAAAGGAGAGGAAACTATAGTTTTATTGTATATTAAAGGACTAAGTTTAGAAACAAAGGACAATGAAAAAACAAGGAATTATTGATATAGCTTGCATGCCACCTGAGTGTATGGCTGCTTAGTTCATGTGACTTTATGTCCCGTTTATGCTACAGAGTTGTATCTGAGAGCCTGGATACAAGTAGTTATAGAGTTACTTATATTTAGACTATTTTGATAATTAAAATGACCTTTAGTAAGGCTATGCAACACTCGAAGTTAAAAACCCCCTAAACTTAAAAGCTGCGTATATTTTTAAATGTTCTAGTACCTTTGTGCTTTGGAAGAGGAACCTGAAATTTGATAAATGTAGTTTCCTCATATATAACACGTCCTGTGTGAAAGTGCCTG
Source organism: Rhinoptilus africanus (assembly GCA_013400135.1). Lineage (NCBI taxonomy): Eukaryota > Metazoa > Chordata > Aves > Charadriiformes > Glareolidae > Rhinoptilus > Rhinoptilus africanus. Next base: position 132,226 of record VXBO01014171.1, read on the forward strand.
TTATTTTTTATCAGTCTGCATATGCTACAGAGCTATACAGACTTCTGTAATTCAAAGTCTCTGAAAAATCTGGTGTTTCATGTTTGTAGAGCGTTTTTATGCTGACCTGACATGGCTTATGACTGCAGGAGTTGAACAGCTCTTCCTTGCAGGAGGTCCTGCATTGCTTGAAGATCTAGGCAAGGATATTTGTAGCTACACATACAAAAAAAATAATTGTCTAGTGGCAGAAGAAAGGGAGGAAATATGAATACTATGGTAGATAGAGACAGAAATGAGATCAGTAGCAAGTGCTTCTGGGAATATTGTCAGAAGTACGGAAGACTAAGAAGTGCAGATGACACAGGCTAAGCAGGAGCCAGGGATGTCAGAAGAGGTTAGGGGAGAAGGAAACTGAAGAGCTTTCTATAAATAATAAAGGACTGATACTTGCAACTCCTGGAAACGTGGAGTTGTGAATAGCTCCATTAAACAGCTGTCAAATGTACTGGCAAAACTTCACTCCAGCAAATCTCCATGAAAGTAGTTAGCAACTTTGTACTGCTGCCTTTTACTGCCTTTTTGACATGAAGTCCACTGACCTGATTTTTCAAGGTTAGGATGTTTCTATGTTAACAAAGTCATTGCTTCATTTTGCCTAAAACAGAGAAGAAAAAAATACAAATTTTATATCCCCAAAGTCTTTTTAAACAACATTAAGATTTCATTTTAGCATGAATAGCTAAAATTTTACGATACTCTAGAATATAGCCAAATACACAAATTTCATTTGTATCTAGTACCTATATCCATCATGAAAAAAAAAAAAAAAATCCGTTACAAGTTTCCAAATGATTTTGGGATAAGTTTGTTTTACAAGCTCCATTTGCACAGTTTGTGAGAGTCTAGCTGTTGTGTTTGGGCTCCCCAGCTCAAGNGTGTAGTGCCTCCAGTCTGCCTTACTGCTTGAGGGCTTTGGAGGGGGTACTTGCGGGTGTACTCTGGTGGGAGCTTGGAGGGTACTGTAGGAAGGCTAGGTAGCTGCAAGCAGTGATGCTGAAGCAGCAAGGCCAGATAAAAATGAAATAAAGTCTAGAAATACGTTCTCTTCTGCTTTTTGTTTTCAATATTCCTTTCAGAGCTGGTGTTGATAGATCATAAGTAACAATCTTCTTTGATACACGTTGATAAAGCCATCTGTGAATGACCTGGTAAACTCTAGGGTGTTCCAGTCCTTAGGATACAGAAAACATAATTAGGCTTTACTGAATTTCTCAGGCAGCCATAGCTCAGCTCAGCTCAGCTCTGACAAATTTAGGGAATACTAAATTTGAAGTGCACTCCACTCACCTACACACTTACCTGCAAGATTAAGGGACATAGTGAGATGTCCCTTTCTGTTTCTCAGATGCTCCAAGCTGGAACAGAAGGTGCCATGGAGCTAACAAGGCACATATCACAAATGGATATGAGAGCGGGAGAGGTCTGGGAAAATGATGGCTCATGCAGACATGAAATGGTAAATAAAACATGAATATAAAACTTTTGTAGTTGTCTGGAGATATAATTTATCCTGGATTTGCAAGAATTCACTTAGGAAATATTTTTTTTTATTTTACTTTTGTGCATATCAGGGAGAATTTGTCCTTTGAGATGTTCCTGGTGACAGGAAGAACAGCTGTCATTAATAGACAACGATTTGTTTCTCTTGCCTTTGTAGAAATGCGTCATGAAACATATTTAACCCCTGAGGAGAGAATGCAAATTGTTACATCATGAGTCTTAAAAAAACCCACAGGCAACCTTTATTTCTCAACAGACAAGGGAAGATAAGAGTTTGTGGAAAACACTGGAAAAGATGAGAGTTCTACCCCAATGCATACGAGCTTTTAATTCTAATTTTTCTGTCTGACTATCGATTCTTATTTTTCACCTTTCTGTATACTCGCCTTGGATTGCTGTTTCAAGGTGAGGAATTTACTTTCTATTGAAAGCTATATAGCTTTTCACAGTGAAAGCACTTATTTATTCCAGGCTTTAGGGACGCCATATCTTTAGTCTAATTTTCATTGAAATCTTTTGCTTTGTTATCAACACTAATCTAAAAGCTAAGTAAAATCGATGTACATAGAGAATGAAATCATTTACTCAGTGTTCGTTCAATGTTATCACTCATAAAGATTCATAACATACAAAGCAGATATATGTCTGTTTCCCTCTCCTAATTGCTTTCAAAAACTCTGTTCCTGTCTCCTTGATACTTTCATTTTGTGCCTACTGAATGCAGAAAGAACATATTTTGTGCTGGTTTTTATCCTCTGCTATCTCACTGAAATAGGTAGAATTCTGGAGATTGTATACCAGTGCTAAATTTTTCCTAATAACTTTTGTTACAGTAAAGAGTTAGAGAATACTTTTAACATGTTTGAAAAAAAATACCTCTGTGATACAGTTTCTGATACCGTGATAATTTAATGCAAAACCTTTGGCTTTAGCACATCTTCAGTGTTGCAAAATAAAAACCTGTAGTATACTTCTGCATGCCAGAGATGTGTTCCCAGTTCTGTTCTAGAAAAGCTTGCACTTCAAAGATTATGCATACTGGGGCTGACTTACCAATGCTTATTCACTTGCAAAATCTCTCCTTGCACAAGCAATCCTGTTGAAGTTAAAACTCCTGGATACAATGCAATTACTCCCATGCTTTAAGGTTGCATGGATCTTGACAATTGTATTCTGCCCCCCAGCTAAAGGCTTGCTTGTTTCACCTGATAGAACCTTCCAGCTGAATGCTTCCCTGCTGTGAATGTATATTTTGAAAGCTGACAACTATATGGCTTAAGAAGTAGAGAGCTAATTATAAACTGACAAACAATTTTTATGAAAAAGCAAATCTAGCTTGCTTTTAATATCGTAACTCTTTTTTTCAGTGTTTTAGAACATTGCTGTTTACCTCACTTTACAGCATTTGTTCTCAAGAAAGACACAGCTGATTATAGGTTTCTTGCTGATGGTAAGACAAAGAAAAAAGAAAATGTGAACATTGTAGGTACTGGCCTTAACAATGACCTTCATTGTTGGGGCAAGAACTGAGGTCATATTTGGCACTTAGCCCCAGACTGTTCTGCAGCAGTGCTCTGTCCCAGCGTGACTTTACCAAAGAGTTCTGCTCTTAAAACTGGAGACAACTATTTGCAAAACACCAGGGACAAAGCTGAATATTCTGCTCTCTCAAGGACAACACGTAGGGTGGATGCATTCTAGGTTATATTGTGTCATGACTTCTGGGCACCTACTGTACGTATGCATACTGAGAGTATACGCGTAATAGATCTTCCTTATGATATTAACAATGATTAAACTTTAAAAGTGAATGGTGCACTATCTATTGCATTACACTGGCTTGGCTTTGCTGGGATAGCTGTCATAAATTGATTTTACGTGTCAATAGTGGCTATTAGCTAATTATATTATCTGGGTTTCTGATGTGCCTTACTCTTAGACAAAGCTGCCAACTGAAGAAGAAACTAAGTTTCCTTTTTTGTTTCTCCTTTCAATTACCTAACTACATACCCATATCCTCATCTTCTACTGAATGTAATGAAATGATTCTTAGAAAATTATTAAGTCTTTGGAACACAGTTATGCTTGTGAGTGAGCGAGCATGTGTGTGTGTGAGACAGAAAGGGAGTTGATGCTGGGAGTGGGGGTGTCGTCTTTATTATTTGAGCATACTGAGTTAATGAGTGGTTTCCCACAAATATCCGACTCTGCAAGCCAAACCTACAAAGTATTTCACCTCAGAGTATTATTATAATAAACATTGTCTTTCGGGCACTCCAATTCTCCATGCTGAATTTCTCTTCACAGTACAGTGGGATTCTTGGCAGGAGCTAGCAAGGAGCATATGGGATCTCAGTATTAGACCGAGACGTACTGCTGATAGAGGGAAGCGTCGTGCCCTTACCTTGCATGGGTGTCTTATGATGCATGAGAGTTATCTTGAGGTATCTAAACACCAATCCCGATTTGGTCAATATCCAAAGGAACGATACAGAACTACATCAGATAAAATGTTAGGGAAACAGATTGAATTGTTTTACTACTTATTTATACTCTGTAAAGGCAGCTTATAGAGCATCTGTTGTCTGTGCATGGCTGTTTGAATCAAATATGTATTACTTCACTGTAAAATGAGCATGTACCTCGGCTCACACTCAGCTCACAGAAATTTCTGCAGCTCCATGCAAGTCAGCAAAATAGCACAAATTTATACCACTAATGCTATGACCCAAATATTTGTTAAGCCGCTACATGTCACTTCGTTACGTGTACACTTTCTGCTGTGGATTTTTAGTATCAACTGGCTGCACTATGTTTTCTGCTGTTTAGCCCATGTATTGATTTAGCAGGCTATATCATTACTGCTGTATGTGTCAAGACTGTTGTAAGGTGATAATATCTTGTTCCCCTGTTGCATTTCCCCCTACCCAAACAAAAAAAAAAAGGGGAGTTTTACCATTCTCTTCCTCTCTTTTTGTGTTCTCCTACCCAGAAAACTAACTTAGTTTTCTTGGTGTGATAAAGCCCATCTGAATTAAGTTGCAATGTACTGTGCTCTGTAATTCAGAAATGTTTTATTGTTTTAAACACTTTTTTTTAAAAAAGACATGTAAGTGGAAAGCCCCATTTATTCACTTAATGAAGAATTTATTATAATAGGAAATTAACTATAACATAGGAAAGAAATACTGTATAAGGACAGTTGAATGACGTTGTTTACACACATCATGTCTCATTCACTTGGATCCATTTATTGTTTGTTCAATACGAGTCCTTTATGTGTATTAAAAATCATTTGATACAGCTTTTTCTGGCCCATCTGTACTAGACAGCTTGTAAAATGTAATTTGCAGAGCACTGTGACCAGCAGAATTGCTTAAGCAGTCTTAGCATTTTTTTTTATTGAATGCCAGCCACCTTAGCTTCACCTAAATAATACTCTTATCTTTTTAATGGTTGTGTTATAGTTAGCTCTGTTTGCCTTTAAAACTTCAGTAAATATCATAGACCTGCAAGAATAATTTGAGAAAGATTATTTACCCTTACCCAATTCTTCTTTCTCTATTTTTCAAAGATAGGTGGTGTAGCTCCTAAATAGGAATATTAGACTGCATATAATTTAAGACAGTGGAGTGGATAAAAGGTCTGAGCATTTGTGGGGTAGATGCTGTAGTCTTTGAAGTGCAAAGAAAAAAGTTTTTAGGAGGTCTTAATAAAGGATGATTATTTCCCCCTCCCCCCTCCCCCAGTATGTAAGAACATTTTTAATCTGATTTTGGGGAATTGTTTTTGGTTTTTTGTTTTTTTGGGGGTTTTTTTGTATAATTGAACTAAACAGGTTTTCTGAAGCTAAGTATCTTTTCTTCCAATGTAAAAAAGTCAGGAAATAAAGGACATTAATAGTCTTCAACCCTTTTCCTTTCCTGTTCTGGGCCAAAATCAATCTGAAATTAGGGAATTTCACATAATTTAATTTAATTTATTGTCAGTTAGCATAAACTTTTGATTACTGATTCTGGTATTACTAAACAGATAAACAATTATACATTTAGAAAAAAATACCTCAGCTTTACTCCCAGCACCTCTCTTCCCTGCTTCCTTGTCTCCAGTCCCCTCACTGCACTTTATACTCCGTCCTCTTGGTGTGGCAATGGGCAGCACAGGAGGTGGGGTCAGGGTGTTGTATTTCCTTTGCTTTTTGCTGTCCCTGTTTGTCACTCAACTCCTGCAGCACGGCTTCCTCCACCAACTGCAGTCCCTTCGGGGGCTGTATCAGCTCAGGTTTCTCCTGCTGTATCTCTCCACTTGTGCATCCCCCCCAGTATCTTCTTTAGGTCTACAGCTTGACCAGAATGGTTTTCTGGTCTAAACTGTGGTGCTATGACCTGGTCCTGTGTCATACCTTACATGGCGTTTGATGTTGCAGTCCTTCCTCTCGATATATAAATCTGAGAGTATCAGCCCATTCAGTGAAGAGTCAGTCAATGAAAGGCATTGTAATATTATACAGACTGGATTCCCATATGTACAGGAGGTTAAACAACATGTAAACATGTAACATGTAGTACAGGTACACATGGCACTGGGCAAAGGGCTCAAGTAGCTTAAAGACTTGATTCTGAATACTTGGAAGCTGATGTAGCTTTCCTTGCCTAACCAGACAGTTAAATACAGCTTCCAAGCCACCTGCATCTGTGAGAATTATATCCCTTCCGACGTGATCTTACTCTTTTGGTCAATCTCCATTTCATCACTACTTTGTGGCATGGTATGATTACTTTGCACTAACACATGGGACACACACTACCAGGAGTATCAGTCTGGAAACTGAAAAAATTGCAGAGAACAGGAAAAATCACATTTTATACAAACAAATTCTAAGTAAGATACCCAGAAGTCAGAAGACAACTGCTCGTCCAGGAGCTGGGAAGCAGCTCTTCATTTGCAACAATATAACAGAAACGCGTACATTTTATTCCTCTAGGTTAGGAACTAAGGAAATTATTGGAGAAACTCATAGTGTTATTTACCTTCAAAAATACCCAACCCCCAACGGAAAATTTCATTTTTTTAAAGGAGGGCAGGGAGTTCTCACTATTTCAACATGATTTTCATTTTCTTGTCTCTTTGGGATGGTGCAGAGAGGAGGAGGAAAACAAATCTTTCTGGTAAAATTGCTATGTAAATGAAAGAAAAGGGAATACACTCAAACAATTCGCTGTATGGCTTTCTTTAGAGCAATATATTGAAATTGGTACCTATCCTAGGAGAATGTATTTTCCAGAGGTCAACAAAGAAGTGTTGTTGGTAGAATGTCTCAACTGCTCTACCGGACCATTATCTGACTCTGCTCTCTCACACCAACTTCGGTATATGCAGGGGTGTTTCTTAATATAGTTATGCTGCTGCAGGAGTTAAGGACATAGTGGTCTTCTTTGGAAAAAGGAATGAACAAAACCAGATTGGTCTAGAACCTATTTATTGTTTGGAATGAACAGCTATTGTTAGTGTTGCCATAGAGATTATACCTTTAAAGGACCAGCATTTCCTTTCTGCATTCATTTTTTTTTTATTATACAATCCTGTGTAAAGAAGCATTTTGAAAAAGTTTATGGAATACGATTCCATCTGATTTCCCTTACTTGAGATTAGATTACTACAGTTTTGTTCTTCTGCTAGAACCCTTGAAAGAGTATACAGCCACTAGTATAAATAAGTTAGACAATTCCTATGTTAGAAGATTATTCCCTGCTTTTATGATAAGTTGTGTATGTTTTAAACATGAGAAATCTGCTGCCAAGTACAGTTCATAGCATGAAGATAAATAATGCCATTAGACTAGAAAACCTTTTAATGATTGCTGGCTATTCAGTGGGCTTAGCAATTTAAACTAACACTTCCTTACAGAAATCACTGCAGTTATTCAAACTTCTAAGCCCAGCAATCATTTCAAGACAATGTAGTAGCATTCTTTTATAAAGTGGGTCATTGGTGATTTTCTGAAAGCTTGCCCCAGTAATTTTTGTATTCTTTTTATTGCTATGTACAAGAAGAAATACAAAGTGTGATTTGGGTTGTTAAAATGGCACAAAATTATTTCAATTTAGCAGGGACTATCTGGGAATAAGGCATGCTATGGAAGTTATTCTTAATTCCCATGGGGAAAGTTGCTGTGAGTTGACAAATATATTACTTTGCCAGCCCACCATTCTTCCCTTTGTAATCATTAAGGAGCCCATTAAAAGGACATGGCTTCTCTGTTGCACTGAGCCAATTCTGACTACAGAGCTTTTCTGTTCACTCCAGTGTCTACTATTGACTATGTCTTTTATCTCTGAGCATCAACAAAGTAGAAAGACTAGCACTTAGGTCATGTGCTTTCCTTTTTACACCTATATAGTAAATATTTTCTATGTAAAAATGGCCAAAATATATGTACTTTGTAATTGGAGAGATGTTCAATAAATCTTAAAGAACAGGAGAACTTTGTAAGGACATTGTAAGAGAAACATTAAGGGAAACAGTGCTAAAATTATTAGCTGATGGGTCCCCATTAACAATTTAACCAGAAATTACAGCTAAATCCTTCTGTAATTCTAAATGTGAAACTGAGTTCACCATTTATTCATTTTCATTTGAACAAGCGGGAAAAGGGAATAAAAAGTTTGAAAAGAAACTTGCTTTTTTATTTTTGTGATTCTAAATGTAGAACATCTGTCTTAAAGTCAGGTCAGAATTTCGGGTGATTTAGCATGAATCTAAAAATCCTCTCCCATTTGTAGAAAACATCGTGTACTCAGAACTATGCTAGGTATAAATGGTAGGTTCAGAGTGCATTCTTGCAGATTCCGTGGCACAGCCTGCAGGGAATGATGCACTATAATGGAGATTTCCTGCAAGGCTCAGCATGTCCCTCCCCTTAGGTCCCTGGTAGATCTGACAGATGACATCCTTTTGTTGTTTAATTTCTTTTCCTTCCACACACACTTACTGAGTTTCTAGAATCTAAGCAAGAATGGGTAATTGAATTCTTTGTTTTGTATTCATCAATTTATCAAAACACTTTTACAATCTTGAAACACATTAGCGTTTAATTAAAAGTTCTGAGAATTTATTCTCTCTCTTGTCCACTCTGCTGTAGCACTCAGGATTTATTAGGCTGGTATTAAACACCAAAATCAAGTTTACTCCAGCACTCCCTAAAAACATAGATGCATTTGTAAACAAAGCATTTGCTCTTTCATAAATAATTTATTTAGTTGAAAGGTTAGGGATTGTTCCAAACAGCATTATAGCAGAATTATTCAGGATTTTCCAAGTTCACCCTCAGAGAAGTCATATACCCAAACACTGAACCATCTGACAGCTTGTAAAGGTTTTATTACTCTGATCTTTTCTAATTTAGACTCCTAAATGACTCATTGTTTTTGGCTTAAGAATAAGTGATGCTGTTTGGCAAATGTATTTTTCTATGAAAATGGGGCCTCTAAGTGGGTTCTCAGAGAATTCTGTGCCTCATTGACTTTTTGCCTGAAGTATAAAAATCTAAAGGCACAAGACAGAGCATAGGAATAGTAAAAATCTGGCATGATGTACATCCTCTGTGAAGGTTAATTATTAAATCTCATGAACTCCTTTCAGTCTTTCACAAGGGCTGTCATTTGGAATATATTCAAATAAACTTTCCTTTTATTTTCCAACCTTTGAATAAGTGTGAAGCTGGCAAATAGTGCTGTTCAGGGTATTTTGTTAGGAGGTTTTTGTCCTTCTTAGTCTTTTTAATTTACCAGTTTTGGTTTAGTATCAGAGAGCATTTCCGTACTCTTTTCAAGTCTGCCCTTTGTGCTCTGGATAGAGGCTACTATTTATAATAAATAAGAGGGTGTGCAACCCTTATAGAAATTAAAAATTGATTTTTTAATATTAAATCATAAATATTATGGAACTAGTTCTATTTATTGGGAGCATTATTCATCAGCAGAACTATGAGCTAGTGGCTTGAGGGTACATCTTTGGATATATATGAACCATAATGAATGAAGGAAATGTCTAGGTATTCAGAAAGACATTAATATGTACCATTGATATTTTAAAAACTTTCTTCCCATATCCGATTCCTGTTTTAAATGCAGGGTAAGAAACCTGGAAAACAGATGCATTTGAGAACATACTAATTCCTGGGACTTGGGAGTCCTAGTGGACAACAAGTTGACCATGGGGCAGCAATGTGCCCTTGTGGCCAAGAAGGCCAGTGGTCTCCTGGAGTGCATTTAAAAGAGTGTTGCCAGCAGGTTGGGGGAGATCATCCTCTCTCTCTACTGCACCCTGGTGAGGCTGTATCTGGAGTACTGCGTCCAGTTCTGGGCAAGCACAGTTCAAGAAAGACAGGGAACTACTGGAGTCGAGCAGAGGGCTACAAAGATGATCAAGAGACTGGAGCACCTGTCTTATGAGGAAGGGCTGCGGAAGGACCTGCGTCTGTTTAGCCTGGAGAAGAAAGAGAAGCCTGAGAGGGGATCTTATCAATGCTTATAAATATCTGAAGGAAATGTGTCAAGAGGATGGGGACAGACTCTTTTCAGTGGTGCCCAGTGAGAGGACGAGGAGCAATGGGCACAAACTGTAAAACAGGAAATTCCATCTCAACATGAGGAGAAACTTCTCTGAGGGTAACAAAGTACTGGAACAGGCTGCCAAGAGAGATTGTGGGTTCTTCTTCTCTGGAGATATTCAAAGCTGTCTGGATGCCTTTCTGCCAGCCTGCTCTAGGTGTACCTGCTTTGGCAGGGAGGGTTGGACTAGGTGATCTCTGAAGGTCCCTTCCAACCCTACCATTCTTTGATTCTGTGATTCTGTAATTCCAAAAGGTGATCATGACACGAAAATCAGTTGTGAAGAAGTCCTTGAGATTTTATATCTATGTGCTTATGTGAAGTAGGTGAATATTTTCTGGCGGAGTTTATACAGATAGTTGTCTGTATAAACTTTGCAGAGACTTTGGTGAGCATGCAGATTATAGGAAAAAACCAGGAGTTCTCATCTTCTTGGAAGCAATCTGCTGTTAAAAAATATTAAGGGGAAGCAAGAAGAGAGATCTGTTAATCCTAAAACTGGTCTCTTGTATTCTAAGAAGTGAGGTTGTTAAGGTGAGATACAATATTCTGAGTCAGAATCTGAGGTTTTTTTGGGAGTAGTGGTGAGAGGGTGATACTTTTCAGTAATCTGGCTCCTTGTCTTGTTTTGGTAATCAAACTGTGCTGAGAGTGGGATTACACATTGAAGCCCTTTTGTTTTAGACAATATTACACAATCATCATCTGTTGTTAGGGAGACAGACATCCAGGGAACAGTCATCAAAGGATAGCATGATGTCTCTACCAAATTCAAGCCCGTAAAGACTGTTCTGCTGAAAGCAAAATGGTCCCTTCCCATTTTATTTTAAGCAACACTAGCAGCTACTGTAACACATAAGAAAGCTGAATGATTTCATCGTAGTATTAATGAATTTAAATGAGAGCTGCAGTCTGCTTTTCTCCAGACCAAACTTGCAACTAACTGGGATGAACAGAGACTACAATTTGAGGCAAATCATCCTTTTTATAAAACTATAAAACTCCCATTGGCAATTGGACATATTCACAAAGAAATGAGAATTAGCCTTGTTGAGAACATTGTAAAACAAATAATTTTAAACTAGCAACAGTCAGAGGAAGGACTTTCTTGGCTGTAGTACTGATATTTTCACAGGAAGGAGACAAAATTATTGGTAAATTGGTATGAATGATAAACCAGAGAAAATAATATACATGGACATGTTTTTTAACTCTTGTTAGCAAAAATTAGAACTAACCTTTACTGATGACAGATTTACGATGTCAGAAAACTCTCAAGATAAACTATTCAACCCACATTTTAGATATTCTTTAACTGACATATTTAACTGAGTGTCCTTAGCATACAAACTGCATATGCTCAGTATACTTAACATATGCAAAGCCTCCATTTAATGTGTGGAATTTAGAGGAAGAGATGCATGAAACATTCCAGCTAAGGTAAACCTAACACAACAGAAAACTTGTATATTTTAATTCTAATACATATGTTTAATACTTCAGTATTAATTATTCCAGTAAAGGAATAATTACATTAAAATATTACAGTAAATTTTTTGTAGTTTATTGGCATTGTAAGACTGCAATACTCTTAACAGTGCTTCTTACAACAGTGGCAACTTTAGATACATTATGATTTTTTTCTCATATAAAATACACATTTATAGTCACAACCAATTAATTGTTCAATGTCTTACTCAAATGTTATGTCTTATTGAAAAGTAAAAATTCAACAAAGAAATCTGACTTTGAGAAGCATTCTGATTTGATTCTGATTCATACCACTATGAAATTTCTTTAAGCCACATCTATTGAAAAATACTTTGTCTCATCTACTAACAAAGTGGAAAAACTGCAGACTAGTTGAACTAAGATTCTTTAGTTTAACAATGATCTAATTAAGCATGCCCTTAAATCCATGCTAAAGGGCTTTGCTCAGTCAGTCCAAATGCAGTCTTTTCATTTCAGAAACTGTACTTTACAAACATTTGCTGGATGTTTGGAGAGAGACCTTTTTTATGTAGGTGGTCTGGGCCTCTCAGCCACTTGACTGTGTAGTTCTGCTCCAGGGTGACTGTTTTGTCTGAAACTAACTTCATGTTTGTGAACTATATAGACAGTTTGTTGGTGCCTGATATCACAGGGCACTCATTATTAACAAATTAACAAATGTGTTGCACACTAACCTAACTTGCTTTGCTGATACAAAGATGTGCTCAGATATCACAGTAGGTTAGGTTAGTCAGCAAGATAAAAGGATGGCGTCATGAACTTTATAGGCGAATTAAGCCAGGGATTCAGCATCAGTTTAATCAGACCAAAGTGCTGACAGCTGTAGTTATGCTGCCTACTTTCATCGCCGCTTTACTTCCCACATCTGACATCTAACCCTTGAAGATTCCTTGTTCACAGCAGAAGTGAATAGCACACTTGTGCAGCTCAGTGAAATGTATGCTAAATGCTGGCACAAAGCAGGGTTGGGGCAAAAATGGAAGTAGAACTACTAAGGAGATATTTTTCAACTGTAGAATCAAATGAGAAAAAAATGAAGAGGTAAAATCAACAGAAGCTTTGGGTCCCTTCAACAACATACTTGAAAGACAAATGTCTAATTAAGTAAGCATAGGGATGTACCTACACTATAATCGTGATGTTGGATCTGACTTGTTTTACTCTAACAAATCAATCTTTTAATCTACCTGTGACAATTTAAGTGAAATTTCTTTTTGTGGACACCTGTCAAACTGCTGTGGTGTTTCGTCATATTAACTGGCATCTTGCATTGGCTTCTGCCATGCCTTCTGTCACATGCAATGCTAATTAGCCACTTCATTTGAAGTGTGATCTTGCAACCTGACTTTCCTGCCTTCTACCCTCTCTTAAGACCTCTCTGCAAAGCTTCTTAATTATCTACCACACCACCACATCGATTGCTGTCATGGTGGAGACTTGTCATGTCTTTGGGGATGTGCTAGAATGCTGGCAAAGAAAATATTTTTCAAGTGTTTAGAACTTCTTAATGAGCACAAAATGCAATGAGGGGAACCAGAGGCAAAGGGTGATGGAGCAGGACACCTTTTTAAGACTCCTGGTGATCTGTGCAGTGTCTGCAGTGGTGCTTCGATCCCACCTACATCTGTGCCTTCTCCAATTCTGCCATATTCATGCCTACGTTGTTAGAGTCCTTTCTCTCAGCCTGTGCAAGTCCTGTAGCTTTTTGGGAGGGAAGGATGTCTTTTTCTTCAAAAGAAGTGTTTTACATTCTGCTTTGGAGGAGTGCTATCCTTTGGAGCATATTTGCAGACACAAGCTGGAGTAAATATGTTTTCTCTGGAATGTGGTTACTACTTTTAATCTTACACTCTTCAGTATAAAAAACTATGCTGCTGTTGGGCTAGTCCTTGATAAGGTCGTTGGTACAACTCCTGTCTCATCTTACTGGGCATGAGGGAAGACAGAGTAAAAACAGTCTTAGAAATAAGAAATAAGACTATCGGTTCATTAAATCAAACTGAAATTTGGAAATAGATTTTCCTCAGTGTGTACACCCATCTGCCTTTTACACTGGATTTTTATCTGGAAGTATCCATAAACTAACGTTTTCATGTGGTTTGAAAATACTAACTCTTACAGAATAGTGTAATGGATTGTAAACCTCCGTAACATTTTGTTGGTCTTCTAAAAAGCTTTAAATGAGAGGCTTGACACGGATGCAACTATCCTATGCGCAGGCCTGCACAGTGATGTGTGACCAGATGTATGGAAGAATCCAGCAATGGATTCGAGCTCCTATTCCCGGGCACTGGACAGAGAGCGGCCCTGCACCCTGACAGTACTCCCAGCTGCCGGACCCAGGACACAGCCCAGGTCCCCTCCCGGTAGATGGCTGTGGGGACAGGCTCCCAGACATGCTGAGGGGAGGCCGGGCCGATCCCCAGCCTGTGGGCGCTGCTTCCAGGTGCGGCTCCATGGCAGGGCCGGAGCTACAGCCCCTGCTGCGCCCCAGCCCCGCTCGGCCGTGGGCCCAGGGCCCCCCCTGGCCCCCACCCCAGGAGGTGCCCAGTGCTGGGGCTGAGGCTGCCCCCGTGCCCCTGTCTTGGTTTGAGGTAAAACAGAACCAATTTTCTTTTCAGTAATTTTGCTTTTCACCTCTAACTCTCTGCAGGTCAGTGTCAGGTTCTCTCAGATAAGGTCTGATGTTTATAGTTTATGCCAAGGAATGATATACATAGAAGCCCTTCCTTATAATATTGCTATAACAACCAAAGTCAGCTAGTTTTGTTATTTGCCCCGTTGGAGGGTCGGAAGCAGAAAAGCACCTGGACAGGTGACCCAAAACTGACCAGCAGAGTATTCC
>VXBO01014171.1:146760-160159 GCA_013400135.1 Rhinoptilus africanus
CCCATCTGCATCATGCTCAGTATAAAAGCTGAAGGATCAAAGGGTCAGGTCTCTTTCTTCAATGGCCGACATCCAAGGAGGACTCTGTTTGTCTGCCTTTGATCCTGATCCGTGTGTTCCTGAATCCAAATCCTGAGTTCAGCTCTCATCCGTTGCTGAGTCCAGTCTGGGACTTTCCCGGTGCCTGACAGTGACACGATCACCATCCTGGGAGCTCAATACCAGGTTTTGTATATATGGTATATATTTAATTATTTTCTTATTATAATCATTTTCTTTTTATTATTTTACTATTAATATTTCATTGAAGTAGTTTAGCTTCTTTTCAATTTATAAGTCTCTCTCCTGTTTTCTCTCTCTCCATCTCTAAAGGGAGAGAGATTAAAGAGAGCATCTGTAGTTTGTTTTAGTGGCCAGCCCAGCCCAAACTACGACAGCCCCCTGGCTGAGATTTTCTGTCTTAACAGAAGCTGGGATGCTGGCTTCATCAGCTGTACCTTAAACAGATTCTCCTGAAAAAATGAAGTAAAAAAGGACCTTTCTTCAAAATGTCAAAGGATTTTTGTGTGGGAATCAGCCTTTTTATTTGTTGCCTGACCTGCAATAATTTAATTAAACAATTAAGAACCCTTGATAATTCATAGATAATTAAATTACTGTCATGCCTCTGTGTGGGCATCAGAGTTAGTAGCAATGCCCAACATAAGCCGTCAGCTCTCAGTAAGTAGGAGGCGTACACTCTTCATCCACCCCTGCACTCTCAAGACAAAATAAGTAGTATTGACAAAGCCTAAAATCAGTAGCATTGAAAGGGGACGTATTCTGCCTAGGTAATATCGAATATGCTTAGAACTATGCTGGCTTAAAAATAACTTCACAGCAAAGGTTTTGTTGTCAGGAGAGACAGCTTCTCTGTTTCTTTGGGTATCATCCTCTGTTCACGCTAGTATGTGTTTCAGCAAAGTATTTTGACAGTCTGTTCATTGGACAAGTTCGCAAGAAAGCCTAAAACTAAGAGAATTACTTTGCCTGTCCAAATATATATATTTCAAAGAAAAAAATGTCCTTATGGAAGATTAATGTTTTTTAAATAATATAGACTTCATGAAATATTGTGAAATACTGCATGTGCTGAGAAGACTACATGTAAAATACAAAGTTTCAGTGACTATCTGACAGAAGATGCAGAAAACAGAGTATAGCAGAGAATGATAAACCCTTAATCATGCCCCCTAGTTTGAGAGCAGATGAACTGATTCATATGGGACCGAAACACGTTTTATTAAGTATTTGTATTAAAAAAATTAAGTTCAAGTTAGTTGATTGATACAAGATGATAGACAAAATGTTTACAGTATCAGTATTTACAGTATCTAACTTTTACAGATATTTTATATCTAAGATATATCTTATATATATTAGAGCTAAAAGCTTCTCAATGAGTATCTTGTAGTTCCATTAGAGCTGTGCTAATATTCTGTGCTTGTTAAAACCTCTGCTTACTTCAGGATTTTCTTATTACACTTGTCTCCATCGACAGTTCATTTGCACATAATTACTAACTGCATGCACATTAAACAGAAAATAGGTTTCTGTCCTGAATGGTGTAAAGTCAGTAATGATGTACTCTCCTGACTTCTTTAGCTTGGCCCCATTGTGTGTAATGATTGCAGCTATTAGACATTACACAGTAAAGTGTGAACAACTGTGAGCAGGACATATAAGGCAATGGCTAGGTATAAATACCAAGCTACAACATGTAATCTAACAAGGAGTAAGGGTGTTATACTTACACCTTTAGCTTAAAGTGGATCTAATGCAGATCTGCAAGGGACCTCACCCTGTATTTCTTACATTCTGCCTATATTCTCTCCAGCATGGCTAAGGATGGAAGTTACTGTGGGAGCATTTCAAGCATGATGGTCTCTTCTAGATTCAATACCCACAAATAAAAACCTCATGTTTTGTTCATCTGTAATTTGTAAATTATCTGTAATTTAGCAGATCTTTTACTTCTGATTTTTTCACTCTCCAAATTCACATTTCCTCCTCGCTACTTTTTGCTTGATTCCCAGTTCCAGAGCTAAACGCCTACTTCTTCATCCATCAGTTACGCCCCTTACACTCTATGATGCCTGGACTCACAGCGCCACATGTTCCTGTGCTTTACCTTAAACCAATGACGCTGATGTAAAGATCTTCCTTGAACATATTTTCATCTTGTCTGAGCCATTCTTTTTTTGTTGTTGTTGTCATTGTTGTTTTTTAATTAAGAAATCCTGTGAAGGTCATCTTCCTACCACAAAATACAAGCTAATAGTGTGGAATTGCTGAAGTGTGGTGCACTAGCTAAGCTGTGTATTCACAGGCTGTAATTTCACAGATAGGCCAGGCATTGAAGACTTGCTTATTTCGACATTCTTTGATTTCAATATAAAGATTCGTTGTTTTCTAAACAAAGAATTGTCATGATTCCCCCCCCCCCCCCCCCTTTTTTTTTTCTTTTAATCTTGTCACTGTCATGAGGCGTGATGCCATCACAAATGAAACAAACATGTTGCTTTTATATCCACCCCAGAATTTCTTATCCCAAAACTGCGGGCAAACATCAGCAGTGTCAATATCTATTCTAGGAATGCTTATAGTCTTTGAATAATGTTGAACAGATCAGAACACATTGAACAGTATTTCAACCCGTGTTGGCTGCATTAGCTGTTGAAGGTCTTATAGGACTTTAATTTCTTTCTAAATGATGCATTCTGAGTGGTGGCTACTGCCAGTACCGGTGAACAGTTGATTATCTGTGCTCTGCACTCTTGCTTTTTCTCTTAACAACTCCTTTATTCCCTGTTTGTTTGTTTTGAAGCAGTATGCTCCAGAGCATGTTCACTTCATAGACATTCCAACTGATATTTTCAGAGGAAGTTTCATAGAATAAAAAGCATGGAATAAAACTATTCCACTGCCCAGTGTCAAGGTCAGCTGTACTCAGGCAATGTGTGTGAACTTTAAAGGTACTTTTAAAAAAATCCTCAGTTCTTTAAACGTAAAGATTCCACAAGTACCCTGCTTTGTGCACATCCCAGGATAGTAATTAACGTTTTAAGGAAATGTAGTATGGCTGGTATTCAATTTATAATCTTCTATAATTGGTAGATCCTTTTCTACAGAACAAATACCTAGCCAGCTGTTCTTCATCCTTTCTGTATTTGGTTGATTACTTCTGTTTAATTTGATAATTTACACTTGTTTCTCTAGAGTTTTATCTATTTTTTCATATTATTTCTGTGGTCTGTCAAATCAATTTTTAGTACTGACCCTGACCTTAAATGGTTCTGCAATTCATCCCACCTTGTTTAATCTGGAAATGTAATAAACAAAGTATTTTTGCCGTAATGTAAATGATGAATGAATATTACTGAGCTAACAGCAGGCTGTGTAGAAGTCCACTTGGTATCTGGCCTTCCAAACTATTGTCCTTTGGTTATCCTAATGAAACAATTGTGAGACACTCATGCCAGAATTTGTTTTTGGAAGCCCTAGGTCAAACTCCTTCCTCAGAATAACCTCCTTTAAATAAATGTAAAATGAAAAGAAAAGAAAGAAAAAGAAAGGACTGGAACTCCATAAACCATTCTACTTCTAGCTTACTTAATACCTGTAGTAACTCATATTAATATCCTGGTGTTATAAACAATGAAGAGTTAATAAGTTTTGTATGTATGGTATGAAATTCACTGTCCATGATATAAATTGACCTTGCATATGCATCCACTTCTAATCCCCCAATTAATGTGTGAGCACAACAGCCTCGAGCAATCGAGAGACGGGAATGGACAGATGACTGTCACTTCTTGGGGGTCTTCTATTACTTCTGCAGGAACCCAGAAAATACCACCTTCACAGTTCATTGTCCGAGGCTGGGATGGCTGCTATTAGAGAGTGAGAGGTCACGGTCTTTCTTAGCGTGCATGGGGGGGGGTATGTGCTTGAATTCAAAATCCTCTGGAAATAATATAAACATCAGCTGTTGATGCATGTATTTTTAGAATGTACCTAAAATCTTAGGTTTTAGACATCAGTTTTTCAAAGAGAGAAAACCTCAGTAGTATTTTCCTGAATATAGATTTTGTATATGTATTTTACTGGTATAATAGTAGTCAGTCAATAGCATATATTCATGGAGAAATGCTTTTATGCTCAGTTTTGAATTCTGTGGAAACTAGATCCATTTCTAGTGAGCTTTTAAAACTTCCTGGGGGCTTTCACAATAGGAGCTGATAAAGTTTTATGGAATGCTCTACTTTTATGTTCAGTGAATATGATGAGAATCATTCTACCCTGTACAACTGGGTAGAAATTAACTGAATAGTTTTGAATGAGCTACCCATAAACATTTGCTGCATTTATTTTACACGATAACATTTTACTCGGCACAAACTACTCCTTTGAAAGCACACAATGTGTGTATGTGTTATGGAGTTACAGCACATGCTCAGGAAATGGGACCGTTAGTTTGCAAGTCTTCTTGATTTGAAGGATTTGAACCCACATTTCCTAAATGCCTCATCTAATTATTTGGATGGCAGCAATCTCTATAATTTCTGGGGAAAACAAGGCAGCTGTGCATACTAAATTCAGGGGCCTGGAAAAAGAAGCAAAAGGAGATGAATTATGGCTTAATAACACTTTTGTAGGAAAGGAAGAGTCCTAGGCTTCCAGTCTCTTCTTCTGTTATGCATCACATCCATTTTAAGACAAAAGGCTTTGAATTAGGGGAATTGGAATCCCAAGTCTATCTACCACATCTGAGACCAGGGTGGTTCTCAGTCTTCTGATACATGAGTAGTTGAAATCCCAGTTTTGAAGGGGTGGATGAGTACCTGTCACGGTGGAAGACAATGTTCCTAATTTCCAGAGGAAAGTTATTTTTGAGAGGTTTTTTTTTTTTTTAATTTTGAACATTATTCTCAAATCAGGATTTTGAAGAGTGTCACTATAATAGCTCCCTGCTATAAAAATTGCCAGAAACATGCTGAATGTACTGCAATTACAGTGCAATAGTCAGCCTGTGACCTGGATATATGTAAATCCTTACTTGATCTATATTTTCCATTGTTATAACCTGATATTAATTTTATAAGGCTTTGGAACAGCCACTGTTACTCATCAGGTTGTTGTAGCTTTAAGTTTGGATATCATATATTTCGCGGCCACACGTTGGTACTACATCACTGGTCAACAGGAAGCTCTGCCTCATCTGAAAATGTCCTCTTTCCTTTTGTGTCAAATCATAAATTGCAGCTATTAATAAGCAGTGCTATTCAGCAGCACTTAAAAGTTGCAGTTGGTTAGACCAGTGACATCTCTTTCTAACCTTGGATCTCGGTATAGTTTTAGGTCACAGCTGAAGGTAAGCAATCGAGTCATAGGTCTGCTACTTTCTACTCAAGCAGTTAAAGTTTCTTTAGCATTGGGATTATTAGGTAGCTGGTTGGCGCGAGGGCACTAAAGTAGCGAGGAGAGTTTGGCTAAGAAATTAAAAGCACCAAGAGACGCTTTTCAAAAGCTAGCCAAACAAAGCAACAACTTCAACACTAAAAATAAAGCAGGATTAAGGAGTGTCGTTCCAAACTGAATGATGGGCCTGGGCAGTTTCAAAGTTACCTCGTTCAGTGCAGCTAAACTCTTCCCAGTTTCATGGGAGAAGCTTTAGCACCATTTGCAATCCTTCCTTCCTTTTGCCCTTCTGCTCTTCTTTTTTTTATAATAAAATATCAGGACTTACAAAATTGTGACGTGATGTCAGTGTTGTACACAATCTGGCTTACAGTGATGGGGTGCAGAACAGAGAAGAAAAAGCTGCTGTGATGATGGCTACACCCACCCTTCTTGTAGGAAAATAAAACAAAGTTGAAGATTCCCTCTCCTTTGAAATAATTATTGTCTCCAGCCACTGTGTTGATCAGTCCTGCGTGGCATAACAAGTTGTCATGTAGACAGAACACATTTTAGTCATACCCAGTCTTTAATAAACAACTTTAATAAACTGCAAAGTTATATATTATAGTTATATATCATCAATGCTTGAATCCTTTACAGACCAATTTAATTATGATAATCCTTGTAGAAATTGTTCTGCTTTTAATTATTATATACAAGATGCTGTATCTGAATGGTAAAGCTGACATCCTTTGTATGCATATTTCTCTTTAGATCCTTGTTGTTCTTGTACAGACAGTAAATTCATCATATGAATTCTTTTGTCTTTATCAGGCAGTAGGTTGCCTGTGAAATTCCATACAGATGCTGAATTGCTGCTACCCGTATGCTTTTATATGTGATCTTTCTTATAGTGGGCTGACATCTTAAAATAATTCTATCATAGAGAAAGAAATCAGTAAAATTGTGAACTTCTAAAGCTTTATATTATTTTTTCTGTAAACACAAAACTACTTTACAATGCCTGCGTTTTCAAGGGGAAGTAGCGCCTCTTGCCAGGTTATTTTTATCACTAAAATGTGAGAAATGTTTTCCCATTGGAAACAAGCAGGTTTGAGACAGACATTGGTGACTACTTATTCTGGATTTCAGACCCTATTGAGGAGGAAGGTGTCCGGATGCAGTGGGAAACCGAGCCCCACGGGTGATGCTGGCATAGCCTGTGCCCTCACCCCAGGGTGCAGTTCCATGGGGCTGGTTTTGGGGGTCTTTCAACAGCCTCTGGCACGGCAAGCGGTGAGCCAGGGCCAAGGGCCATCCAGGGGCATTAGCCAGGAGTACAAGGAGATGATGCCAGAGGCAAGGATGGAAAGAACCTATGTAGAAGGGGTCCATGCTGAGATGGGCTAGCTCCAGTGTAGATACAATCCAGTAGGCAGGGCCAGAGATGGAGCTGGAGACCAGCACTCCCACAGCATCACTGAGACAGGGACTGACAGCCCCGGATGGAGCTGAAATGGGGTTGTGGGCCCATGGAAGGAGGTCCCAGGGGAGGCTGAGCAGGGACAGTCAGGCCCTATAGTGCTCTTGGGGTCTCAGAGTCTTTTCCAAAGTCTGGTTTGTACAAGTGAAAAGGGTTTGTCAGTTAGCCTGTGAAAGAGAAGGGATACATGAAACACTTCTCCCTTTTCATGACGCTAAAAGTACAAAGTGAGCTCACATAACATGAAGTGTAATGTAAACTATGGACGACTTTCCAACCACTTACCTACCATTGAATATGGCAGGGTAGAGTAAGTATTAAAGTAGGAACAGGTCATTCTCTAAGGGTCTAAGATTACATTGCATTAGTAAGATTATGCTACAAGTATCAACTGTGGAAAAAGGAAAATATGTAGCCTACTGTATATAACATAAAAGAAGACCAGTGATGTTAGCGTTATGTAAATCGATAATCTTAGTGATGGTGAGAGGGGTTTATTATCCACCATATAAACGTTCTGTCAGAACCCATGGCAGGGGTTGCAACTAGATGATTTTGAAGATCCCTTTGAGCAGCCTGGTCTAGTGGGAGGTGTCCCTGCCTGTGGCAGGGAGGTTGGAACTAGGTGATCTTCAAGGTCCCTTCCAGTCCGAACCATTCTATGATATGATTCTGTGATTCTGTAAGATCCACAGTGGAGCTTCATCCTTCAGATCTTTCTGTCCTTCTTCATTTCAAGGGAAATTATCTCATTAGTGAATCAAATGGGAGATACTATTTAAAGAATTTTTGGAATTAAATCATTCTTGTAATGCTTATTTCTAATCAAAGTACCTAGCATCTTCTGTCAGTGTCTGATGAACATCACACTTATTTTTCCAAGTAACTACTCAGAAAATTTCAGGAAGACTAAACTTTTAAGAAATTGTTTTTATTCTAACTTGAGCCCAGAATTAGAGTTCTCCTTGTACCTTAAATTACATCTCGCAAGTTTATTTTTCAAACATGGTATGTTGTTACATAACTTCTACCCTTGACTACATAGAAAACGGGAGGAAGCTATTCATGTTGTAAATTACAATAGTACAGCTTTTGTGCTGTTGGTTTTGCTGCAAATAGCCAGTCTTTGAAAATTTGCCGTACGTAGAAAAGGAGTTTGAATTCCACAAACACATATAGTGAATATACTTAGCAGAGCAAGGTTGTTATTCTACCGGTATTGTAAATATTTCAGGAGGTCATTTAGTTGACTGAAAACACAGCCAGTTAGAATTTTCCAATAAAGTTATATTTGCAGTAGTAAAACTTAATTTCATCAGTTTTGCCAGAGATGGAATTTCAGCTGGGTACCAGAACAAGGCTACCCATGCCCCAAAAGCAAAGATACAGGGTGGTCAAGGAACAAATGCAAGAGCAGATAATTAAGGTTAGATACCTGACATGCCAAAACCATGCCACGATAAGATGGCTACTGATTATGCATGCACGTGGGTTTGGAAGGAAGTCTTTTTTACCTTTTGGAAGGATAGTGTTTCAAAGACAAACTGAAGAGCATCTTTGAATTTTTCCTCTTCACATCTAACTTTACATACTTAAGACTATGAAAAGGAGGTATTATTTTATTTATTCTCTTCTATGCTGATAGTCTATCTCCTTTCAGAAACTAAGTAATGGTACAACCATTTTCCAACTAGGTTTCTACAAAAATAGCTGTTAGAGCTAACTCTCTGAGTATTGTCTGTAACTTTGCTGCTAGATTGCTATCATTTTTTTGTTTGCTTTCCAGAAAAAGAAATTATGGTTTTAATTTTCCGTTAACCCATTGGCCTAATTAGCATCATGAGCACACATTTCTTACGTATTCTGCCAGATATGTTTCTATCAAGTATTTCAGTCCAATTTGGTTTCACACATTTTGTTGCAAAACTCTTTCATCAGTTTCAGATTCTTTTTTCTTTCTGATCATAAGTTGTGAACTATTAAGAGGGAGGCATCTACTTGTACTAACAATTCTCGATTGTTTTAAACCTGGGCTGGTGTATTCCGTTATCTCATGTAAAGGCTCCTAGGAATGGACGGAGACTCCTGTACATCTGTTGCTCGCTTATCCTGAGAGTAAATAACTGACTGGTCTACTATCCAGGCTTCTCTGACCCTGCCCCTTTTGCACCGCCAGCCTTTCTGACTGATTGAGCTAACCCTGGTTAATGATCTGGAACCAAGAAGGATGGCCTACTGATATGGATGCCACAAGGTGCTATGAGACCATTGGAAAGCCACTGTCATCTCCATCTTTTGTGTCTGTCCTGACATTGTACTTTCTTTTCTTAGCTACAGCAGTTCCCCAAAGTATGTGTCAGATGGTTTTTAGCTATGTAACTATTTTAATGTTCAACTGTTTCTTCAGTAGAGGATTCTCAAGCATACAGTATGTTACACTTCAGGTACCTGCAATCTACTGCAATTTATTTGTCTCTTACTAGAAAAAAAGCTATCAGGAAAACTTACCCATTACCTACCAGCCAAAAAAGTCACTTAATGAAATAATCAGGAACACCTTAAGCAATGTAAACAGTGTGCAAAATATTTTTGCTAGTCAATCACGTTAAGTGCAAATCCTATTTTTGACATTACTGTTTTACACAAGTCTTGGAAAATAGATATTGAGCCAGTCATCAGGATTCTTCTAGTTCTGACAGAAGGTTTCTTGCTTGTAGAATCGTTTTTAACTAATTTATATATTTAAGTGATGCATGTTTCTTAACGGAAACTTTTGGGAATGGCAGATTATATTTTTATAGCAAGAGATACATGGAATGATCTTAAATTTCTCCAGTGATATTGCCGTAATAGAGTCTTAAGGAGATTAAAATCTTAGCAATAAAAAGTATCTTTAAAAGAAGTCAGTAATGAGTGCCAAGTTTCATGGGAAATGTGATGATGCAGTTGCTTGGAAACCTCTTCAAAGGACTCTGCTGAGTTCCTACTCACAGCCTGCTCCACTGGACAGGTGGCATTTTGGCTTTTGCTTATTACTGCTTAAAACACCGTTGCCATTCCTTCAACCCTTATTGATTTTTTAATTATCTCCTTTTGTATTTTTGTTGTAACAGTCACAACTGTCTTGAATTTAGGAATGGTGCTTGGCATGCAGGACCATAAGTGATTTGCAAAGGAGACCCAGTACCTTATTGCCTTCTTGGTGCTTATGACTGATTTGTCATGAGTTCTGCAAAATTTGATTGCTGAATATTTTTTGTTTTCTGGGACTCTGGAAGGGACTATTTTTTACAGATTTTAGTCTTTGCAACTTATTTATTTTTCTCTAGCTAACATTTTAAGTATTGTTAGGGCTCTCCTCTGGTTCCAGGACAGTAATGTAGCAAATCATGACAACAAATTGACACTTGTTTATGAAATCACACTGATTCTGATTTTACTTTTTCCTTGCAATTTAAAAATTTTAACTATTTATTTTCAAGCTGTTTGAGTTGTGTTCTGGGTGTACCAATACTGTACGTTCTAATACAATAGTTTTGGACATACTAATACTATGCTCATATTTTGTACTGTCCTTTACAATCTCTAAGATCTAATGACATGCTGTTCCAGGGTTTGTAAACAACTGCCACGTAAAGAAGACTGTTACTGAAAAGGCATTTTTGTTCACTTGTTTGTTTCTTATGTATTCAGGTGATGGTTTTCTGTAATTTTGTTACTCGTTCGTAATTTACCAGGGGCAGATTTGTGCCTTATTCCACAATACCGGTACCAAGAAAGAAACTTCCAGTGCTTACCCCAGTTGTTACATGTCAAGAAGGGAAACTGAAAACTGTGGGATTTTTACTACTGTTTACAGGCTTTTCTGCCACATGAAAATATACAGGCCTAAGGGAAGAAGAGTTACTTTTGTTTTCTTTGGGGTTTTGTTGTTGCTTGTTTTTTTCTTTGTTTTAAAGCAGACGATTCTTTCTAGCTAACACAGCACTTTCATGACATTGACACAGAACAGTCATGAAGTATTTTTTAGGGTTCTCAGGATCCTGCAATATTTTAAATTTTGTTTTTTTCTTTGAAGGGGGTATGATGGAGGAAGATAATGAAGTAGTTTTGAATATGTATAAAAGAACATCCTTCAAAGTTATAAAGGCAGCACAGGAAGAAAAATTATTTTCAGATAATTAGGTAATGGAAGATAGCTAGCATTTATAGGCTGACTGAGAATCAACCCCTTAAAGTTATTGTAAGGTACTGAGCCAATGGAAAATTTCTTACTTCAATTAGGTTTAATTCAAGTTTTGGGAAAGGCCCAAAATGAACATAAATAAAATTAAGAAATGAGAAGTTTCTTTTCCATATTCCTGCCTTAACAGGAATTGCCTTACTATTGTTAATTTAATCTCTGCTGAGCTGGTTTCGGAAGCATGTCTGTATGTGTATGCATTTTCCTCACAGTGAGTATTTATGACAATTTAAGAAAAAAAGCATTCTTGGCATTTCCCCAAAGAATGTTAGTGTTGAGATACAGCTGTATTTCTATTTCTGTCTCAGCTGGAAAATGAGATACTTGGTGATGAGATACAGATACTAGAGGCTTTCTGTGTCATTTTCGTGTCAAGCAATGACACCTTCTAGAGAAAAGACTTCTTAAAAAATTAATAATATGGCCAATTAAAATCTGTGTGGAATATATTTATCCAGGAATATCGAACGTGTTTTCAGTATTGTGGTTCGTGAGAACAAATAATCCACAACTAAAAATCTGAAGTTGTGAATGCTGCTTAAAGATGAAAAATATTTCAATTTTTGCTATCATATAAAGAAAAAGTAACTAAAAATCCCTAATCCTTAATGATTTTGTTATCTACTATTCACCCATGGAGTCTAGCAGTCTTATAGCCAAAGAGTATGTAAAACATGCTAATACTGATGCAACTTGAAAAGCAGTAATTAAGTTTATAACTACCATACATTGTCTTAGCTTTCTGGTGGGGTAACTGAAAACCAGAAAAAAAAAGAGTAAAAAGGACTTTTGTAGATTTGTATGTAGGCTGTTAACCTCCTATTGCTTAAAGAAACAGCAGACTAGTTTTACTTTATTAAAATCAGAATTTCTTGATGTTATTTAAAAAAATTAAATTACAGCTTGATGACTATTGAAACAGTCTCTTCTTTAAAAAAAATCATTGCTGAATGTAGGCTGTTTCCAATTCATGAGATGTCACACTCCATTTAGTGTTAAGAGTTTGGCTTCTCATGATTATGCCTTTGTCAGTTTAAAACCTCTCTGAATATGTTACAGCATCTCAACTTCGGGCCAACTCATTGCAGCAGTGAAGGCATTTTCTGTGGACAACTTTTGGGATCCCCCTTGGATGTTCCTTTTTTATTTTCTTCTGACTTGCTTATTTTATTTTTACAACCAATTTCACTAGGGTTACATTTTCTAGAATAGTCAGTTGCTGAGGCATTCATCTGGGACAGGGGACATGAGATGTTAAGTATCTATTTAGGATCAGTCATATGAATGATGTGAGGCAGATTTTCCAACCTCCCAGACAACTTCCAAAGCCATAAGGCACCAGCTCCTTTTTACTGATCTTTAAGTCTTTCCATTTCAGCTTTTGAGCTTTTTGATTTGAGCTTTTTGATTTTTAAAATTAAGAAAAGAAAAACTCCTCCTCCTGTAGGAAAGGGAGTGGAAACAGAAGAGAAGGGTTGGAAAACTCTGGAGAGAGCCCATATAAGATCTGATTTGTTACTCCTATTGCTGCAAAGAGACAGTGGTTGGTGCTGAGAGCCACCTCTCCCTTTTTTTTCCTCCTTCTAGCAATAAGTGCTTTCTGGTATCTCAAAGACAGTAGCAGACTCTACTTTCTAGGGATTTACCACAAGCAATGTAGGCAACAGCCAATTTTGCTTATGCCTTTAAGCTAGACCTGAATCTCTGAGAATAAATGTACATGAGAATGGCTTCCACAGTTGCATCACATGTTTAAAATGGAAACCTTGCTATACCATTGTTATAAATATGGTTCTCCTTGTTGACTTGACAACTTAAATGAGTGATGTACACATGGATAAAAGAAGGATTTAGTTGACTGAACTGTTTCTTACTGATATTCTTGTATTTACTGAGACTTTCTTTGATAATTTTAAGCTTTATAGCTACTACATGGCTTATTTAAAAATATATGAATACATAAATACATATATGCAAATGTATGTATGTATATATTAGTATTTCTTTCACTGTAATCAGCAATATCATCTTTTGATGCATGGTCAAAAAAGATGGATTTAGGTCTGCTTTCACAGTCAGAACCTATTTAGTGAATTTGTAATTGCATAGTAAGATCCTGAGGTTCTTTTGACTGTATTTATTAGGCTCACACAGAGCAAGGAGCTGACTCTCGCTAGTACCCTGCAGGCTGAAGATATCAGCTTCAGGATTTCCTGAGGCATCAGTTAGTG
>VXBO01014172.1:328-11968 GCA_013400135.1 Rhinoptilus africanus
CCCTCCGCTCTCTGCCCTCCAGCGGCGGCGCGGGCGGGCCCGCTGCGGCCTGGCCCGGCTCGCGGGGAGGCGGAGAGCGGTCGAGGGCCCGTCGCCTCCTTCACCTGGGCCCGGAGGAAGGCAGGGAAGGAGGCTCCACCTCAGGAGTAGGGAGGCTTTTCGGGGCATTTAAAACACTGCGCTCGGAGGAGAGACCGGTTCATGTCAGAGGCTGGTGTGGGGGAGAGCAGCCCGCCCTCGCTGTGAGGAGGGAGCTGCCAGACGGGCTGCTCCCGCCACAGCGAGAGGAGCGACCGGTGCTGGGGCCTGAGGCGGCCCGGGCCTGCTCTGCCTCCCCGGGGGTCTGCCGTGACCCCCCGGCGCGGCCCTGCCTGTGCGGGCCGCTGTCAGGGCACCGCTCCGTGAGAGGAGAGAGCTGGGAAGCATAAAGGAGGAGGAGGAGGAGAGAGGGCGGCAGAGGCGAAGGAGATAAAAAAAAAGATAGGAAAAAAAGATGTTCTGCCACGGCACTTGGTTGCTATGAGCGGATATGGCTGAGCTGAATCCATCCCAGAGAGGAGCATCCAGAAACTGCAAGCCCAGTTACTGCAGCAAAGTTGTGTTTTTACAAGTATGTGAGTGGGTTTAGTCTCAGTAAACAGAAATATTTTGGATGATTCCCGTGTGTTTATCTGGAGCGGTTTTCCCAGACATACCATGTCAGTGTGCAAGTATGTATACAAACGTTCTGGGTTTGAGGACATCTGTCTGTAAACACACCTTCAGTCAGTAATAACTCCATTGGAAATGACTGACCATAAAAATAATTGTACTTAGGACAGCCTACAGCTTGCCAAAAATAGCTTTCAAGAAGATGATGATGCTTCTGTTAGCTGTGTGTGCCTTCTGCTACCAAATCATTTACGGTCTCCATATTTACACAGTTTAAAGCCAAAGTGAGGGAAGGCTCAAAGCTGTTGCATGTTGTAGTTCCTTGGCACAGTTTGTGCTCTCCACAGTTCTTAACGGTTCAAAACTCTCCATGTTCACGATGGGGTCTTGTGCATGTCAGAAATGCAGAAAAGAGGATGTAATTTCTAACCATATGGCCTGCAGAATTTGTTAAAGTGAAAAAAGTAGTAGTTTTCTGATTTTACAAGGCTGAGACTTCCTCCCCACAGGACAATCTCTGAGCTCCCTGTCAATGCTTATATCAATAGACCCATTGAATTCACAGTGATCACAAAACTCTGCTCATCAACATGGTGCCTGAGACAAATTGTTTTTCTAATAATAGGAACAATAAGACTGGAAAGGACTGTTGCATCAACGAGTTTATTTCCTTGTTTTTTCAGGCAGTAGCACGTAATCTCACTTGTAAATTAATAAACCTCATTTAAAAACCAGTTGAGCTACCGGAAGGATGTTCCAAAAAGAATTCTTCTGAGGATTAAAACCCTAATTTTCAGCCTACATATATTCATAGAGTCATTTTAGGCACACTTGTTCTTTGTTCACTGTCATCTGTAGCTGAAAAGATTCTTTATCTTCTACCATGCTTATTCTTTTATGTAGTTCTAGAATGCAATAATGTCGTCTCTAAGCTTTCCATATGACAGTTAAATAAATAAAAGCCTTGTGTCATAAAATATTAATTTCCTTCCTCATCCTCGTAGTTCTTGTCTAGATCTTGACGTGCGGAATAAAACTCCACAACCGACAAGGTTGTCAAGTAGGTATGTTTATTCAGCGCCGGGCAGCACGAGGGGGTAGCCCCGCCAAAAATCGTGCGCGCCGGGCTCATGACAAAGCTCTACCTTTATGCTCCTACCTCATACATATTTAACCCGTATTGCGCAATGCCAATACATATTGATAAGATGCCCCGCTTCGTATTAAAATTAGCATCCCGCCCCCGCGAGTCTGCGCAGTGCCCTCTGTTGGTGGTCGTCGGGGGTCTTAATGATGAAGTAAGGAGTCTTCCTCTTCATTACCTCTCTTTGACCTCTTCTCTTGGCATGGTCAGTCTGTCTTTGAATCCCGGCCAGACTTGCTGGAACTCTGCCATACCGTGGGTCTGGTCTCATCTGGTTTCTGTTCCTTCAGTCCTTTCTTCAGGGGCTCTAGTTTTCTATTGCTATTGTCTAAGGTCAGTCATCTATGATGTACATTATTGTCTAGGGTTAATCACTTATGACCTACAGGTTACACATCTACCATCTTAACTCCTTATCTCAATCTCTTTAAGTCTGATTTCATCTTACTTGATCATAGTTTAACTGAAATTATACAGAAGACCTTGTTCAGCCAGGTTAATGACTGCGCTACTGCACTAGAAACACCTTTGATGAAGATTTTATTTGTCTGTTTCATGACCAAGTTATTTCTGTGGCTTCACTAAGTCCCTCAGATCTTTCTTTTCCTCTGTTTTCAACCAGCAGATTCCAAAGTTAGAGCAGAAATATCCGTTAGTCCCCAAACCAAGTACTTAGCATTTTAATTCAGAGCAATTATTCTGGTAATTGAGATGACTCATTCCTTACCATATTATGTTCTCATCTTCAGAAGTTCCATAACCACATTGCTGCTTTTGGTATTAGGATCATAAATGGAAATATTAATGAGCCCAATACTAATAGTGTACTCAGCAATATTTACTAAGAACTTCCCTCCAAGTAACTTACCATTATCCATTTAACTGGGTCCGTCAGTTTATCGGAATAATCCACGTTTCTTAGCTGAACTGAGAATTTCCCAGCATACAGTGTATCAAATACCATGTAAAAAACCTACTAGTTCACCTGTACTGCCATTACCTTTTATTAGGAGAAGCTTTTATTTTTAAGGAAATAGATTTCTTAAGAATGATTGTTGTTTCATAAAGCAATATGTGATTGGATATTCACCCAACCTTGCATTATTTTCCACTGGTAGAGAAAAGGTTTATAGTTAACCTCTGGGCTTAATAAGTGTTTATGGTTGCATCTGGAGGAGAACCTGGTAAATGAGTGACTTGGCATACCTGCAGAGAGGTTAACTAACAAAAAATTGATGAAAAGGTAAGTCTTAGTATGTGTTTTATGTTGGAGTTAGGTGTAACCCTGTAATTTGTTGCTTTCTAAAGCAAACAAGGTATTTGAAGGTATATTGCAAAGTGTAAAAAAAAGTCTAGGCAGGAAATAACCAGACTTGTCTTTTTTGTTTGTTTGTTTGTTTGTTTGTTTTTCTTTCCCTGAGAAGATTCTAGTACAGACCACTTGTAGAAACACCAGGTTTCAGGACTTCAAAAGAGAGTAGAAACTGGGGAGAAGCCTAGACAAAAAAAAAAAGTGTCTTTGAAAACTAACAGTGTGCTAGAAGAGGGTGAACTACACTAAATGACAACTCATTTAGACACCTAAGTAGGTAGAAGCACCAGTCCCTTAAGTAGAAAGCTGTAGTAAATGAGTTAGGCTGATGTTATCACAAGCTGTGAAGAGATGAATGAAAAGTGGGACACTTTTTTTCTCTGAACCCTAGGGAGCTTTGTCCTGTTTCATCCACTTCTATGTTTGTAACTCTAAGCTTATCCTAAAAACTTACATGCTAATGAGGTCAGATCAATTATTGTAGATTTCTCTTCATCTGAAGTGTAAACACTGAGCTATAATTTCCAATCAGTGGCCCTTCTCTGACTCTAGAGGATGCCTGGGGCATATTCTTATCATGGTCCTATTAGCTAGGTTTCCCGGGAAGAGGGAAGGAGAGGTGTGTACTGGTTCTGCTTACTGCAATGTACCCCCCCCCCCGACTAGTACAGTGAGGAAACTGTAGGCGTGCACTCCTCAGCGTTTTGGCTCTACCTACCTCCATTGGGTGCTGTTCATTTAGCAGTTAATGCAGGCAAGGACCACGAGTGTCTCATACCTAGAGGGGAATATTTTAGAAGAGAGACTCTGCCAACTTCCATGGTATTTCCGCTGCCACAATGTACACAATTATGGGAAAATTACGTATAGAGCCGCGTGGCGTTGCCCCGTCTTCTGAAAACTGCTACCTTCCCTTGAGAGAGTGTGGGATTACAGGTGAAAAGAATGCAAGGACACTGGGGCTTGTAAATCACCTGAGCTGCTCAGTGGTACAAGATTAGCTCTGTACCTATATAGCACAGAAAATATTAATAGCACAGAAAAGCCCACTCAAGCAATTATTTATAGAGTCTTTGAATTCATTCTAGCCTCTCTAAAGATCTTGTTTTATCCAAGTTTCCCATTGGTTTCTTCATGGGAATTGTCAAGTTTCCCAGTAACTTGCTAGGATAAATGTTATTAAAAGTTTTCAGTTTCTCCTTATTAAATTAAGATTCTAGATGCTAAGTTTATATTGGCTAGCAGTGATAAATTTGAAAAAAAATTGAAAATAAATAAAAATGAACCAGGGAAGTAAGTCTAAGTTTCATAGTTCTTTGTGCGTATAAACTGAAAGTGATACTACTGTCTCTGTCTGGAATACAATCTCCGTGTCGTTAACTGATCGTTAAATGATACAGCTGCCAATGGTTTCTCTTTGTTTTGTTGTTTTAGGGTTTTTTACTGCAAGTTAACATTGTCAGAGGAGGAGAGAAACTAGCCAAAATCATAGTTTAGAAGCCAAACCATGTAATTTAGTATGTACAGATCATGTTATCCTGAGATACTGGTCTCTGCGCACAAAGGACTACTTCCATATGCATTCCTGTCAGAGTTTCTGATTGTAATCAATAATTACAGATTGATAATATTTCTTGAAAAAAACTGTAGCCTTTTTAATACATGAGCTATCTCCAAGTGGTTTGGAGAAGCTTCAAACAGTGAAGTTCAAAGCAGAAATTTAAAATCATGTGTAGTCTCTCTTACGCTGTGTTTGTTGAAGCCTCCTGGGTATGTCTGTGTTGAATCTGAATATTCCCTAACTGGCTGTGGTTCTGCCTTCTGGTGTGCTCAAAGTAGCATTTACTTGAAGAAGTAGGTGTCTAAAACCATGTGAGTTACAGACATTTAGACAACCAGCTCCCAGATCTCAAGTGGGATCGATACAGTACAAGTGACTGAGCAGAGGAAGGCTACTCAGCATTCTACATGAAGCAGTCAACGTGGCAGCTTGAAAATCACAGCAAGGTAACGAGGACTGCCAGTTTCATTTATATATCTTAGTAGCTAAAGTGTTTGCCTACAAAGTGGAAAGCTAGATGTTCGTTTCCTGCAGGCTTGATTCACAGTGTCCATCTCTAGAAGGGTGCAACTTCAGACAGCGCCTTGCTCCTATTTCTTCTTGACAGCTTTGGGCAGCTCCAGTCAGCATGAAAAGTCTTTGGATCACTCTCTGTGTCTGTATACTGTAGAGAAGTACTCCCATGCTTTTGTTTTCACCCTGGAAATAGAGAATCTGAGAGGTAGTAGATGTAACATCTTAACTGAAATATGATTCACGTATTCTTTGCTGGGATTCTGTTATAGCCTTTCTCTGTATTATCCTTAAGTAACTTAGCTACTTTATTGACTGTAGTTTGTTGCGTGTAAGTAGGTAGGCAATGGGACTCTCAAAATCATAAAGTGAAGAGCAAGAAACTCAATTTTAACTTCATCATCCAAAATTATTCTTTCACATCCAGAATCTGGTTCCATAAGTGGATGCCATCCCTACTAGCATTGTCACTTGTATCACCCTCAACATGAAAGAACAGGCTATAGGCAGATGTAATCAAATTGTGGTCCTGCCCTTAGTCAACTGGCTGCAAGTTTGCACCAGATAAGAACTGGGTGATTCAGTGGTGCTAGATGTGCTAAAAGGCAGAGTATATTCAGCTCTTTACACAATGTTTGGGTCAAAGTGGATTTCCCTGGTTACTGCTGACTGTACAGACATTGAGAGACAGGAATAACGGAAGATTCCTGAAGGAAGTTTAGTCACTTGGGAAGATCATGATAGAAAGGATGCCACAGAAAGCTTAGCAAGAGAGGGAAAATGGACACACACCTCTGCTGCCTTCTTTGTCGTGTGTCCCTCCACTGTACGGAAACTAGCTAGATAGCAATTGCAACCATACTCTATAGTGGTAACACATGAGGACAGCAACTGGTATAGGATCACGCTAAAGTCTTTGCTATGCTGCTTGTTTTTCAGGAGCAGAACCAGATCTACAAATACAGGGCAGTGAGATGGCATCATTTTCTCCAGCTAGTAATTTCATAGTGTGATTTGCAGGTACGTAAGATCTTTAAAGGAAAGGTCTTTATTAATTTCTGACTCATCTTAATACCTCACTGTTTGTAAATTTGAAGTAGTAATTGTAACCTGGATCCTGTTTAACTCTGTGGAAAAAGTTTATCCTTGCTATGTCTGTCAGTAAAATACGACTTAAAATTCGGTAAGGGTCAATAGCTCCTTGATGACATTAGTTGCCATTCACTAGAATATTGAGGTCCTCAGCATTCAGTGCTCTCTAGGACATAACTTGCATGTGGATTGGCTCATCAGGAAACTAGTGGAATAAAGATTAAGGAAGTCTTTTTATGATACACTGTCATCTATGCTTTTTCTGGGAGCATCAAGATCTGCTAGGATGGACCAAGTGTGAGAAACAAGCTGACTCCAGTAACAACAGGCAAGGTAGGCCCATTGCTAATAAATACCTCCCAGTGTGGACAGGACACGGATGAAATGCCCATCCAAAGGGCAAGTCTTACAAGCCTCTTGGCAGTCAGAAATCAATGAAAGCATCTTGCCAAGTAAAAGGCTGGATTGAGTTCCAAAAGATAAATCTGGACTTGGCCAAGTTAAACACTGTGATAAAAATGCTGGATGACACATGAACTACCAGTTTACCAAAAGCAATCTCTCCCCTGAAAACTAACTTTAATTACAGAAAAATTTACTTGTAAAGTACTACAATTCAAGATTGAGAAAGTACCTACAAATGCTATTTTGAAGTAAATCTTTGAGTATTTTTTCATTGATCTACATGTGTTTATGGAGGTAGATAAACCAGAAACTTAATCAAAAAACTTCCTACATTAGCTAAAGCTGTTGGTTTTGTGCATGCATGGAAGTACCTAGGTCTTGACTGGGCTAAGTAGTTTTGAGTTTGAGTTCTGCTTGAATCCAGGAAAAGGTATTCTTTATGGCATATAAGGGCAGAATAATTTCTGTGCCTAGTGATTAAAGCCTACAAGGATGTGTTCTAGTCCCATTCTGCTCTAAAAACTCCTAAACAATTTCTGTGAAAGCCGTTGAGTAGCAGCCATACATTGAAAGACACAGGCTATGACCCTGGGTGTCTAGGGTCAGGTTCAGAGCAAAATACATTTTTTTCTTACAGGTATGGAAACTGAGACAGATTAATGGGCCAGAAGCAAGTTACTTTCCTAAACTTGTCTACACTTGGAAGTTTACTAAAATACCTATTGTAGAATAGCAGTGTCCCCTTGAGGATTTACAGCAAAATGATCATACTAGAATAAATTAGGGATAACTATTTCAGTAGATCATTTAGATATATAATACAACATTAAATTCCCCTAGAATATTTCAGCTAAGCATATTCTTATTCTGTCTTTACATGGAACTCTGTTTTTATCATTTTTTTCCATTTAATTTATAATGGACAACTGCTGACGTGGTTTTTTCCCTTCTTCTTCTGAAATATGTAAGTTACATTATAAGTTCCAAGATAGTAAAGTGTTTACTGCCAAAAAGTAGGAAAGTGCTTCTTGTTTTAGTGTAAAACCAAATCAAATAGTAAGGGAAGTCTGTTTTTCATGGCTCCATCTATGAATGCACAATAGATCTTCATGTGAAAAAGGGAAATGTGCACTTTCTTTGAACTCTGTCCTCTTCTCATCAGTGTTTCATTTTTTGTTTAATTCATAATGTTTTCATTACACTAAGGGAACAACAGGGTAGCCCTCCTGTAGATAGTGGAATAGCTATGTTTCCTTGTACTAGAATCTACAGGGTAACTTGTTTTGTTTGAGTTGAAGTCCTGTTGGTTTTGCATTTCTTTTAAAAAAACCTACACATTTTTTGTTGTAACTGCTTTTTCTTTGTAACAGTTTCATAAAGTGTATAACCTGAAATGTCATGTCAAATATATTACAAGCATATTTAAAATAAACAAGCCACATATCTAAAAAGCAATTCAATTAGGCTATTACAGCTAACCTGGGTAATTCTTCATGTAACTGATAAAGATTCAGAATGGAAAATAGCGTGGAAGCGCTGAAATTAAGTTTGCTATGATATGAAACAATCCAGATTTCATTTTTTCATATCAGTAACGCAAAATGGAGTATTACTCGATGATAAACGCATATTTGGGAAAAGAGGGAGAGAAGATACCTGTTTAAATCTGCCCTCAACCTATGGTACACCCGGCCCACAAAACTATCTGATGCTGCTCGTAGCCATGGGAAATTAAATTGCAATTGAAGCTGCTGCTAGTCTATTTTGCTATTCAGTGTAGAATTGCTTGTGGTGTGGTCCTTGTCTAGCATTGTAATTATGCAAATGATGCTGGCTGAAGACAACTACCTTAGAGAGCAGATGCGCATAATCTGGTATTCTAAAATTAAATTAAACATTGGTAAAGATTGTGTATTTTGTTGCTCTCTCCTCCTTGTGTTGATGTTGTGTAATTTGTCTATTGTTAATGATCTCCCTTGTTTCTCTCCTGCATGTTTTTAATGCAGTATGTTTTCCCACAAAAATATAGAAATTTAAGGCTAGAGAGGATCAAAGGGAGCGTGCAGTATGAATTTCCTCACTAACGCTCAATCAAGTGTACCTAAACCATCCCTGAGAAAGAACTCAACTGCCTAATAATGTTATCAATAAGGGTATTTTCTTAGTTTCTTCAGCTATTATCTCCTGTTGTTTCACTATCCTGCCAAAAACCTTCTCCAACTTTAATGTTTGCTGTTGATAGTATTTCTCCTTTTTCTTCTCCCTTGGACATGAAGAACAATTGATTATGGTCTTTTTTCCTGACATTTTTACCATGTCTCCTCCGTCTTCCTTTCTAGACCAAACAAATTCACATCCTTTTGTTCTTTTTTCAAAAACTCTTCTTCTTTTTAAAAAATCCTGCTCTTTTTAAAAAGAAAATCAGAATTCTCTCTAGTTTATTGCTAGGCATGCAGTTCCTAAACTGGACACAGAATTTCCCGTGCAGACTCACCAAAGCTGACTTTGTAGGATTAGTTATTATTCCCATTATTGCATCCTAAAAGGAGGAGGCTCTTTGGAAAGACATCACTGTGTAAAGCATTGTAACCCTATCCCATTTCTGTCCCCACCATCTAGCTAAGTATTTGTCATTCTGTATTTTCTGTATTCTGTATTTTATTTTCTCACAATTGCACATTATTTTGTTCTTCTGTTTGGTCCAAACCCAGTAAGATTAAACTAGTTTTCTTACTGATTTGTCGAAAGAATTTTCAATTCTGATCCTTTCACCAACAGTATTTTCTTTTTCATCATGAGTGGGTTTGATAAATGAAAATTGGAATTTAGAAAGATCTCTTTGGAGTTGTGCAATATTCTCCCAGCATGACAGGGAGCTACTGAAAACTACTTGTTTGAAACTGAATTTGAAAATGAGTTTTTGCAACTGCTTGTATATGCTTCTGGTGCTAAGACTCATTAGCTTTCTCCTTTAGGATGCCAGAGCAGGCCAATATTTAAAAAATATGCTAATGTAAAATCTTATTGCATCTTCTTATTTACTAGGCCACTTACTCTGTTGATAGAGGAAACTAATGAGGCTGAATATTTTCCATACTTGACAAGTCTATGCCAGTGGTTTAGTATTCCATTTTCTAGGTATTTTCATTTTCTCAATAATGTCTTCACTGTTCCCTTTGTCTTCCCGTTACGTCTTACTTCTAAATTTCTATTAAATTTGTAGGTGACACTAAGGTGCAAAGTTCTTCACGTGTATGGAGAAGTGGTCTGTAGTTCCAATGAAGAAGTGGCCTGGAAAAAAAGACCCGGGAAAAGTTATTTATTCAGTAAATGTAACTGAAATATTCTACATTTATGTGCAAATACAGGCTAAGGAGCAACTGTTTAAATAGAAGCTTTACATAAATCTTGAGATTATAGCAGATTCACGAGCTGAACTTGAATTACTAATTATCATTGCAAAAAGGCACATTTTGTGGCATTTTTGTTATAACAAAAAGCTCTGGGCTTTGTCCTCTTCTCAGGTATGGTGTTTCAAGAAGGATCTGGAGTTGGTGGAGAGAGATAAGCAGGGATAATGGTCAGATATCTAGGAAACAAGAGGAAATGTCGAAGGAAGGTAGAGTGTGCTTTATACAGAGAGAATACTGGGGGGTGATACAAGACTACTTCAAAGGGGAGGCAGTATCTTTTTTACATGTTCATGTTTTACATGTTAGTTAGACAAAAGGAAAGTGGCTTAAATTACAGCATGAGACATTCAGGTTAGACTGAAAAAAATGGCTAGTGATAAGGATACTTTAATATTGGAACAGTCTCATTTATTCTTAAAAACTATAAATAATAAAGCACTTGCATTTTTTCATAGAAAACTGTCTAACCCATCCTTATCTGTAAGGAATGTCAATTGTGTCTAAAGTAGAAAATCTCTCAAGGTTCCAACTAGGACCTGTTTTTTCAGGGTATGATATCTTCAGATTACATCACCTCTCTGAATTGTCTTATTTTCTCTCCTACTGATAGCTCCTAGCTGTGGGGACTTGTTATCAGTTTCAGTAAGAATTGAAAACATAATTGAAATCCTAACATTCATGTTGCAACGCTGTGAGTTCTTGGCCATTCACATTTTTATCTGTCTTTTCAAAGGTTAAGCTTAATTAGGCCTAATTGAAAGCCTGTTGAAATCAAGGGAAGTTCCGACTGTTCAGTGGGCTTTGAATCTAATCATTTTAGCTTTGTTCAACATCTGTTGCTTAGGTCCTGTCATTCTAACCCAAATACTCATTGAACAACCTGTCTTTGTCCAAAGATGACTGAGTTGGGCATTTTGAGCTGAAGTCACTGTGTTACTGGAATAAAAAGTGTATTTTTCCCACATACTAAGATTTTTTTCAATGTTTCTTTCATTTAAGTTTCTGCTGAGAAAATACCTCAAACTCTTTCATCCACATACTTAATGCAGATGAAGAATTTTCTGTGGCTTGAAACTCTGTCAGGGTAGTTGGTTACTGTGGCACAGAGAGGTTTCCACTGATTTCTGAAAGTGAGTGTTTAACCTTATGTATCTAGAACAAACAAGTATGTGTCCTCTTCCTACATCCTTGCCACTTCAAAGAAAGGTCTCATTCAGTGCGCTTGAAGAGAAATGTGGCTCAGTTTTTTGTCACTTGGTTTCTGCATCTCAATCGTATGCAAAGGAGTGGGAACCCTGATTTGGAAGAAATCCTGCTGAGCTTTGAGTTGTGTTCGTGGCTCATGAGAAGAGTGGTAGGATTTCATGCAGCCAGGGAGTTTCACAATAGCAAATTGTCATAGAATCATAGAATCATAGGGTTGGAAAGGACCTCTGGAGATCATCTAGTCCAACCCCCTGCCAGAGCAGGGCCACTGTAGAGCAGGTTGCACAGGAACCCATCCAGGCGGGTTTTGGATGTCTCCAGAGACGGAGACTCCACCACCTCC
>VXBO01014172.1:12810-65849 GCA_013400135.1 Rhinoptilus africanus
CCTCACTTTATCCTCCTCAACCCAGGGGAAGTCTTCCTCTTTCCCCATTACTTTCTCCAAAGCCTGGGACTCCTGACGGTTGGGCCGGGCAGTGAAGACCGAAGCAAAGAAAGCATTCAGTAACTCTGCCTTTTCCGCATCCTCCGTCACCGTGTCCCCTGTCTCATTCAACAGTGGGCCCACAACTTCTCTGGTCTTCCTTTTGCCTCCAATATACTTGAAGAAGCCCTTCCTGTTGAGCTTGGCATCCCTTGCCAGGTTTAATTCCAAGGTGGCCTGTCAGTCTTTTCAAAAAAACATTTGAAGCATTATATATTTAAAAGGTTGGGAAAATATAAAGCTACAATCACATATATAACTGAACTCTTCCGTGTTGTGCATGTATCTAGCAGTAAA
The DNA here is from genome assembly GCA_013400135.1 of Rhinoptilus africanus. Taxonomy (NCBI): domain Eukaryota; kingdom Metazoa; phylum Chordata; class Aves; order Charadriiformes; family Glareolidae; genus Rhinoptilus; species Rhinoptilus africanus. The sequence continues at coordinate 13,207 of VXBO01014172.1, forward strand.
GTTTTTAGTACTTTTAATATTTTTTTTTTTTTATTCTGTACTTTTGCAGGCTTGTAGTGTACTTACCAGTGTGTCTTTGACTTACACAACACAAATATTTTTAATGGCTCTTTTATCCTTCACTCATGTCTGAAAATCTCTTAGAAGCTACTGTGTAATAAGTTCAAAAGTCTTTTATAAGGATCATACAGCTTTAGAGACTCTAAGCCGGACTGCTGTGCTTTGATAATATCTGTCATGCGGAATATTAGGAAAAAAGCAGAGTGAGTGTAGTAGGTAGTCAGCCTCCACAGACACAGCTTTGCCTTATCAGTGCTGTGAGAAAGTAAGGTACCTTTCTCAAAGAGAGCTGGAGCAAGTGACTTAAATGACTTGTTCAAGGTCTTACTGGGAGCATACGACAGAGAATGGAGCTAACTCGCATCTTTTGAGTTCAGGTTTGGAGCTACAGCTCCTTGATCATGGTTTTCTCTTGTTCTGATGGGCAGTTCAGTGAAGATAGTAATTATGTGAGCATGATTCTGTGTTAAGAGATTAGTATTAAGGATAAATTGTACAATTCTCACTCATCTGCTCCAATAAACTGATATAATTCTGTTTTAATGGAGAACAGGTTCTATTTAATGAAAAACATGATTGCATAAAGCAAATGAAAAAAACCATAATCATATAGTATTGTGATAACAGAAACGTGGAGAACCAGTTTGAGGTTTGAGTAAAACAGCAATGCCCATAATGAAATATCATCTTCCAGGCAGTAGCAGAATCTTCCAACCACATAATTTAGGTCTTCTCAAAAGATAGGGTAGCCTTATGGCTTCAGATTGCTGAGGCAAAGGACAGGACAGAGTCCAAACAGAACCAGAGATGGACATATGCCAAAGGAACAGTATTTCTCATCCAAAAATCAAGAGGAAATGTGCCAATCTGCAGTGCTTCTGCCAACAAGCTGTCTATCTTGCTTAGTCCAAAGGAAAGATATCAGGAAATATTTTTACACTGAAAGGGTTATTAAACATTGGAACAGGCTGCCCAGGGAGGTGGGGCATTCCCCATCCCTGGAGGTGTTTAAGAAAAGGGTAGATGTGGTACTTAGGGACATGGTTTAGAAGGGGTTTTTGTCAGGGCAGGTTAATAGTTGGACTTGATGATCTTAAAGGTCCCTTCCAACCTCACCGATTCTATGATTCTATGAAGGCCTGTCTGGGGGTTCTAGCAGTAAGGAGATACCCTGGACTTGTTCTCTGGTGCTATGTGATGTGGAACACAAAATGTTGATTGGGAACTTGAGAGCTAGGTTTCCCAGCCTGGAGAAGAGAAGGCTCTGGGTAACCTTTATAGCGGTCCTCCAGGACCTGAAGGAGGCCTACGGAAAAGCTTGGGAGGGGCTGTTTGCAAGGCCATGTAGTGATAGGACGAGGGACAGTGTTTCTTTTCCCATGTGGATTTGTGCCTTAACAGTGGTCTAATTCACATCTGAAATATTTGGAATGATGGTATCTGCTTTTACTTTGGAGTAGAACTTCAGCTCTCCTTAGGCAAACTAAACAACATAGACTTCTGCTTCCATATCTGTTTATGTCACTTGCCTATAATCTCTTTATTCTCATTTCTCCAATTTAACATTAGCTATAAAGTGTTTCAGTCAAGGATTGTCTCCTTGTTGTGAATGTGCGTGGGATTCTTATTACAAGAGAATGGTTGTAAGCACTGCAACAATGCGAGTAAACAACCCTGGATCTAACTCATCTGCTTTATCATATGTTTACAAAACAACTCATTCTCCTGGAATGGGTTTAATAATGCTAGTGTTCATCCCATGAAGGATAAATTTTGTGCTGATTCAAACTGCAACTAGCAGTTAAAATTCAGAAATGCCTACTTGTGTTCTGGGTTAGCATTTTCTATAAAAATTCTGAAGACTAAGTGGACAGAAATGCCCCCAAACCACTTTTCTAAAGCTTTCATACTGAAGAAAAAAACTCAGACTTTCCAGAAGCAACTGAACAATTAAGTATTCATCCTATATGAAGTTTACAGGCTGCTTTTCAGGGTGCTCCATGCAGCAAATGGTCAGTACAAGCCAAAAAATGCTGCAGTGGCCCTGAAAGCGGTGTATGGAACACGATGGAGTGCCGGTCAAAATCAAATCCCCTTGTGCAGTATTTCGGGAACAGAGTGTGTGTGCTGTGGGGTCGTAACACCGCTGCAGGAAGATGGGAGGGCTGCATTCGGGAGTGCTCCTCAGGAGAGAGAGGGTTAAAATTTTAATACTCTTTTGAGATGAGGAGGGCTCAGAAGTCCTGATGCCCTTTCTTTTGAAAAAATACTCTGTCAGTTTGAACTGGCATTGCCTAAGAAATGCAAAAAGAAATTAGTCTTTTCTTATTTTCTTTTATGAAAAGATTAGCTTCACTGTGTCGGTACAGCAGACGATTTGGTCTGCATATATTAGGCAAGTCCACAGTGCAATACCCCGGTGTGGTCAATGTGGCATCTAAGCTGAACTGCAGCTAGGGCCATAGAAAAGGGCACTTCTGTGCTCTTCCCTGCCCACAGCTGTGCGATTTTGCCCTTTTCTTTGCCCTTGCCTTCATCTGACCACAGGGAAAACACACTTATCACATAAGTAACCCTACAAAAATGTCAACAGTGTCAGAAAGTGGGGGGAAATGAAATGAAGTTTGGCTACTCTAATGCATTAGTTTAGATGAACCATCAATGTGTGTCGTTAAAAAACACATGACTGCTTGTTTCCGTAAGGGTTATTACAGAAACAACTATAGGCTTGCTTTGCCATGCCAATTGATAGTCTGGGTATGTGAAGAAATCAAACCTGAGATCCACGGAAAATTTTACTGAAAGAAATTTAAGCACAGTTTTAGGCAAGAGTTTTGAAGACTGCATTGTGTATCGAAATACTGGGTTGGGTGTTTTCTAGTTTAGGACCATATGGAACTACACTGGTAAAATGTAGGTGCTTCCTGCATTAAGGAGCATCTCAGCTTTTAGATTAGGTTTCCTGAAATGTCAAATACCTCAATTTTTATCTTGCTACTTGTGATTTCTGGAAATTAAGGTAGGATAGTGACCTCTTCTTTCATTATAGTGTAAACGTACACAATCATTTGCCCTAATTTTTCAGGCAGTTTTAAAAAAGCTTACTTAAAATGTCTTTATAGTTTTAATGTTTGTAATTTATTTCATGCATCCTAAGCCCATGTGATTTAGGTCAGACACTGTATTGCTTTTTGTTGGTTTTAAAAAAAATATGGAAAAGATGACAAGTATATACTATGTTGAAAAAAGGATAGATTACATGGAAAAGTAAAGTCAGGCTGGTTTTGGCTTCTGTTATGTAAAAAATAATGCTTTAGTAAAAACTGTAAGCTGCTCTTGAAGAATCATGTGATTTTTATAACTCTTGGGAATTTCCTTCTTCCTTTGCCATAACAATCAGGCATAACTATAAAGAATTGCTGTGCCTGAAACTAGTTTTAGTGCCGTTGCTATTTTGACAGTTATCTGTGAAATTCAGGGGGGAAAAACAATTCTGTTAAATTGGATTCTGTGTTTCAGGTAATCCCTTTCTTACAGCTCTTGGCATTTTCTCCCTTCCTTAAATTAAACAAGATACTTAGTTCTGAAAGTGAATCATCTTGGCCAGCATGTATCAAACCAGTGATCACAACCAGAAAAATGTAGCAGGTGAATACAGACAACAGTTCACACTAACTGGAAAGAAAATCATTATTTTTTGACTCAAGGAAATATAAAGGATGACCCTTGGGCAAGATAAACTAGGAGCATTATTGCTTCTACTGCTTTAATAAGGAACCTTATTCATTTGAGCCTTACCTATATCAGCTGCAATGATATGTTATTTCTTTTGGTATGAATGCAAACCCATAAAGTCTAAAGCTGCTTAGCTATAGGTAAATTCAGGTTTGTTTTTTTGTTTTTCTGGTGTTTTGTTGGGGTTTTAAAAATTTATTTCAGGCTGAAATCTCCAGTTTCTAATAAATTTATTTTTAACTTTATATTAAAAACCCTTGCTGTTTCATATTGATTAATTTGATTATATATTCTCTGTCTTATTCAGGGAAAGTTAATGAACAAGTAATAGTTTACACTTAGGAGAAAGTTTTTCTCTCTGTTAGTAAGCATTTTCTGGTCTTTATAACAAGAAATTACGGTATTTGTAGGGGTTTTTTATGGACATTTGTAAGTATTTTTGTAATATTACCTACGACAAGAGCTACATGAATATAGTGAATGTCACACTTTCTTGGGATGTTAAAAAACAATGTGATTTTTCCATGTGTACACCACCTACCAGAAAAATACATGTTTTTCCCATTTTCCGAAAAATATTAGATGATTCGGGAAAAAGGGGCCACCACAACAAAGAAAGAAGTTTTCATAGTGTACTGCTCTTCAGATCTGTACCATGGAAACCCAAGAAGTTAGAACCATAAAATTAAAGCACACCATAAAACAAAACCCTATGTCTAACAGCATGTCTTTCAGATGTCTTCACTAACAGATTTTTTGTAGCTCTAGAAAATAAGCGATGTGGGATAGCAAATAAGCTTTACACAGATTTACATTTTGTGGGTTTCCATTCTGAAAGCTCTGCTGATTCAGCTACCAAACCTGTAATATGCTGCAGTAATTGTATATGAAATTGCTGCTGTGCTGGCATGATTTTGCTGCTTTTGGTTTACATGTTTAACATTTTTTGTTTTCTTTGGTATCCCAATGCTATGTTTAATATAAAGAAGTATTCCTACACATGGAGAAACGGAGTCTCACTAGAGTTCCATGTATTCAAACAGACCTGAAGCAGCATGGCCAGTTTGGTGACACTCAGTCCTCGAAGCTTTGTGTAATCACTGTCTGCATGGGCTGTCTGCCTTATATTTTCATTACACTGAGACTGGCTGCTTTTGACTGTCCCTTACTGCCACCTCATGTTGGGCTTTTTATCTTTAATCATCACTTACGCAGTCTTATCTTCTCGCTGTCTTATGAGGTAAACAGTCTTGGGCCTCACCACTTACATGGGAGACTGCCAAGAAGTCTGACTCACTTAAGTAATACTAGACTTTTTAGCTTGTTTTTTATGGCCTCTATTACTGTAATATCTTCAGTCTTTCCAGTTTTTATTTCTAGTTTGTGTATTTATTTCCCCACAACAAACAGGGAGTGGAGATTCCTCATTTGCTTTGTTCCTCTCCCTCCTTGGCATGGTAAAGGGAATGTTGGTGGATCAAAATAAATGGTTTGAATTTCCTCTTGAAGTAGATGGTGACTGTATTCTCTGCTGAAAGTGTTAGAATTATGAGCCTCATGGTAAGAAACCTTTAGTATTCATTCCTGAGAAATGGAATCTCATTGATTCATCTGAATGCGCCCTTTTAGGGTACACAACTTTTCCACTGAGTTATTTGTCATCTTGGGTGAATTTAAATTTTCCACTTGAATTATGTTTTGTTTTATTAGATACATTTTACATTGAAATTAAATATCTTCTGCAGTCCAGCTCCCAAAGGATTTGGATGCACAACTGTACAGAGATGCCCTGACAGCCCTCCAAGGTCTAGAGTTCATCTCACGTCTCCAAACACTCCCAGCAGAGTTGGGCAGGTATGTGCCTTGCGGAATCTAAGACCTCCAGCTCCAGTTATTCTTGCCACATATCCCTAGTGGCTGCTTCCCATGCTCCTCAAAGCAAGAGGGTGGTGTTCACTTTCCTTACATCCCCTGACCTTTGAGCTGATGGGAAGACATACCTCCCCTCTCACACCAAAGCACTTTGAAGGCTGATAGGAAGCCCAAGTCCTCCAGTAGTCTGTAATTACAAAGCCAGGAGGCTGACCCTGGTTGCCGAGAGGACCACAGACACCAGTAGGCAGTTAGTGAAGAAGGCTGGTGTGTTATTAGAAGTGTGAGCTATGAGACATTTGGAACAAAATGCAGATGTGATCTAAATGACAGTAGCTTGATCTTTTCCATCCAGATGTAGGAGAAGGAAGTGGTATCATCCAGGTGGAAGCTGTGGTGGATTTCTAGCAGGAAGTGATTTCCCTGAGGACATGCTTTGTGCGTAGATACCTGTCCTGTCCCCGTATTCCTGTGCACCCATGTTAATCTCTGTCCAGGACTAGGCACTTGTGAGGATCTAAATTGCCGAGAAAGACAGATGTCTGATGGCAGAACTGGTACATCCTGGTGTTAAAGCACTTACATCAACAATATTAACAACTTAATTACATCCTTAGATGCATCAGGTGATTTGGTGGGACTCAGTGACCTCAGCTCCTCTTTGGCCCCACAGCTTGAAGAGAGAATTATGACCCTGCTGATGCCCATGCGGTGGTTGAAGGCTCAGGAGCTGGAGAGGTGCCAGTTTCCAGCAGGGACAGAAAGTGCCTGCTTGCTTTATTTTCAAGGCTCAGTTCTTCTCCTTCTCTGTGGTAAGATGCTGGAGGAAAAGCAATGAGAAAATGGATCTTTGGTCAAATTCCTGTTATCTGTCCCTAGCTTAGTCACTGCTCTACCTAACATACTGATTGCTATGAATGCCTTTCAAAAACCTGTACATACCCTATCTATTACATGGAGTGAATTAGACATCCAGCTTACATCAGTGACTGCTGTTTCAAGAGCAAGGTCCCTTGAAGCTGAAGTTAAAGTTGTGTCCATGACAGACCTTGAGCTCTTTATACCTCCCTTTTCATGCTTCTGGAAATTGTCTTGACTGATTTATTTTTCTCAGAGATTCGTGCCTCCTAGTCTTCCTCCTGAAGCTGTTTGACTGAAAATTAAGAACCAGTAAAATGCAATGTAAACCTGTTAGCCTGCCTATGAATTTTCAAAGCCCTCTATTCTTCTACCTTTAGCTTGTCTTCCTCAAAAATCTTACTTATATCAAAAAAACTTAACTGTAGGCCAGTCACATGTTGTTTGTTCTCGTCTCAGTTTAGAAGAACTCCTTCTCTCAGCATAAACACAGGCAGACACACATGCACCCTCCCAGAAGAGCTTTATTCCATAAAATCCTCTGCCTGTATTGGTTGAACTTGCGCCTTTATGGCAATTACTCAGGTCCTCTCAAGCAGTCTCATATTCTTCAGGTTTAACGAGGCAGGCATCTGTTACTCTTTTACTAACCATGGGGTAAAGAACAGCTGTAAATGCCTCATCATATTTTCCGACCACTGATGTGAGACGCCAGTGCAGAACTCCAGTTGGCAAGATCTGCCAGCAGATAAGAGGACACATTATTGCCTAAAAGGAGTGGGAGGGAGTCAGGGTATCAATATTAGCTACTGTTTTCAGCAATAGGAGGCTAGGAGAAGCTCATCAATTTAATTCTTTAAACAATATTTTAATTTATATGTCAGAAGTGTATTTGGCGCATACACTGAAGTGACTAGAGACAAGAAGCTTGTCCTTATAGTTGCAAGTGCTCCTAGTGATTGTGCATTTTAGTACTGTATTTTTCCATGATACAAGTGTCAGTTCCTTGAGAGAACTAATATGCCTTAACTGCCCTGACCAGCCTCACCTGGGACCTTCACCCCCAGTTGCTGCCCATTGCTCTAGGAGCTCCTCTTAAGCTCATGCCTGGGCAGTAAGTTCTTCTCTGAGCTGCGTTGTAGGTTGTGGCCTTGTCTTCTGGGTGGAGTCAGACCTATGTTGATTGTTGTCTAGATGGATTTCAGACCTGTCTTTTAGTATTGTCTCTACTCTGGTGGAGTCTCTGCTGCTTCTGAGTGGGCTATCTGGATGGACCATGTTGTGTCTGGGCCTGCTGTACAGATGCACAAGGAGCATGCCCTGGTTCGTGAGGGCACTGCCTGTACTATGGTCGCCCTTGGCTCCTCCTTATCCTCCCCCACAGGAGATCCTGTTCTTTCTGCTGCCTACCAGTGAGCAGTGGCTGCAGCTCACTCTCTGGCATCATGGTCACCAAACCCAATGTGAAGGAAGCACAGACAGTGTGGGCAGGAGAGTGGGACAGTCTCTCTCACTGGCAGCCAGGAGTTAAGCTGTGTTGGATGTGAGCTTACACCTGAGAGGTCTTTCACCACAATCACTTTTCTGGGTTTTAGCTCCAGAAAACCAGTATTTCATCCACTGCTTTGAATTCATGGTCTCTTGTCACTTGAAGTGACTGAAAATCCGTATTGAGTTTCCTGTGCTGGTGATTTGAGGGCACAGTGTAGGCATAGGTTGGAAAATGTTGGCAAATACTTAGATGGAGTTTGGAGGTGACCTTAAGCAGGTTCCTCAATTAGTCAGATCACGCTGGGAGAAAAGCCTGATTGATATTTTTTGGAGGGTGTTTTTTTCTCCTCTCCCACAAAGTCAGGCATGCGTACCTTTGAGTAGCCATTTGACTTTTTTCTATTTTTGTTTCTCTGTCATTATTGTAGTTTACTTTTCATTAGATCAGTATCACTCTGCTCAGTTGACTGGGAATTTCCCTCAGGAGTGTGCCTTGCCAAAAGTTAGTATTGTTTCATGACAGATTTACATGAGAACAGGTTTTTCAGGTTCTTGGTGGTAAACTGTATGGAAATAGGTAGATTGGAAAACTGCACTTTTCTGTAGAAAACTCAACAAGGTCACAAGCTTTTTTTTTTTTTTTTTGTATAGCTACTTTCACCTCATCAAATAATTGCCAGCAGTGCAACCAAGGACTGTGGCCAGCATGCAGTTGTTATGGTCGCAGAGACTTTTATCTCCCTGGAGGGGTGCCGCACATCTGCCAACAGTTTTATTGATGTTAGGAAGGTTTGCAACTTGATTTCTGTTCTTCCCCAAAAGAATACTTTGCGTGTGGGAATTTGTGTTTAGTACCATTGCTTAAATTGGGAAGGAACCTGAATATGTGTTTCTGGCAGGGTGGCTTGTCATGCAGTGGAAGATGACAGCCACAGACAAGTAGGTCGTGTTAAAATTTCTCCTTCTTGTTAGATGGCTAAAGAAGGGGTACGAAGAATACCTTCTTTCATGGCTAAATCTTGTCTCAGAGCCTAGTAGGCAACATCCTTTTGCACTGAGAGCATATATATCACTTTGCTAGTGAAGTCTCTCCTCTGTTCTCAGTCTGAGCTAGTGGAAAGCTCTGTCATTCACACTTGCAAACTAAAACTCTGCAACCTGAGGAAACAGATAATTAGGGCACAGTTGTGGATTATTCTGGAGATTCCAAACCAACTGTATAAAGTTGCACAAGCACCATTAGCAGAACTGTAAACTCAAATCAAGGCACCTCACTTAATACCTACATTTGAAAAGCCCAGCTGGTGTGATTGAGCATGTAGTTAGGCAAACAGATTTGGGTGTACACCGTTTAAAACCAGCCAGTAAGGCTGCACGTTTAGCACTTTTTCCCATTTATGCTAACTTGTAGGAAGTGGGGAATTAAACATTAGCATATTTATTCAATTCAGACTTTCAGGTGATTTTGAAGAACTACATCTGAAATGCACTTATGATGTGGTTTTAATCAGTCAATATGTAAAACTAGTTTTAACCTGATATTTAAATAATCTCACTATTTAAGTAAAGAACATATAATTAAATGGTTAATACGGCTGAAATAAGCATTTTGCTTGCTAAAATTAAATCTTTCAGCCATTGACTTCTGTGCAGGTTTTTCCCCTGCTTTGTGAGTGTATTCTATATAAAGTTTTAATGTCCCTACACATTTAACTGTCTAAACATCATTTTTACAGTAGTTCAGTGTATGTAAGTTTGAAATAAACAAGTTTGAAAACATAGCTCTTAATAAAATAAATGTGGCATATGACATTTTACTTAAATACTACGGATCTGATGTTTATGTTGAAAACACTACAATTTATACTCAAATATTTATTAAGCTTCTCAAACATACACTCCTCCAACGTGAGTGAACTACTGTTTGTGATGGAAATGTTTGTCTTGTCATTTTGTATTCACATAACTCGGTCCTAAAATGCCCTCTACTGGTCACAGTCAGCAGGCAGGCAGCAAAGCAAAAGCGTTCAAAAGTTGGGAAAACTGAAGTGATAGTGTGAGTTATATCGTCCAGCACGGTTTCTGGATCTTGAAGGAATTCCTAAGTAAAAAGTTATTTAAATTTGATGACTGTATAATATGGCAAAACTTAAAAGGGGAAAAATTAATTAGTGCTAGTTAGACTTAAAGATGTTTCTAAAGAAAAAAATATATTTTCTGGTACTGGAATTAAACCCCTTTTTGTTGACAATGTATCTTTTTTCCCCACTTTGGGACACAAACAACATTAATTTACTGAATCTGGGAAAAAATTGACAAGTTATAACATATTGATATTTTAAAAGCATGGAGCAAATGTGTAACATAAAATTGTAGCTAGGGGAGAGTTAAAGAGGTTCACCACTAGCGTTCCCTGATCTGTCAGAGTTGCCTTCTCTTATCCAGTCTGATTATAATGTATAAGGAGAAGGGGGAGATCTAAATCGCTTTGTATTGTACTGATGGAGTAATGGGCCCTGAGAGTAAAGATGTTTCTGTGATCAGGCCACTGCATGATGAACAGTTCTGTGTAGTTCTGAAGCATGCAGTGGTGCCCAGTGACAGGACAAGAGGGAATGGGCACAAACTTGAGTATAGGAAGTTCCACCTGAATAGGAGGAGGAACTTCTTTACCTTGAGGGTGGCAGAGCCCTGGCACAGGCTGCCCAGGGAGGTGGTGGAGTCTCCGTCTCTGGAGACATTCAAAACCCACCTGGATGCCTTCCTGTGCAACCTGCTCTAAGGTGGCCCTGCTCTGGTAGGGGGTTGGACTAGATGATCTCCAGAGGTCCCTTCCAACCCTATGATTCTAAATGTAAGTAAGTAAAGTGGAAAAAAACCCACAACCCCCCAAACCTTCAGATTTTACATATTTAGAGTCTAAATATACTGTAACCTTATGCTTTTTTTCATCCTTTTATTTTATGTTTGAACTTGAACATGTGATCAATTCCTTTTCCCATAAAGCCAAGCATGAGAATAGAAGACTACTATATTCTAATATATCATGTTCTTTTTAGGTGTTTAGCCTGTTTTCTATCACATTTTAGCCTCGCATATGCCAGAAAGTATTCAGTGAAATCACTAGTATCAGTTATGAAAGGTTTATTATTCCTGTCTTCTACCCAGGAAAAAGCTCTATAAGGCACGCACAGTTTCATTTGGGTGTGTTTTCACATACTGCATTGTAGCCTCGTTACAGTACAGTTTAGCAATTTGGGGAAAAAATGAAGAACTATCCAGTCCTCTATTCAGTATATAGTATCTACATTCTATGATTCTATGCGTACAGTGATGGTATGCTGCTTAGTAGTGTGAAAAGACATCATTAAAATCTTCCTGAACTTTATTTTAAAGTCTTAAACATGGAAAGCGATTGATATATTTGAAGGGTAAAATGTTATGGCTTTTATTTTATCAAAGCCCTTCTGTTTCAAATATGTGGACACATACATACGTGAATCTTTTCCTTGATAGACCTATAGATAGTCAGAACAAGGTTATAACTTTCCCTGTTAAAGAGAATATTGGCACAGGGTGAAGGTTGTTTGGTAATTCGTACTATTAGAGTAAGATCATGCTTCTTTTAAGACAAGAAAAATTTATTCAAAGAAATTAAACAGATGAACAGCATATTCGGAATTTTCCCATTTCTGTGCTCAGCAGTAGTGAAACCTGACAAACTTGTAACATCACCATATTTTTAAAATATTGCATTTTATGCAAAAAATATACATTTATGGTTCGTGGAAGTGTGTGTGATGACTTCATCTGATTTTTTTTGTATGTCAGATTTGTAAGCCTCACTGATGGTTGTAGGACTATAACTGGTCTTTGAACACCAATTTAGTTTCAACTTCTGACTGGCAGTGTCAAATACATCTCTTGGTGGTGTTTTTTTGTTGTTGGGGGTTTTTTTTGGCACAACGGTACTCATCTTTTAGGCCCCTTAATTACATGGTGAAAATTACGGATCTAAGAAATGATACATAGCTGTAATGAGTAGTATTCCATTCTTGCATTAAGTTGTCCACCAGTTAAATCTCATTTCCAGCATACCAATTCTAGTGATTTATTACAGTCTTAAGCACTTCATTGTATCCTCCTGATACGGTTACTGTGTGGTTATAGGCATTTTTGGAGGGATAAATTATGTCGTTTAAATTTGACAACATCTATAAACACTGGAGCATAAGAGACTTAAGTAACAGTACTGTTACTGTGGACAACGAGTAGCACAAATTTCTGTACTCAGGTCTAAACACTGGCCTTGTCTGAATCTCAGAGCTTTCAGGATCTACAACTATTGATTGTCTACCACACTTCATATTTTCTTGGAAGAATATGTACTTCTCTTATGGTTCAATTTGAAGGAATTGATAGGGCTAGAACTTCAGGAGTGCTGAAATAACTCCTTTGTGAAGTAGAGAAGAGAGGAATAGTAACGTGGCATTTACAGAGTGGTGAAAAAATGACTGAGGGGTCACTTAAGTCTTTACTAGAGAAAGACCTATGCATTGTCAGACATATATGGCAGCAATAGTTACTAATTATTGTATATGTGGAGGGAGAAAATGGGAGGAGAAAAACAGAGGGAACAAGTGAAAATATACCAGTATTCTAGGTCTTTTCAGTCAGTCAAAGTATTTATTTTAAATATGGAAATCCATCTTCACCATAGGTTGTGTGGATGCAGAGAGAGAACTAGTGGGGTTGCTGTTTCCAGCAGTGGTTACACTGCTGTGTCCTGTTTTACTTGCTTTGACTCTCACTCTCAAAGACAGAGAATTCAAGACTGTTTAATTTTATCTGCCTTGCATAAATCTGAATATATGGCTGATTTATGATTAAATGATACTTTAATTATCTGTGAGATAATACTGTTATACTGTCTCCTGAACCATATTACCCTTTAGGTTGATTTTAGAACTGTGTATAAGTAAAATGAAAGCAAGTAAAAATTTAATCTTGAATGATGTGTGTCACGCTCAAATTTTTTGCTGCTTGTATTTCTTAAATCTTATGAATAGATACTGAATATAGTCTAGATTTCTCTCTTAAATTATTCTCAGATAAAAATTAATTTACTATCCACAAGATGCCATTATTGTTCCAGGAAAAGAGGATTGTCAGTATATTTATATGGCAGTACTAGTAAAAAATTACATAATATATTCCAGATGTTTGTGTATTAATATATTAATGCTTTAAGCTCTCGCTTGCAATGGTTGTCTGTCTTCTCCAATACCAGTTATCAAAGGAAGGCATCTTACCAAATCTCCCAAAATCTGAAAAGCATAAGGAGAAGGAAAGTCCAACTCCACCTAGAGGAACAGTGCTGCTTTAACATCATTCTCTAGCCAACACCATCAACTGAATAGTGCTTAGCAACATTTTTCAATTTTTTGTCCATAAAAATCTTCCTTCTCAGTGGGCAACTTGAGCAATGATGGAAACAGTGGTCTGGACACCATATAGAGTACCATCTTGGGTGAATTTCCAGTGGGTTAGCCACAAGAACCACGCCACTCAGTGAAATAAAATCTAAAAGGTATTTAAGCAGTCTGGGTATAGCAAGTCCTTGCCCCTGTGTTCCAGCTGTGACTGGCACCATGGACCTGGGGGAACAGGACGCTTGCTCCAACCCATCAGTGTGCCCAAGACAGGCCCATGTGGTCTGTCACCTACAGGTAGCTGTTCCAGCTTCTTGTACAGTCTGGATACCTTTGGATGCCCTTTGCTAGGACACATTTACAAGATAATAAAGGAAGTTTTCTAATCTTTAGGCACATGTTCCACCCCTTTCCAGAAATCTGGAAAAATTACCTATGCATCATTTGCATCACAGAACTCAGTAAGAGTCTTCCTTTAATGTTTGATTATTGTTAACACAAGTAAAACATATGTCCATAACAAATAAGGGCTGGTTATTTTTAACAGCATAACACGCTGATCTATTTAAACATCCTGCTTTATAATGTACTTAAAAGACTGTGTTACTCTGTTGTTCCTTAGGCCAGTAGTTGTTGCACTACATTTGTATCTATTGGAACCAGACACTGGTATTTTTTCCAGTCATCATCAAAATGTTGGCCTGGTACAGATCAGAAAGAATTCAGACTTACAGAAACAAGAAAATTCGGAGTTATTCCTCTCCAGGTATATCTTTGAATAAATGGCTGTTAAAAGATTTTCATTGACTGTAAGTCCTTATGAATCAGCTTGATTGTTCACTTTTTGTGATAACCTTGTCCAGTGCTGTTAGTATTGGACACAAGCCTCCACATGTTATTGCTTTATATTTCCTCAATGTATTAATCAAACATGGAACTTATTTTTGGTAGATCTGTGTAAGTTGGTATGTGAAATCGGCTTCAACTGCTTAACAACATTCTAAAAGAAATACTGGTATTTTTACTGTCATCCTTTAAGATCAAGTAACTTGTCTCAAATCTCTTCAGATACAAGTCCTGGACTACTGTATGTGTACTCAGAACCCATTTTTTTTCCCTCCTTCTGAAGTCTAAATACAGAGTTTTCTCATAGAAAAAAACAACCAAGATTTTGGCATTTGAGTACAGGAAAAGAGATAATCTGTTTTGGAGCTATTAATTCTTCATGATTAATAAGAAATATGCTAGAAATTATGTATGCATTGCATGCATGTTTTCTCTGTGCATACATGCAGTAACATAACCTACTCTTAGAATTTTAACTCCTGACTTCTCAGCCGTATTAGGGTCAGAAACTCCTTTTTGTCCAGGCGAATACTGATTAGTAGTAAAGGCATTTTAACTAAACTGAGTTAAAATTTATTTTAGTGAATTATTACACTTTGTTAGTATAACTTCAGTTGTGTGATGTATCTTGATACTGTCATGTAAAAATTTCCAGCTATTTCACATAAAATAATCACAGTAAGTGCTGGAGCTTCATTGGAAAACAGGAGCACAACTGAACCAAGAGTACAGTCTAAGTTACACTCATTAAGCAGGCCAGACCCACTCATACGCTAGGTCTTTTGTGGAAGTAGTAGGGCTTTCCTGTCCAAAGCACTTGCCTTTTCCTAAGTTTCGAAATCTGCTCTAAAAAATATAAATCTGTTCTAAAAAATATGTTTGTTTAATCCATGACGTTACACAATAGCATTTGATATCTTGTTTGCTATGATACGCAACTTCATGTTAGAACAATAAAAGAAAAATAATTATTTTTAGAAAGCAGCAAGGAGGGAAGTGAAATCTCTCTCAACAGCTAAGTGCTGGTGAGACTCAAAGTTCCTTAAATTGGTGCCTGCATCTTTCAGCTTCTTCTGGCTCCATGGCATTGTACATCGTCTGCTAAAATCTGCCCCAAATACCACTGTGACTCAGCTTACCCATTTATAAAGGATAAGAGGCCATACATGCTCTCCTGCATACTGCCTCACTAAGCTGTGCTTTCAAGATTGTGTTTTCCTTGTCTATGCCACTGTTCTGTAGCTTTATAAATGTCAAGAGACTGCTTGAATGCTGTCAGGGAAGTGGTCTTTCTACTCCTGCAGAGCAAACACTCACACTCTGTTACATTATTTTCTGAATCTTCACAAGTTTTCAGGCAGCATAACTCCACTTCTTAACAGCTTACCCCGCTCCATTATGTTCCTAGGTCTCAGGCCACAAGTGCATTACTCTACTTACTACATGTGTAATATCAAGGGATAATCATTTCAGAATGCTTTCTTGTTTGCACTGTTAGCTGCCTTAGCTCTCCTCATTGTGCTTGTCTCTAAAAAAAATTGCAAATAAAATCTTCTAGTGCATTTTCTTGTTATTATGGTTCTGAGCTGAATTAGTCTACTTTAATTAGGTCACAGACTCATATCTTTTTATATTTTTTGGGGGGGGGGAAATGTTAAGTTATAATAATTACATATTACAAGAGGAAAAATGTCTCTAATAATTTGAGGAAGCTGTCTTAGAGCACTGAGATTTCACAAAATACATGATCACCATGTTGTAAATCATACGTGCTAGGCAATACATAGTTCTTACTGAATGTGTGTAATAAGAACAGAGAGGCACATTTATTTTCCTTTTTAATCTAATAGGGAGAGTTTCAAAGTTTTGGGTTTGCCTCTGGTCAGCAGGATTATTTTATATGATGGTATAGCTGCTGAGAGGAGCCTACTTTTGGTCTTCTCAATGTTTGAACAGTCAACAGTCTTTTTTTGACAGGTATTGGAAAATAATGCCCTAAACGACATGTCCAGTCCTTTTCTCAGCGAAAGCTGTCTGTACGTGTTGCTGAATGGCGTATCACACCATCACAACTATGGGAATTTTGCCTTTCAAGGGATTAAGTATCCTCAAAGGTGAACTTTACATCTCAATTGCAAAACTTTAACAGTTAAATCTTTTTGTTTCAAAAGTTATTGCAAGAATTTTTCCTCATGTTCTGTCTCTGTGTCAATGTCCTCTTTCGCTCCACCCTATCATACTATTCCCTACACTTCCTTGACTCCCCGAATGTTCCTCCTGCACATATGTGTTTCGGCATGCCGCTCTCATTCCTGATCTTCCTGGTTTATCAAAATGGAGAGGAAAAAGGAGAAGCAGGAACTTACCTATACCCTCTGTACAGAGTGGGTGTCATTTAATTTTGTAAAGCTGCCTCTTCACTTATTGACTGGCTCTATCAGCCACCCAGGTTATACAGGGCAGTGGTAATGCTTGTAAGGCAATGAAGATGTTGCTGTCTCTGGTTCCTCTTTCTGCTGCCTTCTGTGCCTGAAGTGATGCGTGGTATTTTGTAGCTGGAAACACAACAACCTGCAGGGAAGAAAGATGCAAAGGTACCTGTCAAATTTATGTGACAGGAACAGTTTCTAAATGCTTAAGATTTTTTGTTTCGTCTCCTGTTAGAATTTCTGCAAGTAGTCCATCAGCCTACCATATACCTCATAAAGAGTACTTTTCTTCTGATAAGAAAATAAGAACTAACAAACTTATACTGAGAAGTCCTTCCACATGAAAGGACTGAGAGGTAGTATTTGACATTTTGACAGGAAGATAGTGAATTCAGTTCTCTTCTAAGTAATAATTAACAAATAAACCCTATAGCCAGCCTGAATAAAGAATGTACTTTTCAGCTTGATGATTTAGAAAACATCTAATTTTGCGATACTTGCAGTAAAATCACAGTGGCTGCCAGGAGATCTTTTGTTCATCTTCAAAAACTCTGAATAGAAATTCAAACCCTTTGCTTTGCTACTCAACCCTGCTTTAGTCACCAGATCTAACTTCATCATCTAGCTGAGGAGGTAAAAGACGTGCAAATTTTAGACTTTGTGTGGTGGGTTGACCTTGATTAGCAATCAGGTGCCCACCAAGCTGCTCTATCACTATCTGTCCTTCCTCAACAGGACAGGGGCGAATAAGAGATAGAAGAGCTTATGGGTCAGTATAAAGATAGGGGGATCACTCACCAATTATCATCACAGGCAAAACAGACTCAACTTGGAGAAAATTACATTAATTTATCAACAATTAAAAACAAATCAGGGTAGCGAGAAACAAAGACAAAGCTAAAACCACCTTCTCCTTGCTCTTTCCTTCTTCCCAGCTTCGACTTTACTCCATTTCAGATTCTTCCACCTCTTCCCCCCTGAATGGAGCAGGGGGATGAGGAATGGGGGTTGCGATCAGTCTGTAACACTTGATCTCTGCTGCTCCTCCCTCCTCACACTCTTCCCCTCTCCAGCATGGGGTCCATTCCATGGGATATAGTCCTTCATGAACTTCTCCAGCATGGGTCCTTCGCATAGACTGCAGTTCTTCAAGAACTGCTCCAGAGTTGTCCTTTCTACAGGGTGCAGTCCTTCAGGAGTGGACTGCTCCAGTGCAGGTCCTCCACGGGCCACAGGTCCTGCCAGAAAACCTGTCCTCTCCACAGGCTGCAGCTCCTGCCAGAAGCCTGTTCTGGTATGGGCTTTCCATGGGCTGCAGCTTCCTTCAGGGCATCTCCACCTGCTCTGGTGTGGGCTCCTTGATGGGCTGCAGGGTGGATGTCTGCTCCACTGTGGACCTCCATGGACTGCAGGGGGACAACCTGCATCACCATGGTCTTCTCCATGGGCTGCACGGGAATGTCTGCTCTAGTGCCTGGAGCACCTCCTCCCCCTCCTTCTTCACTGACTTTGGTGTCTGCAAGGCTGTTTCTTTCACATATTCTCACTCCCCTGTATTCTAACTGTTGTACAGTGGTTTTTTATCCATTCTTAAATATGTTATCACAGAGGCACCATCAGTATCGCTGATGAGCTCAGCTTTGGCCAGCAGTGGGTCCATCTTGGAGCTGTATGGAATTGGCTCTGTTGGACAGGTGGGCAGCTCCTGGTATCTTCTCACAGAGGCCAACCCTGAAGCCGCCCCACTACCAAAACCTTACCATAAACCGACTATATCTTGCATCTTCTCAAAAGGAAGTGGAATGTTGAAATTCCTTCTAAATGTTTCTAAAGACATGTATCATCATTATTCTTCAAAGCCTGTTGTTTTAAGAACGTGCTGCTATTTTTGCCTCCAAAATACTATTTCTAATGAAGAGAATATTTCCTATTTTCACTATCAGAACCATATGCATCACATAAAAAAACAACAATTGTTTTTCTAGCTGAAAATAATTGATTTTTCTACTTTGCCTTCCACATTAATGGTGGTAAAATTAGTTTTCTCATATTTCTTTTCATACAAATATTTTTTTCCACGTTGAATTAGATTTCTGTTTTCACTTGAAATGGTGAATGTTTTGGAACCTTCCTTAACTAGGGCTTCAGAAATCTTTGGTGTAGGGGTCAATGCTGTATCTGCATTTTTTATTCATGTGGGATTTTTTTGTTTCTGTCTTTGAAGAATGCTTGTTTTGCCATTTAGGCAGAAGCTGTTTAGAAGCCATAGAAAATGGAGTACAAAGCCTCTCTCCTGTTACTGAATTTCCTATTTTAATGCATAAAAAATGACTGATATGTTAATAATGTTTTGGGAAATTTTTTTGCATAGCTGTAAGTCAGCAATACATGTAGAAATATGGAAAATTAGGAAAACATACAGCAGACAATGTATGTTGATCTTCTTTCTATGAAATATGTCCTGCAATTTATTCACTTTAATGTATGAAACCCAAGAAAATTCTCAATGTAGCATGACACCACTTCTCTTATGGAAAGATATTTTACAACAGTGATTCCAATAATGAACCTGATGGAAACATGTCCTGTATATGGCATGCCACTATTCTTTTGTTTCTTAGTTGCTAATGCTTTGCTAAGAGAGATTAAGCTGACATTTGTGCTGTCATTGTTATACAGTTTATTTAATAGAACAAATAGCTTCTTTGCTTCTGTCACAAGACAAAAAGCAAAGAAACTCATTTCCACCACTTGTGGCTTTTTAAAATGAACAAGGATTGTCCTTTGTGACAACAAATCTGACATGGCTATGCCTTTATCGTAGCACCACGTAATTACAGACTGTCATAGAACACCTTCGGGAACAGTGGATCTGTCTTCTTTACTCTCCCCCAATCAGGTATTTATACACACTCATAAGATTCCCTTGAGCCTTCTCTTCTCCAGGCTGAACAGTCCCAGGTCCCTCAGCCTCTCCTCATATGACGGGTGCTCCGGTCCCTTAATCACCTCTGTAGCCCTTTGCTGGGCTCTCTCCAGTAGGTCCATGTCTCTCTTGTGCTGGGGAACGCAGCACTGGACACAGCACTCCAGACGTGTCTCTCCTGCTGAGCAGCGGGGAAGGATCGCCTCCCTCAGCCTGCTGTAGTGCTCTTTGTAATGCAGCCCAGGAGGCTGTTGGTGCCTTTGCCACAAGGACACATTGCTGGCTCATGGTCAACTTGGCATCCACAGGACCCGGAGGTCTTTTTCTTCCAAGCTGCTTTCCAGCTGGTGCCTGGGGTTATTCCTCCCTAGGGGAGGACTTGGCATTTCCCTGTGTTGCACTTCGGTGATGTTCCGTTCTGCACATTTCTGCTGCTTTTTGTGGTCCCTCTGAATGGCAGCACACCCATCTGGTCCATCAATCACTCCTGCCGGGTTTTTATCATCTGCAAATGTGCGGAGGCTGCATTCTGTCTCATCATACAGGTCACTGATGAAGGTGTTTGACAATATTGGCCCCAGTATTGACCCCTGGGGCACACCACTAGTGATCGGCTTCCAGCTGGACTTCATCCTGCTGATCACAGCCCTGTGGGTCCAGCAGTTCAGCCAGTTTTCAGAGCACCTCACTGTCTTACTTCACCAGTTTGCCTATTTATCATTAGTCTTAGATCATGCCAGGAGTGGAATAACAGCCTCTGGGAAGTTGCATTACTTATATAGTGTGATTTCAAAGTTTTCCCAATGATACTGCCGTTGGCTGGGGACTCCTTGTTACTGAAATGTAACTCTGAGCAGCAGAATCTCATATTGTTTTTATCTTTTTTATATTTATTCAAGAATGTTCACAGCCTGAGTTAATCAAATAAATTATGCTCTTGGTAACTAGCATTTTAATGAAGGTGAATAATGAGCCCATTCTACAAAACTGATGTCCTGCAGGAGTAGATTTGCTGCGGGCAGTAGAGGGAGGTTCTCCCTTCATCCTCACTACCGCGACTTGCTGCAGCAGGATCAATCCAGGTAAACCAACAGAGGAATTTTTCTATGCTTATACACCCTTTCCCCCTATTTAGATGGCTTTGGGACCTCTTCTGTGTTTTAATAACAGAGTTTGCTAAAATACTGCACTGCTGATAAGTCACTGGGAGATATTTTACTGTGGAGACATGCCTTACTCTGACACATAAAACCCCTGTGATGGCAACAGCCTCTTATGCAGTACGGGGAAAGTTCAGCCTGTAGCTGTCGTCCTTTTTAACTCTCTGTATATGGGTCGGTTTTAAGTGAAAGCTCTCGTATTAGTGTCTGCCACATGGACTTGTTTGAAAATTCCTGTCCTTTTTAAAAAAGATCTGTTAATATTTTCAACAACTTTCTTTGCATATTTGAACTATAAAAAACAAGGATTGTAAAGTTAGGAAATCCTCCTTATTATTTCAGAAGCAATGTTTGCCTCTGGAAAGGGAAATCCCCCCTTTTTTTTTTTTTTTTGGTGAATACATTTCATCTATTACTGGCAGCTAATTTCTTTTTTAAGTATAATCCATATACTTTTGCTTTATACACTGGAATCCTGCCTCATCATTAAGTGTCACATTTAATACAAAGTTTGTGGTGGTGGTGTCTTCTTTTCATCTTGGACATACATTCTCCAGTGGAGGTCTAAAAGCAATAGATGATTCTTCCATTGTTTCTGCCTTTTGCAAGTTTGGAGACCTAGACATCTAATTTTCCGCTTGATTTATAAGCTGTGCAGCTGGTAGTGAATTTATGCACATTGCCTCATTTAGACAATGTATTCTGGGACTCATCTTGCAAAGTTCTCATTTTCAGAAATAGTGCTTATTTTTCAAGATCCTTCATGTTGCAAAGAAAGTTAACACTTTCCTATGAAAGCAAGATGCTTAGGGAGAAATTCATCCAATCCATTCAGTGAAAGTACAATTGATCAATACTTTGATATGTTGGTTTGCTTTTTGTTTGTTTGTTTCTGCACTCCTCCTCTCAGTTCTTATGCCTGAGGAAAGACCTTACATTTGAAAGTTCTCTGACTTTTTTCCTGGTCTAATATCAGTACTGAGTTTGTCTTCTTCAAAATTAACTTTTTCACTGGGGATTTTGTGATTTTGTTTTCTTGATTTATGGCCTAATTTTTACTTACCAAATTGCTAAGAAAAGTCTGGGCTTAATGCAAGCCTAAAATTCTCTCTAGTTCCAGTCTCTTCCTCAGTATTTGGTGACACTGGTGTTGATATGTTCCCCTCTTTGGTGCTGGCATATCTTCTCATAAATCTAAAGATTAGTGGAGAAGAACATCTCTCTCTACCTTTTTTTTTTTTCTTTTTAGAAACAGCAATTCATTGCCTCCAAAAACTTCAGAACATGAAATAAGATTTTTTTTTTTTTCAATGTAAAAACTTCAGATAAATCCCAGTGGAAGTGGAGCAAATGAAGGGATTGACTATTAGGGATTAGCTATTTGCTAATTAGCTGTTAATAAGTGATACATTTTCTCTGCCAGCATATATATCATCTGGTTTGATAGTTTAGGGAGCACACTCAAGTTGTTCAACCTGAATGATGTCATTGCTGAATAGTACTTGTATTATTGCAGCTAAGCTAGTTGAAGATTGTCAGGTGTCATTTTTTTCTAACACTGTACCCGGGTCTTACAAACATTAAAATCTTTAGTCAGAAGTGAAAATTTTGAAATATTTTGTAAAAAGAAGAAGAGTGGTGGTGTCCAGTTTTCCATCTGAAATTATTGTATTATGTGAATTATACAAAGTTGCAATCAATAAAATGTTTTGATTTTCCTGCTAGAAAATGATTTGACCAAAATGAAATCAGTAAGTTTTTATGGAGAACTATAATTGCAATGATTTTTTTTTGTTTTATTTTTTTCTTCTCATCACTGAAATATACCTGTTGCATAGCATGCTGTATTGAAGATCTGCATCTCAATCTTTGAAATGATTAAGAATGTATCAGGTCTCTGTGCTATATAATTGAAAGAACTGTTAGGAAAGTTGCTAGTATGATGATTAAGAATCATGGAAATACAGACCAAGAACAAGCTTGCTTCTCAATATAAAGTCAAATTTGTGCATTTCAAACAGATCTGGGAGCATTTTCAGTATACTGAGACTAAAACAGCTTACACAAAGAATGACTTGCACTCTGGGGGATCCAGCTGTTAATCAGTGCCCAGTGTTGTGGGAGAGATGGATAGACGTGGAAGTTGATTGCTCACTCATCCAAAGTTCCTCTGGTGGTAATGTCCTCCTAGGTACAGGGCAAATTATCTTTTAAAATAAGTAAATTAAAAGCTATGGTATGCTTTTGTCTGCCTCCTCTTAATATGCAGAATTAATAATTCTAAATAATTTTGCCTAAGTTCAAATGGTAAGTGTTGTAGGAACTGTCAATACTGTACACTACATCAGTTATGGAAGAACTTCAATGAAACTAAGCACCACAGTGGTTTTTAGAAGTTTGGACCAATTAAGGCAGAAATACAAGCCCATGTACTGACTTCATTCCTAATTGCCCTGCTTTTCCGCTGTCTCCACTTCCTGTACATGAGGAAAGCAAGGGAGGAAGTTTCGCTGTCAGTCTCTGTGTATACCACAGACATGTTGATCAATGCAGCTAATAGTCACATACCAAATAAACCTATTTTAGCACCACTGACACTAATTTCCTAGTTCAAGGTTCACGTTTTTCCCTTCTCCTATGAGTTTTGGCAGAAATTTTTCCATCTAACAGCGTATAACTTTATAAATTGAAAATTCCTCAGTCCTAGCCTGCTGTTTTGCTCTGAGCAACAAGGCAGTCAAATAAACAGGCAAAGCACTGGAAAACCGACAGACATGAGATTCATAAGGGCAAGTTTAAGTGCTCCTCTAAAACCAGTTTGAAAGCATCATTAATCATGCTGGGCGCTGAGCCAGTATAAGCATCTAGTTACAATTGTATTCCTCATTTTAACAGAAAAGGTGAACTTTTGTCTGCTTTCCTCTGCATGGTACTTTGTACTGAAAGTCCACACAGCGTTAGCTAGAAGTCTTAGTAGATTAGAAAAAAGAGACAGCAGGAGGTTTTAAAATGATAAAATGAATTTATTTCAGTTTTTCCACTCCTCCTTGCATAATCTTTGGGTTACAAAGGTATTTTTTCCTCAAAAATATATCCCTTGATTTGACTGTAAAACTAATGTCAAGTTTTTGTTCTTTCTTCTGCTAAGGGATACCCTATACACTATGCAAACAGGCAAGAGAAAACCAAAATAGATCTCCAGATTATCTATTCCTCTACAAGAGGTTACTAAAAGGACTCACTATCTCTAATTAGAAGCATTTCTATGCACTACTTGCCTTGTCCCCTAATTTTAGTTTACCAACACCTCAAAGATCTCACCAATCAAAATTACACTGAACGCTTTCAAAATAAAGTTGCCAATAGAAACTTTTTGTATGGTCTTATTGTTCCTCCCTTGCTCCCTGTAAAACCAGGGAGCAATAGTTTTTCTCTATATAATTTACTGCAGTGATCTGGGGACTAATTTATGCTAATCAAGTCCTTTGAAGAGGAAAAATGCAATTCTTCAATTTTATGAATGTAAATTTCAACATTATGGATGTAGGTTTAGAGGCCTTTACTTCTCAAGGACGTGCATGTCACCAAATTCAGGAAGGATATACTTTGCCCTTTGCCTAAACACTAGTTTTATGCTATTTTCATTCAAAGTAAAGATTAATTTTGAATATTTGTATTTCAGTGCATAAATCTCAGTAAATTTAGGATTAAACCCAGTATTCTAGGAGGACCATGTATTTCATCCTCATTTCTATGGGTTCCAAGTTTTGCTGTTACATGGTTTTTCATCTAGTTCTTCAGTTACAGACAAGAAGAAATGTGTTCAGTTTTCGTGTTGAAATAAATACCAATCTCCTCAATTTAATGCAATTTTCATGTTTCACAATGGATGTTTAATTTGATAATGAGACATCTGTATTAATTTTTAACCTTTGCATCAGCAAAGTATTTTTCATGGAAATGAGGAAGTATATCTTCAAGGAAAGATAAACAATGGAAAATGCCTTGTTTTGTACCTGGAGGTGCTTACTGGTGCATTAGGATCCCAGTAAGAAAGCACTCAGACTTGGTAAGCTATCATTTAGAAAGCTATTCATTAGAGTTAACGCTACAAGAAGAGAATAGTATAGTTAATCTTATGTCCCCTTAGATGCTTGAAACCTCAAGTGGTGTATCATCAAATGGCCCTCCAACCCTCGAGCAGCACGCCATGCTCACTCCATCCATAGAAGAGATTCTCCCCTTCGGGTCCTCGTTTTCTTACAAGGAAACAACTCTATTCATCATTTCTACTGTTAAACAGGAGGGATGTTCACATGAGAACTTCTTGCTGCGCTGTCAGATAAAAGCAAGGCCAGGCAGGTGGTGTAATTGCCGGTACCGAGTGGGAGCTGCCTGCGGGCTCCTCTCTTACAAAGTCAAGTGACTGTATTTATCCTGCAGCCAAAATTTGTGCAGGCCTGAGGGCTGTGCTAGTCATGCCATGTACAATGGGTGAGCAGTCAGGACCACTACACCACTCTGTAATGATATTTTAAGAAGTAAGTCATATTTTAAAAATTACTGAGGATGTGTTGATGCCTCGGAACCTTAACTTCAAGAGGCTTTTATATTTTCCTCCATTTCAGGGATAATAGGATAAATTAGGTTCCAAATGGGAAACCCGAGGGAAGCTGGCTGAATTCCTTGTTAATTCTACCAGCAATTTGTTAGGTAAATAAACCGTAAGTGTTCTTAAATCATTAATTCAAGTTCAAGGTTATTTGTAAAGTTAAAGACTGCTAATAAATTGGTATTACAGAGCTGGTAAAACCCATCATGTATGACCAGCTTTGGTATAACTCCTATGACTTGAATGCAATTACTTTATTTTACATTTAAAAAGCAAGAGAAAGAGCCAGGCAAAGAAAGCAACTAAAATGAAATGAATGAGAATTAATGGAATATTTAGGAAATAAGGAGTAGAATGCAAAAGTACCAGTGCAATGAACACTTTGCATTTCATAAAGAGTGTGGGCTGAACACGGTGAAGATGCAATTTAGTTATGCAAAGCACATTTCATTAGTTGTTTCTTCACTAATAACGCATGCCAGTGTGTATATCTATCTATCTAAAATCAGTTTATATTACCATAAGAGACCCTCTCACCAGGCCTTCTAGTGCTGTGAGGTTCCCCCTTAATTCTGTTCTGTGAACTCTCATATAAATTTCTTGTATGCACAAGAAGTTCTTTATTGTATAACAGTAATTCTTATCATGTTCTCGCTCTCTGTCATTTCACTCATGCAGAAGCAAGAGGTGTGTGTAGGGCGCTAATGGATTGTTGTTTTCCACACTACTCACTGCAAGTAAATTACATTCGCTTGTTATGTATTCTGCATAGAATTCGGTATCGTGCTCCATACACCCAGTGATAAGAACAAGAAGACCACTGGTAACTAGTCCAAACACTTCTCTGTGTTTGACCTGGACACAGTGAACATTTCTTTCTTTTCTCTTCCGTTTGTTCTCTATGTAACTCATAAGAAAATAGTTGCTTTTCCTTTTAATTTCTGTAGTGCTTTTAACAATATATTTAAGTATTGATCAATAAAAAATAATCTTTTTAAAAGCACTATATACTGAATAGAGGACTGGATAGTTCTTCATTTTTTCCCCAGAGGAAATTGCTAAACTGTACTGTAACGAGGCTACAATGCAGTATGTGAAAACACACCCAAATGAAACTGTGCGTGCCTTATAGAGCTTTTTCCTGGGTAGAAGACAGGAATAATAAACCTTTCATAACTGATACCAGTGATTTCACTGAATATTTTCTGGCATATGCGAGGCTAAAATGTGATAGAAAACAGGCTAAACACCTAAAAAGAACATGATATATTAGAATATAGTAGTCTTCTATGCTCATGCTTGGCTTTATTTTTGTTCCTTGCTTGAATGTTGGTTAAGCTCTTACCTCTAACAATTATTTTATTAGCCACGATTACATCTTCTATGCTCCTCCTGTGGAGTAACACAATGCTGCTGTTGTGTCTAAGTAGCATTTTTCCTAAAATGAAGTAAGTGGCAATGTCAAGCAGGAAAGATGTGTTCTTGACACCACTCGGCATTATGTTGAACCATTTGCTTAAGCCTGGGCTTAGCTTGAGTGTACGATCTTAACTGGGTGTAAGATCTAAAGTCTTAATGACGTTTATTATTTATTGGCATATTATTATATTTCAGTACGTTCTGCAATGTATTACAATGAAGACAGTGGCATGCATTTTTCAAAATCTAATAAGTTTATGATAAGAGCTTTTTACTATTTGCTTCACTCTTTGGTAATTGCACTTAGGATTGATATTTGGTAAGTATAGTCTTCTGGGTAGGAGCACTGCCTGCTCCTTCATCTCCCACAGCTTCGACCTGACCTTTTTTTTTATTTTAATAAGATAAAATGTCAGTACACTGTTTTTAAGCGGGCTTTTGTCATACTTACATATACAGTGACCACGTTTTCATCTGCAGGTATCCCTTGTGTTAGGTTTGCAACTATGCTGTCACTTTGTTTGTATTATGCTTGGTATTCAAGTGTCATGTTTGTGCAATTCATGTATGATTTTCAGCTCTTCTTGTGCCTGTGCCTTTTCCAAAGCTTGTTAAGCGTTCTTCTGTTACTACTCTCTTTATTCTCTTTTATCTGAGTTAAGCAAAGCTTTTCAGTATCTTGGTGAAAAGATTTTTTGAGCCATGACTTAAACTTGTTTATTGTTGAATACTCATATCACATTGGATTTATATCTTTTTCATTTCCCTATTATTTCTCAAAATTAAGTTAAAAACTAAAAAAAAAGATGCTTGACAAGTTTCTGTCTTTTCTTATCTCTTTTTTATGCAAGTTTTAGATCTTCTTGTTGGGAACACTATTAAAATTGTTGTAATCTATGATAATGTCAGGCAGAAAATAATCCATATTGTGTTAATGGTGATTTCTTTGAATGCAAATGCTGTAGTTCTCTGAATTATGCTTTAGTTTCTTTGAAAATTGCTTTTGCTTTAGATCAGCTTTCTATTGTAGTGGAAAACTTACTTTTCTTGAGGTAGATTTTTAATCATATTGCACATAAATTAACATCACCTCCAGGTGTTCTGAGGGACAGATTTAAGTTTTCTTCGAGTGTCTAGAGCATTACTGCTTTTCTTGAGACTCCTGATTATTTTGGGGGTGAACATGTGAGAAGAAAGATCTTCCAACTGTAAGCCTGATGCAAGCCACAATTTCATTTTGTGGCTTTACTATTTTGATTTTGAAAATGTGTGTCCAATTTCCTTCTCTTTATATTTATCTGTCTTGACAAAAGTTCCTCATTGCTGACCTTAATGTTCTTGTGAATTTTGTCAGTCCAAGTTAGTAGGCAATTGTAGAATTAACCTTTGATCTCAACTTTGTGTCATCTCTTACTGCATAACATTGTATAATTACTGTTTTCATGTAGTGTGTTTAAAACCTGGCTCAGAGCAATTGCTGTTAATTGACGTTTGGTCTATCAGCAAATTTTTCTGCTTTAGAAGTCATAATTAATGCTACTTGCTTTGAGTGCTAATCCTCTGGCCTCCTCGAATATTTTATGACTCTGTTTTTATTCTTAAATTGCTTTTTTTTCTGCTCCTGGCCATTGACATGTGCTTATTACAGTGATTTAAAATTACATTAATCCAATTCTTTTAGCGGCAGCATTATATTGTTGCAGTTACGATTGCTATTCCAGAAATCTCCTTTCACAGTTCGTTACACCTTAATAAAGAGCTTTTTGGAGCCCTGGCATTCCAATCAGCAATGCATTCCAAGAAGAGTAGGATGATTGGCATGCATGGTTTTTAAGGGATACCTTGTTATATTTCGTAACTTCATTTTTTAGCCCTATTTCTGAAATTCCTACTACACTGAGAAAAAAATTGCAAAAATAAGTAATGGTTCCGGTTTTCTACTGTATTACAAAGCAACTGGGGAGACTGAATGCCAATCTATATCTGATAGCCCTCATATATGACTAGTTAAATGACAAGCATTACAAGTCCCATCATTTTTTTGTAATGCAGCTAAGAAGAAGCGTGGTTGACCATGGTCATCGAATCACCTGGCAGGAATTGATAGAAAACTGAAGATATTTTGTACAAATAAGTACTTCAAATACCATATGTCTTATATTTTCTTGGTTTGGAAAAGTTATTTACTATTCCATACTAATTTTCATACTGAAGGCCTGGAAAATTGTTAAACAAATTTTCCCCAAACTGTGCTGCAGAGAGGATCTATCTTCTGACACAGTTTTATAATTAAGTGGCTGTTAATAATTCTACAGTACTTTTTCACTGTGGACTAAACTGAATACTTGGATACTCTTTCTAATTAATATTTCTCAAGCAGCATAGTTAAGGATTAAAAAAACAAACACCTTGTCAAATACACTGAGTTATAAAGACATCGACTTCCATTTTGATATAAGTTGCACCTCTTCTAGTCCCTAATGGTGCCATATTTATGCATTTCTTGAGAAACTGGGAGGAAAACAAAGATGAGTATGTTTAAATGAAGTGCATACAAAGGAAGATTAACAGAGAAGTTTTGAGTAATCAAAATGAAATATAATACGTAACATTTTGTCCTTTTTTACAAAGGCAAGAGACTACAAACAATGTGATTTTTCTTTTTGTTGCTTATTTTTCAAATGAGAATGATGAAGAGGTGTTGTCCTACTTTAATGTCCCATTTTGCCTGCTGGATCTATATGCTAAGCACAGTAACTTGAGACAGGACTCTCTTTAACATACCAGTTATTGAAATTTATATAATAAGATGCACATGCCTGCAGGCTCACGTATCTATCATCTGGTCTAGCACAGAGTTAACAATCCTTCCTTTAACAATCCTGCTTCTCTAATTCCACACATTGCATTGGGAACCTGGATTGAAGTCTGGGAATAAGAGGCCTAAAGTGGAAATTTACATCTTACATTCATTAATTTCATTGGATTTACCACTTTTTTATGTTTGAGTGGGAGCAGAGTCATACCCTAACAGTTTGAAAATAATGTAAAATGGGAGTTCAATAAAGTCTTTTTCCTCTTGGCCACCAGCATTTATAGAAACCCCATTTCTCAAGTATTTTCCATTTTGCTTGTTCATGTCTCAGATTAGGCAACCCCAATGGTGAAACAGAAATAAAAATGTCAGCATTTTAAAAGCCTGAGTCCTTATGAGATGCATGAGGTTTATACTTTGTGGTGCTAAAATGTTCAGACCAGCCAGGTAGTTTTATTGCTCTCTTCTTGGGGACAAATAAATCAATAAGGAGAGCACTTATAAAAGCACTTCAGAGTAGGTAAGATAATAAAAAACTGGATAGCTAGTTTTAGCATTTTATTTATTTTACGATAAACTTTTAATGGTTTTAATGTTGGTTTAAGTTATTTTGAAAAATACCCATTTCACTCATCTCTCTGTTTATTATTGTAGTTTTGTGACCTGATTGTATGAATGGAAAGAAAAACTACTGATTTAACAATTTTTAGGAAGAAATGTGACTCAAAAATACTAAACATGTAGCATTTGCATGTGCACACACACAAAAAAGAAATAAAGGAAGAAAACCATGTGGGAAAGAGAACCTTCCATCTATTTTATAATAAATTATATCTTTCCTGAAAAACTTTGCAATATGCAGCGATTAGATGGGTTAATCACTTCTGATCTAGGAGCATCTACTGACATGATTAATTTGAGTGTGTATTAGCGGTGCTAGAAAATGCACCATGAATAAGGTATACACATTCTGAGTGGTGTTGACTTAGGCTGTTTACCATTTTAATCCATTAGTACTTGAGTTTCCTAATTATTTTGTGCATAATATTAAATACTCAGAATACGTGCTGAAATAGCTAGCTGAACATTAATTCATAAAACCTAACATATGCAGTGTCTAATGTGTGTAACTATCTTGAAGACTTAATTGTATATATCAAGCAAAGTAGAAGTGGATATTGTATTTAAATATGGGAAGAGTAATAATAGAGCCCTGATCAGAGGGCTGGAGCACCGATGCTATGAGGACAGGCTGAGAGAGTTGGGGTTGTTCAGCCTGGAGAAGAGAAGGCTCCAGGGAGACATTATAACTGCCTTCCAGTACCTAAAGGGGGCCTACAGGAAGGATGATGAGACTCTTTGTGGGGGAGTGTAATGATAGGATGAGGGCTAACAGTTTCAAACTGAAAGAGGGTAGATTTAGATTGGATATAAGGAAGAAATTCTTTACTGTGAGGGTGGTGAGACACTGGAACAGGTTGCCCAGGGAGGCCATGGATGTCCCATCCCTGGAGGTGTTCAAGGCCAGGCTGGATGGGGCTTTGAGCAACCTGGTCTAGTGGGAGGTGTCCCTGCCCAGGGCAGGGGGTTGGAACTAGATGACCTTTAAGGTCCCTTCCGATCTGAACCATTCTGCCTCAATCACCCAAGCTGATTCATTTTGTTGTCTAGAGTAAAAATGTGAATTTTGTGTATGCAAATTCAAGTATGAATGAATGTTATTCTTCATCAGAAAGTTAATCCCAGTCAAGTGTAAACCTCCGCTGTCTGTTTTGAATTTACATAGCTTGAACCCATGCCACCTCCTCTTCCCCTTTAAGAGTGGGTAATTTGTACCAGCATTATATGATGGCATTACTCAGCAGAGCAAATTTAACATCAAATTGGCAATGAAATCTAAAACCCCCAAAAATACGAGAATAGAAAGGTAAGTTTTATCTTGGATTGATTTAGCCTTATTTTAGTGATTTTATTTTACTTTATAATGAGCTTTAATCTCATCTGTTGTCTCAAATAAATAGTAAAATAGCATGAAGTAGCTGTTATCACAATCACAATGCAAACTTGAGAGTTTGATAAGAAATGTATGGTAATTATTATGCTACAGTAACATAAGCTTCAATTTTAGGCTTCAGGTTTTTTAGGTTCTCTAGGTGATGCCCTGATTTAACAGTAAGTGTTCGTGAAATAGCTCCATTGATTTAATACATATGAAGTAAGGCCTGTACCAAGTTGACATCTTCTACATTTAGCTGACATTTTGTGTCAGGGAATGAAGAAAGAACTTCTTAAAATCTCCACAGATAAATGGCAAAGAAAGAGAATGAGAAACTGTAATAATTTCCCTTGCTTCACTCTTAATCTGACAAGTAACACATTCTGGCACCTTTCTCAAGGATATACTTGAAGCAAGAAAAATTTACATTGTATCCGGTGCTGTGCATAAAAAAAAGTTGCCCAAATTCCTTTTAGCTTTATAGCTATACATTTTTTCTCATAAAGAAAACAAACCAATTTAAATTGTGTGCATTAGCTTGTCTCTATTCTTACTATATTTTATATTTCTAAAGGATTATCATATTTATCACTTCATTGAAAGGTCAAAATCATTGCTTAAAATAGAAAGGGAACCATGTTGCTTCACTTGGAAATGCATTGGAAGCACAGTACAACAATAATGTGGCAAACAAGGAAATGAAGTTATTCAGCTGGTGGATACTTTAAAAGCATTTGAAATACATTAGTGACAGAACTGGGTATAAAAGCATCAGCTTCTGTTTTACCTGCAGCATTTGCACCATCAGTGCTTGTCTGCCTGGACAATTAAAGAAGTGTTAATGGTTCCAATTAAGAAGTGAGAATGTAATTTATTGCTCTTTTTTACTTTCCAGGTCAGAGGAGATGCAATAAGAAAATACATATCCAGCAATCTAAAGACAGTTTAAACTGAAATAGTTCTTTGCAATTTAGGCATTCAATTAAAAGCTTTAAAGTTTAATTAAAAAGTTAAATCATTTGTCTATTTCTGTGGAAAAAAACCCAGTGCTTTTGTGTTTGGATCAATTATATAGCATAAAGCACAGTGAGATAAGTATACTATTTTCTGTTCTGAAGTTATAGCATTTTTCATGCATAACAGCACAACACATAAAAATGTATTCAGGGTACTAGAAGCAAATAGATATATTGTTCTATTAAGCACAGTGTGAGAGTAAGTTTTAATTGAAAAGGATAATTTTTTCCTTATTTTTTTGGGATGGTACAAAGACAAAAAGCCTTTTTTAACAAAGTGAAGATAATAAAGAGGAAAAACTGAGTCATTTCTATTCTACCTTAAACTTTCAAAATAACAACCTTCTGCATTCATATAGTGGTAATAAACACTCAGCCAAACATCAGAGAAGCATACTGAAGAATGAGATGTCAGTGGGAATTGTTTAATTAGCAGTGTTTTTGAGGTTGTATTTTAAACAATATTAAATAGTAGGATATAAAATTCAGAAATATGTGATTTCATCTAATTACTTACACCAGTCTTTTCAAAAGGGCTGACAAGTGGAGTAACAGAAACGTGAATGTCTCAGAAATTCAAAAAAGCTCAGAACAAATACAGTTGGGAGTAGAATTAAATAAACTGTGGCTAGAAGTAAATAAATGCCTACTCAACACCCCTCTTTGAAAATAACAGGAGCAACTAGATATTACTAAAAATAACTGTTCTTTAGAATTAAGTTCTTATAAACTTTTCTTTTTCCTGTGTCAATGAGGAACCATTCATTTTAATAAATACCCTTTCTCTGGAGTATCTCCCAAGTGAGAACAAATAGTCAGTTAACTATTTTAAACTACCTAGACTAGCAGAGGCTAGACTCTCCAAGACAGTTCTGCTCAAGATGGGATCAGTGCAAAGCGTAGACGGAAACTGGAACAGATCCATGCACAGTTGCATGGTGCACTCCTTGCAAATAATGCAAATTTACTGGGCTACATTAGAAAAAGACAAGTTCAATGGGTTGAAAAATGTTATCCTGAGTGCCATGTCCAGTTCTGGGCTCATGGTTCAAAAGGGATGTGAAGAAACTGGAGAGATTTAGCAGATGGCTATCAAGACAGCTTGTGCTTAGAGCAACTCTGATGCAAAGAATGTGCAGGATCTGTGACCCTTTACTGTGGGGAAAAGGAGGCTCAAAAGCAATTACCTGCCTAACACTACTGGAAATGCAGGTACAAGGATGACAGAGAAAAATTTTCATGGTTGTGCCTGATGATATAACAAACTGAAATGGCTCTGAATTGTGGTTTAAGAAGTTCAGAATGAACTTCAGGGAAAAAAAAATCTCTAGGAGATTGATGGAGAACAGGTTTCTTATTGTGAGCGTAAACTTGCTGATCTCACCTGGTCATAGAGACCAGACTCTTAACCTGAGCAGTGTAGATAAAATGTCTGATACTGAGAGAGTGCCTAGTCATTGAAATAATGTGTGCTATGGACATCTGGTGGGAAGCATGGACATGACTGATCCAGATCTATTTTCTACTTTTTGTGGTCCTCCAGCACTATCCCATCAAGCTGCATGTTCCTAGATTGTCTTGCTGCCTCATGCCATGCTCCGTTATAATCAATACATAGCCTCACTTTTATCTTACAGAAACATTCATTTGATCAGTTGTCACAAAACCTTCACGTAATTTCAGTTCTGAATTGACACCCTCCCACCCACCCCCTAACAATAAAAATAATGTCTTCTGGTCACAGGAACTCCACAAGGGGGTCAGAGGAGACCTAGTCAAATGTGATGCAGCCCGGCTGTGCAACTGGCAGGGTTAGAGATCAGTCCCTGACCCTCTTTTGTTTATGAGGGTACACATCATCACTGCTAAGATTCTGGGATGCTGTCCTAAAGATCTGCTATTTCCATGGTCTTTTCTACATGATATTTAAAGTTACTTCATCCACTTCTTTCTCTACTTACATTCTTTATTTTCTGTCTTCCTAGCTACAGTACTTTAGGATTATTTGATAAAGCTGTCATAACTGAAAGTAGGCAGCTGTTCCTTGAGCATCTTAAACAGTCTAATATGGGTTTTGCTAATAGATAAGGCATGTGGTAAAGTTCCCAAAGTAGGGCCTTCTTCATTTGTCTGTGCCGAATTTCTCCATTTACAGAATAGGATAATTCCCTTTTACTGTCTTCAAATGACATTATGAAAATGTACCTTTATTAATAAATAACTGTGTGTACTATCATGAACTGTAAAAGCATTTGACAATAAATATTTTTTTTTCAGAGCAAGGCTTGAATCATCTACAGTAACATAGCAAGGCAGTATGTATACACAAATTATTCAAGAACGATTCATTAAGTAATCACTGATAAAGTTTGGGAGAAAAAATGTGCTGTACGGAAGTCTGTGCCAAAATAATGCATGTACATAAATTAGCTGAATTAGGACTGCTAATAACAACATTAATTGTGGCATATCCTGATTTTTGAATAAAGGTTGTTAGCCATTCTAACATTTACAAATGTAGTTTTGAGAACATTAAAAAATTTGTGCCTCCTACTTTTGTTGAAGAGCAGCACAGGTATTTTTCCATACTCTTTTTATTTTTCTGTTTTACTCAGGCTCAGTGTAGAAGAAACATCAGATAAATTGCATTGAGTGTGCATACCCCAACTTCTGGAATAGAATTATTAGGCTGTACTTCAAAAGAGTGATAGTCCTACACTAGAAGAAATAAAGGGTAGAGTAACCAATGCCAATGATGACTTTTATATGCAAAAGAATAGAATCTACTCAGATATTGTTGACTATGGAATGCCATGAATAGACTGTAAAATGTATATCACAGGTACTGCTGCAATAGTTCTTGTATCTGAAGGTAGTTGTAAAAATCTGAAACAAGTCTTATTATGTGTAAACTATAAGAATGAGATTGGATTTATATAGCAGTTCAAGAGTGCATACATTTTATAGACGCTATAACAGTAACATGTATGAGGTAAAAAGGAATTACCTGCTTAATTTTATCTACTGTCAACATCAAGATTAAAGTGTGTTTTTAAAATATTCATCTTCTCTGTAAAATCTGTGACTAAATGACTGGAGTTATGTTTTATATGTGCCTAATCCTAATTTCTCTGCCTTTTTCAAGCAGGTTAATTATATTCATGGTCCTTTGTCACATTATTCACTTGGAAGAGCTTGGTTATGTATTACACATCAGCATTTCATAACTCAACATCCAAGATAAGCACTGTACTCAAATATGAGTTGACATTATTAAGTCTTAAAGCTCTAAAAATATATGGGAATCATAATAAGAGGGTTTTCTTAGAAATAACTTACCCAGCATTGAGGTAGACTTTGACTGTTCTATTGCTTAGTTCAAAAACTGTTCTGCATAATGAGTGCTCATGGCAGAGCTGATAAAGAAAACAATGCTGGGGTTATCAATACACAAATTATTTTCCTAGGAGTTATTTTTAAGAGAACCTTTCTCAATTTGTCACCTAACAACCCATGCTAAATGTGTTTGGACACAATCATGTATTGTATAGGTTAAACACTGTCTGCTTGGCATTCCACACATTTTGATATAGACAAATTTACTCCAGGGAAGTTGAGAATTCCTTTCTGTTAGATAATAGCTAGATAAAAAATGAGTGCCTGGATCTCTGTGTAGAAAACAGGCTCCCAGTTTTCCCATTCCGTATAACACTTTACAGACTTGTCAGGCTATATGCTAGATGCTAGAGGTGAGGTGGGAAAAAGCTGGCGTAGAATAAGCAACTCACTGAACTTCTGGCTGCCAGATCAGCCACCGTAGTTACACACCTGTGTGAAATTTTGCTGGTATTTCATCATCTTTGTTGATCTCATGTCTTTATGTCCACACAGTAGTATGGATATATTTCTCCAATTTCTCCTCTGAAGAGCAGAAACCTTGAACTCTGCTGCTGCACTGAAAAAAAGTCATAAATGCGTGGATATTGGCACTTTAACCAATTTATTCCAGGGTTGGCCTTGGAATAGTTACCTACTGTTCAATATTATATTGATTGATCCCAAGTTAAAATGTCCTCATTGAACTTTAACATGGAATTCAAGATTAGCTTTGTAATGCATGTCCCTTTATTGGATGTAAATGGCAAGTAGTTAATGTAAGACTGTTGTACTAGTGCTGCCATATTGTGGGGCTACCTGCATAGTAGCCCAGACTAAACCACTCCAAATC
The DNA here is from genome assembly GCA_013400135.1 of Rhinoptilus africanus. Classification (NCBI taxonomy): domain Eukaryota; kingdom Metazoa; phylum Chordata; class Aves; order Charadriiformes; family Glareolidae; genus Rhinoptilus; species Rhinoptilus africanus. The sequence continues at coordinate 50,102 of VXBO01014172.1, forward strand.
CAAGACATAGCTAATCTGTCTGTTTAGCATTTTTATCTTGGTTATTATCTTTTGCCACATCTTTATGGTTTACTTTTAAGGGCTGATTACCCGTATGCTAAGTACCTTCAAATTCCAATGTGACCTGTATTTTCAATTAATATCATACGTTCTAATGAATCTGCAACTAGATGTTTCCATGTCTGCAATGCTACAGGTGTCTTCTGTGGACCTTCATTGGTCCTTTGATGGCAAAATAATTCCTACTCAGTGGCCTGTTGTTTATCTACTGATCATTATTCATGTACATCATTGTTTCCACTGCACAGTCTCAATAGTTAGGCTGCTTTTCTAGCAGGAATGTTACTGCCGCTGTCTGCAACCGGAACTCAGCCTTTTCACTAATGAAAGCAGTAGATGTTGAACTTACTTAGTCTAGAAGTAGGTGCCAAATAGAGAGAAAAACCTAGGTCAGGCAGACCGCATTACCTCCTACTGGTTTTCAGAAAAATCTTTAGATTCTATGCATTATCACTAAAGCTGTTTTCAGTAGACTGCATTGCCCCACTGGGGCAAAGCTATTAAAATTTTAATTTAAAAAAGTACCTAAGTTCGAATGAAAGCCATACAAATGCCCTTATTCTAACCAAATTCAATACATAAAATCATTATTAGCATATAGTAGAGTAGCATATCTTCCTATTAAAACAGAAGTAAGAAATAACTTCCTTTTGGAAAGATAAGCTCCAGGGTTTACATGCATCTTGTGAATTGCTTTTTGTTGTTGTTAGTATTTGCTTTCTTTCTGCATTGTGACTCACAGTTAAATAAATATATGTTTAGCATGCTGTGTTCTTGATTGCGCACTCAGCTTCCTAATAATAGACAGTATACCGGGATAATAACGGTATAGTACCAACACTCTAACACATTCTGTGTAGGTGCAATTAACCATCTACACAGATGGGCTATCAAATTACTCTTCTGCATGACACTTGCATAATCAGATGTCTAACATAGCCTTAGCTCAGGTTAAGAGTGACAAAGCAATCTTCTTAGCCATTGGGTCTCATAACGTTGTTTGGGCACGTGGAGCAAACAAGTGAAAGGAGTTGTGTTATTAAGTGCTGGAACAGCATGAAAGGAAGAATATAGTGGGTTTCAGGGAATTGTAGGACAAATTATGGGAAGTTCTTTTGTGCATCCAACACTTAGGATGTCTCCAGGAGGTGACAAGATGGAGAAAGGATGGTAGGATGGGTAAAAGCAGAAAAGAGAAACATGTTGTCCTTGCTGATAGTAGAGGTCACAGTAACTGGTCTGTCTCTTTCATATTTCATAGGATGATATAGATGATTAGAATGCATGACATTTCTCCTGAGTGCCTAAACAGGCACTCAAATAGAGAAATTGTGCCACTAGTATATCATTCTTGCTTTGGTGGTGTTGGTCGTGCAAGTTTTTTGCTGTATTTTTGATGGTAATTTTGAAAGCTGATGCATGTAGTCATGATTACTCTGTTAAACTGTATTTTCAAATAAATAGAAGAAATCATGAAGGGAACAAAATCACATGAAGGAAACAAAATCACATGAAGGGAACAAATTTGAAAGACTTTTTTTCTTTTTAAATTTATAACTTTTCCATCATAACGTTTTGGTGACTGGGAAATGAACGTAAGATTTAAGAACTTTTTGTCAAACATAAATGAGAACAGCAAAGAGTCTGCTAACAAACTGAGTAGAGCATTCAGTGCTAAATTTAACTGGTAAATTAGTGGCAGTAGCAGCAGAAAGTCACTGCTCTGTGCCACAATGAACTAAAGTATTCATTACCCTTAACATGTGTACCACTTCTTAAGTACACCTGATTTAGAGACAGAAAGTTCTGTAATGGATAGTTTTCTCAAAAAATCAGTAACTGTTTAATGAAGAAAATTTTGTTATAGATTTTCCTGTGAAATTAGCAATACTGTTATGTGCTGGAGTTACGATACCAGATTAGATGGAACATTTCTTTAATTCTGCTACTGCTTCTGCTCTTTCTGAAAGTCTACACATCTTTGTTACATCTGTAAATCATTTAATAAATCTTAAGGCTTCATTTTTTAGCCACAAGAACATGCATGAATTTTTTATCAAGTTCAACCTCAAACACTCTGTACAAACGTTACATAGTTACTTCAAGCTGAAAAGTGTTTTCATACCCCTGAGGTATAAAGTGAAAAATTCAGAATCTGCAGTTCTCTTTCTTTTCAAGAGAGAACTTCTCACCACCACCTTTCTGGACTTTGTGTCCATGAATAAGGTCAGTTGAAGCTCGAGTGTTAGCAGAATACGTTTAGCAGGAAGTGTCCTGATGGATTTCATCGCCTTTTTTATTCAAAAGTTATGACTCCCGTAAGCTTCTGGTAACTGTGTCTATAGTAGCTATTTTATCCTCAGGTTCTCCTTTTTAATTAAAATAATGAAACAGAATTATAAATAATACTTTAAATAAGATTTTTAAAATTTATATACATATATATTACAACACTTGACTATTAATTCTAATCAAGAATACATTGGGATTTCAATCCAGTGGAAATGTATGTCACCCTTCAGTATTACTCCTCTGTTTTCTGTAATACCAGATAAAGAGTAACAGCAGCCTTTGTTAGACAGGAGAGAACAGGAATGCAGTATTGTATTCTGATCCCAAAATAGACCCCAATATTTTTTTAATATTAATGAAATCAAGTAGCATTGTGAATACTTTTACTTAGGTATTCCTAAAAAAACCTAATAAGGCTTAACCACCTCTCCTATGAAGATAGACTAAGGGAATTAGGTCTCTTTAGCCTGGAAAAGAGGCGTCTGAGGGGGGACCTAATTAACACTTATAAATACTTGAAGGGTGGGTGTCAGGAGGATGGGGCCAGGCTCTTTTCAGTGGTGCCCAGTGATAGGACAAGGGGTAATGGGCACAAACTTGAGCATAGGAAGTTCCACCTAAACATGAGGAGGAACTTCTTTACCTTGAGGGTGGCAGAGCACTGGAACAGGCTGCCCAGGGAGGTGGTGGAGCCTCTGTCTCTGGAGACATTCAAAACCCGCCTGGACGCATTCCTGTGTAACCTGCTGTAAGGTGGCCCTGCTCTGGCAGGGGGTTTGGACTAGATGATCTACTAAGGTCCCTTCCAACCCTAGGATTCTATGATTCTATGATTAACACGGTTTAACCCCAGCAGGCGGCTGACCCCCACACAGCGACTTGCTCACACTCCTGCAGTGGAATGGGGGAGAACATCAGAAAAGCAAAACTGAGAAACTCGTGGGATGAGATAAAGACAGTTTAAGAGGTAAAGTAAAAGCCATGCACACAAGCAAAGCAAAACAAGGAATTCATTCACCACTTCCCATTGGCAGGCAGGTGTTCAGCCATCTCCAGAACAGTAGGGCTCCATCATGTGTAACAATTACATGGAAAGAAAAATACCATCACTCCAAATGTCTCCCCTTCCTTTTTCTTCCCCAGCTTTTAATTGTGTTATATGGTATGGGACATCCTTTTGGTCAGTTGGGGTCAGCTGTCCTGGTTGTGTCCTGTCCCAGCTCCTTGTGCACCCCAAGCCTCCTCACCGGTGGGGTGGTGTGAGGAGCAGAAAAGACCTTGATGCTGTTAAAGTCATGCTAAGCAATAACCAAAACAGCCCTGTGTCATCAGCACGTTCAGCACAAATCCAAAACATAGAACCATACAAGTTGCTATAAAGAAAATTAACTCCATCCCAGCCAAAACCCGTACTATTCTGTATATGAAAACCAGCAAAATACCTTTTCCTCACTCAGGCCACAGCTCGCTGTCTTACTTCCCTGATGCTGCTCTTTGTGAGGTACAGATGATGGATGTCTTCTGCTGTAACGCTGCTAAAAGGTCAGGCTTCATGGTCTCCTTGAGGGGCCATGACAGTCAGGAGTTGATAGTCTTTGCTAGATGTAGATAAAATGTTAAGCCTATTGTATATACAGTGCTTTGTACTTTTTAAGTTCTTCTGGGGGGGAAGCTGTGTTCACTTAGGGTATGTGTTCAACTCTCCGAATAAGCAGCCATATTACTGTTAGATTTCTTAACTATGGTATAGATTGTGATTACTACATATAAGTTGGCCTCAAAATTTTTGCTCTTCCTGAAAAAACTATTTTCTGCACCCTGTTCTGGAATGACTTCTTCCTGATTTCCCTGAAAATATTAAGGATTCCCTTTCAAATTATAGGGGTGGGGGGGAGGCTTGTCTATTACAATAGTTAACAGCCTGGTTTCCAGGTAAACCTATGATTATGTATCTGACAGGTACTAAGCTTCTCTTTCTGTGTTTATAATGCAATAGCTGGTGTGGAGAATTGTGTTCATAATGATTGATTCAGTGTTTATACTTTTTTGGCAAAATTCAGCAGTTGTTCTAGGAAAGCATCATTGCTAAAAAAAGTGTTTAAGCACCTGGTTAACATTAAATTATACCTTTGCTTCTTTAAGTTGTTGAAGGAAAAGTTACAATGTGTCTAGATAGCCTATAAATAAATATGTAGTGCAAAAATATTCTGTTAGTGGTCGTCTCTTTAATCTACAAACTGGAAGTGTAACAAAATCCCACAGCTGGCAGCTAGGTACAGACAAATCCCGACTTGAAATGAGTACAGGTGATTAATGACTGAAACACCTAGGGATGAGGGAGTGTTCTGCCACTTATAATCTTCAGATCAATATTGGATATCTTTCTAAAACAAAAGCTTGAGTTTAGGTGAAAACTCTTGGTTTGATGCAAGAAATCCAGTAGTGGTTCGGCTGTTTTGCATTTTCCTTTGTTCCTTAATTTTATGAATTTAAGGAGTATAAACAAAGGTAAATGTGTGCTTAGGTATCCTTTTTGGGGGGGATATAGAGGGAGTTAAGCATAAATGAGTAGTTCTGAAAAAAGTCTTGTTTGTCTGGTATGGACAAATAATTGTCTTTATGCTGTTGTACAATTATCAAGATAAGCTTTTGAATAATATATTTTTGCTGACACTACTGTCACCAGTATTCTAATTAATTTTCCTTTTGACTTTATTAACTGTGCCATTTTGCTTCTCAGATGCAGGGACTGAAGCTGTAGCGGTAGCTCGGTTTATTACAAAAGAACTAAGCTCAGATGTGATTTCAGTAAAGCTTAGCAGCAGTCTTTCCACTTTATACTAAGATGTTTACCCCTTTCAATATTTTATCATTTGTTTTAAAAATTATACCTTGAACACAATTTATTAGACAGCTAGAAACTCACACTGACTGCTTCTCATTATTATTTTTTTATTTCTCAGTACTCTGTACCTTTGATTTGCATCGAGCAACTGTTTTGATTTTCTCCTTTAAACACAGGATGTGTCCATACTGGAATTCTCTGATATACTTTGCAGGCTGTTAATAGGATCTGCAAAGTTTGCTTGTTCTCATCTTTTGTGCCAGTGACACTTGTTTCAAAATCAGTAATATTTGCTCTTCATTTATTACAAGCACAGAAACATTTTTTATAAGCCAGGTTTAGAAGAGGGAAATACACCTACACTGCAGAGGTCTTATGATCAAATTGAATGGTGAGGGAGGAGAGAAGTAACTGAAGTACTAAGAAATAGTCATATAAATGAGAGAGACAGGAATCTGGGAAAAAAAAACCCAAAACAAAAGAACTGAGACACTGACAGCAAAATTGGGTAGTAAACGAGACACCTGGAAATGAAAAAGACCTATCAATACCTTATCATTACTCTGCTTGTAATGCGATATTTTTCTGAATATATAACCTAATATCCTCTCCAATAAGTTTTAAACATAAAATTGTGCTTTCATCTTTTACTGAAATTATTTGTACATTATGCCCTAAATATATGAGTTATTTTTGCCATTAAATGACCTGCACGATATTTGTAAACCATGTCATAACAGGAGTCATAACAGGAGTGTTTTTCACTTGCAGTCATCCTGATTCTTCTCACAGCATCTCCATCTTTATGACAACATGAAGTCAAACACAAAACAAAAAGGTATCTGTGAAAGCTGCTCTGAACTAGGTAGGGTCCAGTAAGTTACATGTTTCTAATTGAGCTCTACTATTGTGTGTCTGCCTGTTCCTCCTCTGGAAAAATGAGGTAACAGTACTGTCCGAGCTCACCAAGCGAACGCAGACACTTGAAAGACTGTTATGTGCTTAGATGTAGCAATAATGAGAGCCAGATAAATAGGTAGGCTCTGATTGTATGGGCTTGTGCAGTTGTATAGAGTCAGAGGATGCACGGTATGTTAGTGACTTTAATGGGACGTGCCTGAGTGCACGGCTGCCTTTGGACAGCAGCTCTGGACCCATCAGGGTGACAGTTCCATGACAGAATTCAGGCATTGAAATACTCCAAGGAAGAAACAAGCTGCTTTGGATGATCTCTGTAGGTAGTCAGCTGTTGCAGGACTTTTTCCTTTTTTAGCTATTTGCATTTACAGTGGAAATTACTAAATATACTAAAAATATGAATTTGAGAGTTCAAAAAAATTATAGCTTTTTTATCCATTTTATATCACTTTATTGTAAAGTTGAGTTATCAATTCATTACAATTTAATTTTATACAAGCTTTTAAACAACTGAGTGTTGATGCTTGAAGTGTGGCCTTTTGTTTGTGGTATTTATAAAGTCATAGTATTCCTGCAGAAAGTACACTTTTACTGATAAACAATATGAAAGTATAATTTTAAAGGCTGTTTTAGAAATACAGAGGACAAATTTACAGAAAAAAATTGCTTTTATAGTGAATTGTTGTAACTCCACTTGAAAGAAAGTTCTTTGGAGGAAAAAATAGCCGGAACTTTGATCATACTGATGATTTAATGCTTACTGTTTCCTATCCTACTTTTCTAGTGCTAAAACTGATGACAAAATAGTTTTATTTTAACTTATAACAGCCAATTCCATTCTAAGAGTATTTGCATGTTTCTACCCTGATTATCACTATACAAAGGACAGAACAGAAAGACTTTCCCTTGACATAAAAAGCGATTTCCCTTTGCTGAAGGGCGGGTTGGTTGAATAGATCACATTCAGAGACTGTTTGTAACATTATGTATTATTCTATAATCAGTTTGGTGGAAGATTCATGATAAATACTCCCAAGTGACTTAAAATTATTTGAGAGCCTAAAAGTGTGTTATACTTGATTTACCTATGAACAGTGAAAAGCACTTCTTGAAACTGGTAATACTCAAGTTCAGTGTTATGAATTCATCACTCATACGTGGCCCAAGGAACCAGCCTAATTTTAAGGGAGTGAGCACTAGCATGGCCCATTTATTTCAGCTGTAGTAAGTCTTAAACTAAGGGGAAAGATCTTCTAACATGAATTAGCTTCCATTAGGAAGCTACTCTGTACGTTACCGAAGCTCTGATTTTATCTGAATGTCAAACATCAGATCTTACCTCCTTTTCACCTTTAACTTCTTTGGTTTTGCTATTTAATCACAAATCATTCATTCATTTCCTTGCAGAGGAAATATTATTATCTTTCACTTGAGTTATCATTTTAACAAATGGTTGGTGAAGTCTGAAGCTGAGGTATTGTTTTTGGAGGAAGAGTCACAGGGTGAGGTTCATACCACTATAAGTGGAATAAGTCTAAACATCTGTATCCAAATTAGTTGTCCAGATACTATATTCAAAAAGAAGGAAATAAGCACCTTTAAGGAGACCTGGCTAATTTTATTCATCTACTGTAGCAGGAGACCATGTCCTCTTTTTATTTTTTTCTCTCCGTTGTCTGTAAGGAGAGTCTAGAAAATTATCTCTATGGCTTTCAGTGTCTGTAATATGGAAGCACAAAGTTTCGTGTGTCTGGGGAATGCAACTTTCAGATGTGTATACTTTCTTACAGAAAGGGTTTTAAAATTTCATCTTTATAGATGATAATATTGTTTTATAGTGTTTTGTAACCAAAGAAAAATATGAATATTCTTCAGTTACTTGCTATGTTATTAAATAAATATTGTGATATTGTGTGAACAAACAAATATTGTTCTAGCTTTTCCTTATGGCTTTGTTAATTTTTCTAAGTAATGAGAATTGAGAGATTAGGAGGGCAGAATAGGAAAATGCATAAACATTATTTTTAAGAATAAACAGAAAGAAGAGGGCAGAGTTAGCAGGCAGGTTACTAAGCCAGTGAAGGGGATTTAACTGTATTAATCTATATAGATTCAGGATTTTAAGATGAGGCACAGGAAGTCTTGGTTTACACTCTTCAGCTAAAATGTTTATTTAAGAAAATTAAAAGCACTGCATGGTGGTATGAGGGGTGCAAAAATATGAGAGAGAAACATGCATGCAGACAGCAGGGTCAGTGAAGGAGGAGGGGGAGGAGGTGCTCCAGACACCGGAGCAGATGTTCCCCTGCAGCCTGCGGTGAAGACCATGGTCACACCAATTAACAGGGTAGGTGGTGGTTGAAGAGTCAGAAGTGAAGGAGTGAATTTGAGCCTGGGAAAAAGGTGTGGGGGAAGATACTGTTTTAATTTAATCTTTGTTTCCCACTATCCTGATCTATTTTAATTAGTAATAAATTACATTATTTTTCCCCAAGTTGAGTCTCTTCTTTTTGTGTCGGTAACAGGCAATCTCCCTGTCTTTATCTTGATCCCTGAGCTTTTTTGTCCCATTTTGTTCCCCCATCCTTTGAGGAGGGGGAGTGAGCAAGCAGCTGGGTGGGTGTTTAGCTCTTAGCCAAGCTTAACCCACCACAGACAAGGTAGGACCATCTCTTTGAATAGGATATAACAGTTAAACAGAGGAGATTTTTGTCATAAGCCAAAGGAAGCAGTCTGCTTGATGCAAGGCAGGGTTAAAAGTTCATGTTGTATTCTGGGCGTCAGAGACACAGGACCTGTGTTAAGGTTTGAGTGCCTTCAAAATTCTGCAAGAGGAAAGAACAATACTGATTGTGACAAAACAGAATTAGGTTTCAGATACAGAATTAAATTACTTCTATTGTTGTGACAGAAGACGTGATACAGGATAGATGCTGCTAACAAAAAAGGAAGAAAAGATACAACCATGATGTCATGGTTTCAGCTGGAATGGAGTTCACTTTCTTGATAGCAGCTGGTATAGTACTATGTTTCGGATTTGGGATGAAAAATGCTGTTAATGGTGCACTAATATTTTTGGTTGTTGTTAGGCAGTCAAGGCCGCCTTTGCTCCTCACACCACCCTGCCAACGAGCCGGCTGGGAGTGGACAAAAACTTGTGAGGAGACACAGCTGGGACAGCTGACCCCAACTGACCAAAGGGATATCCCACACCATATGACATCACGCTCAGTATATAAAGCTGGGGCAAGAAGAAGGAGGGGGGACATGTTGCAGATGATGGAGCCCTGGTTTCCTGGAGATGGATGAACCCCTGCCTTTGGGAAGTGGGGAATGAATTCCTAGTTTTGCTTTGCTTGCATGCAAGGCTTTTGTTTTATTTATTAAACTGTCTGTATCCCATCCCATGAATTTTCTCACTCTTACTTTTCTGATTCTCTCCCGAGTCCCAAAAGGGGGAAGTGAGTGAGCGGCAGTGTGGTCCTAGCCGACGGCTGGAGTTAAAGCACAACACATGAAAAACCCAAAGTGTAAAATTGCACTGAATTTAACAGAAAAGAACAGACTCTGATGAAAATAATGTCAAGCTGTAAATGAGATTATTTGCATGAATGAGCTGAAACAACTTATTTGTAGCCTAGAATTTGCTGAGCATGAGCTGCAGTTTTGACCAGTCCTGGCTGTCCTCTAAACTATTGATACTTATTTTTGTCAGTCTATCACAGAAGGTTCATTTCAAATTGTTTCCTCATCCTTCACAATACCTTTTTCCTCCATTGATTTGAGATCAATTCAGCACTTGGTCTACTGGTCTACTGATTCCTACCAGAGCAAATCTATGGCAAAACCCACTTTAATTATCCCTTTCTAATCAGTGAACTGGCAGGAGGTTGTTCAACTTGTCTTCTCATTTCTGTTAGTCATCCATCTTTGCTTTCCAAAGGACTGGTGTAAGTCTCTTGAGACACCGAGCCTCAAATCAGTCAATATGCTGCATCATTGCTTTCTTAAATCTCCAATACACTCTGTACCTTTCAACAAGATTGATTTGGCATGACCATGGTAGCTTTGGACTTTGGCTGTTCTTGAGGGCTATAAATAAAGGAAACAACAAATTATTATGTTCACCTCTTCTGTGTGTAAATACAAAGAAGCAGAAAATGACAAGTATCTACAATGCAAATGCATATGCATTTAATTCTCAGTGTGGGTGGAAAGCTGACTGTACAGCGACTTCATCTGTGAGACCTGGGTATTTACCTGTGGGCTGCAGCAGACTAGATTGTCTTAAAGGTCAGCACTTGAAAACATGGCCTTACTCTTTGCTCTACTGTGAAGTTTATAGTTGACCTTAATTAAGTCACTTTTGGCCCAAATTCTTGGGTGTAGATAGCTAAATAAAAGGCTGACTTTGAGATGTGTTTGTTGCTCACAAATTCAGATACTTAAATGATGCCTAAATATGCACATGTGTGTTGGTTTAAAATTATTACATGTATCTATGTTTCACTTTTGTTAGATGAAAGATGACATCATAATAATAATGCTTAGGAAATAGACATGAAGCTTGTGTTCAGTAGTACTTCTAGACTGCTTTAAATCATATAGAACAAACACGTAAAAATAGATAGACATCCATATCCTACAAATCATACTGATCCCTTGCCCTGCTACTGGTTACCACTCTGGTCCTGGTTCCACTGGCCTGGTCCTCGTTACCTCACTTATTTAGTCATGACTACCTTTTCTGGAACAAACTGTTGAGCAAAATAATGGAGTAGCACTGGAATAGTCCTGAACAACTTTGCTGCTCTGAAACATAGCTGGCTGTCTTTCTAAGAGCAGTTTTGCATTTTGCAATTTTGAGATATTAATTAGTTTTCCTCCATCAAAACTCATAAGAAGATTGTGAACCAATGAAATTACCCAAATTGAGTAATATGTCCATAAGGTAAATCTGATAATGTATAGAACTGTTCCAGTCACTTCAGTGGAATTCTAATACGCACCCACATGACCTTCTGATGAAACACATAATTTAGTTTTTATTTAAGCAAAATATCTGCTGCAGTTCTTTGGGCCAAATGGCAACATTATTGTAGTAAGCTACTGTCTGGTAAGTGGCCTCGTTGACTTAAAAGACAGTTCACAGCCTCATCACCACTTGGCTCTTAATGACATCCTTACTCTGTTTTCTTACACGTAGCTGATTTCCCAGGAATAATTCAATAATTCTTTTACTACTCTCTACTATCCCTTCTGTGCTGTGCTAAAAGACAACAGGCTTCCTCTTTCTGCTCAGTATATGAACTTGTATGTTGCATATTATGCAGTCCAACAAGTTTGACTGTGAAAATAGTGTCCAAGATCTCTCCCTGGAATTATCAAGGTTCCATACTCTCGTCTGTGCAACTCAGTATGTTCCCATATGTTCCCACACAGTTGCCGTTGAACTATGGCAACTCAAGCGCCCTTACTCACATACTGTTTAAAATAGCCTCTGGTCTTTGTCCCCTGCTCAACAATATCTCTTCTCTGCTTTGCAGCCTGTTTTGTAGGTCCCCTATCTGGTAGGAATAATTCATCGGACTTTCCTTCAGATTTTCTATTTCATCGCAAGTTAGAGCTTTTTAGCATTTTGCAGCAGGCTGAATAAGAGGTCGGGCAGACCTCCTCAGAGGTCCAAAGGGCGTGTTGTTTCCAATCCTTTCACCCCAATCCATGCCATTCTCTGTTATCAGGAGAAAAGGAGGTCTGCCAAAAAGTCTGCAGTTCCCAGACTAAGCAGTTGTTTTTGTTTACTGTGATACACCTGTATAAAAGAAAACACGGATAGAATATGGATAGAAAAACAGAGCTATGAAAGAAAGAGCTGCTGCCTCAGTGCAAACACCTGGAATAATTTATTAAGGTGTAGCCTTAATTCTGTATAAACTCACAGATATTGCTTATATGAACATTGTGACAACTGTGTCTCAGCAACTGTTCAAATACTTTTTCAAGGCAGTAGCGCAATCTCTGATCTCTGATAACTGAACAGATATAGGTGTGGGGATTTAAGATGTTACAGCTACAGTTGTGCAGCTTGCTTTTCTGCCAGAGGAGACTATTGACAGAGAAGGGCAGCAAATTGAATGGATTCAGCTCTTCCAGTTCACAGTCTTAGTATCTGAACGCAAACCAACTCCACCTGCTGAAATCTGATAGAGCTTGCCAGTCAGAGCATGAGTCCCTTGCCTCAAATGCCAAGAGAAAATCAACGTCAGTTTGGTTTTGTGCAAAAGTGTAAGTGACGTGGTCAGTGACCCTGAACCATTAAGGCCTAATGTATCTGTGAAGCAGTGCTGTAGAGTTCCTGGCAGGAAGCCGTCTCATACACTGACTTCAGTGGAGATGTAGCAGTCATAAATTTGGTACTCCATGAGCAGTTTTGTGTTTGGGATGCTAAAACATTAACTCCACTGTCAGTATTTAAGGTCTACTAAGCGCTGTAATTGAACCAATCTATTTTGACAATTAGGCTCACAGTAAAACAATTATTTATAGGATAGTGAAAAAGCTAATGGTATCTTAGATTTCATGAAGTAATATAGCTACGCTTACAGTGAACTTTAAAAACATTGCAAATAATGAATTACTACCCCCTCTTATTTCTGGGCATAGACAAATTATCTTTGAACCTCTTTCCAAGTGCATTCTGGATATTCTTAATTTTTTTACAGTATGATTGATCCATAACTTTTAAGTATTGAAATATAAAATGAACTAAATTTCTGAAAGAGTTGTCTGACAGGCCAAACTACCACAGATTACAGATGTGGGCTCATAGGCAGGTCTACATCAAGCACTTATAATATGCTTGCTTAAGTGTCTTTGTTTGTTGAAGATAGATTCACAGGGAGACAACTGATGTCATTCCTAATTATCAGGCTGATTGTTCAGAATAAGAAGATCGTTCAGAATGATTCAGCACATTGACAGGATTTGTACAAAACCCCCTCTTCCTATACAGAGAGTTATCCCTGAGCTATCGTAATATGTGGCCAAATTATGAAATTTGCTTGGTTTGGCTTGATGTCCAAGTGGAGACCAGAGATGAGAGGTGTTCCTCAGAGGTCAGTATTGGGACGAACGCTGTTTAACATCTTTATTGGAGACATGGACAGTAGAATTGAGTGCAATCTCAACAAGTTTGCCAACGACACCAAGCTGTGTGGAATAGTTGACACGCTGGAGGGAAGGGATGCCACCCAGAGAGACCTGGACAGGCTTGAGAGGTGGAGCTGTGTGAATCTCTTGAAGTTCAACAAAGCCAAGTGGAGGCTCTTGCACCTGGGTAGGGGCAATCCCATGCACCCATACAGACTGGGCGGATAATGGATTGAGAGCAGTCTTGAGGAGAGAGACTTGTGGGTGTTAGTTGATAAGAATCATAGAATCATAGAATCATAGAATCATAGGGTTGGAAGGGACCTTGAAAGATCATCTAGTCCAACCCCCCTGCCAGAGCAGGGTCACCTAGAGCACATCACCCAGGAACGCCTCCAGGCGGGTTTTGAATGTCTCCAGTGAAGGAGACTCCACAACCTCTCTGGGCAGCCTGTTCCAGTGCTCTGTCACTCTCACAGTAAAAAATTCTTCCTGATATTCCTCTTGAATCTCCTGTGCTCCAATTTGCATCTATTACTCCTTGTCCTATCACTGGTCATCACTGAAAACAACTTCTCTCCATCTTCCTGACACNCTCCGATGAGGGCAGACTGAGGGAGTTGGGGTTGTTCAGCCTGGAGAAGACTCTGGGGAGAACTTTCAGTACCTAAAGGGGGCCCATAGGAGAGATGGGAGGGACTCTTTATGAGACAGTGTAGTGATAGGACAAGAGGTAACGGTTCTAAACTGAAAGAGGACAGATTTAGATTACTTATTAGTAAGAAGTGGTGAGGCACTGGAACAGATTGCCCAGAGAAGTCGTGGATGCCCCATCCCTGGAGGTGTTCAAAGACAGGTTGGATGGGGCTTTGAGCAACCAGGTGTAGTGGCAGGTGTCCCTTCAAATGGCAGGGGGGTTGAAACTAAATGGTCTTTAAGGACCCTTACAAATCTAACCGCTCTATCATTCTGTGATTCTATGGTGGTACAGCTGATGTTTGCATGACCTGCAAATCAACATACTTTATTGATTTTTTCTCATATATTGCAAAAATCTTTGAGTGTCTGCATTGACCTATTGGCTATCTCATAGCATCCAACTTTTTGAGTGGGTCTCAGTTCCTTAAAAAAGGCCTTGGATTAGGAAAATGAACTGTTGGAAACACAAAGTTAACTTCACAAACATGATTAACACACAAATGGTTTTGAGGAGCTGTTGATACACTTAAGCATGTCGTATGTAGTAGCACTCTGTAATGCAGTGTAATCCTGCTGCCAGAAAGCTATATATTTTTCATATCTTTTTCACAATGTCATTTCTCACACTGTGCCATCATTTTTTAATGTAAAGGAAGTGTTATTGCATATTTCACATCTGCAGCCTGCAAGTTAAAAATACAAAGAGTTGTCATTCAGGAGCAAAGTGGGTCTTTGTATGGCAAGACATTGTAAGGCAAAGTTAATTCTACGGTCCCCTTATCCATATGGTCTTCATGCCTGTGATTTTCCAAGTCTCTAATTCCTATTTGCTGTGGTTAACTGTCAATTAAGAATGAAGAAGGCTTAATTTTCAGTATATTTATGGACAAAACTTTTTGTTTAAATCTTTGTATTCTTGATTCATAAGGAAGCCTAGTACCACGTGCACATTTAATACGTCTCTGTTTAAGTAAGTGACTATAACTTGATCATCTCCAAGTGTTGCTTCATTATTGTTACTTTGGAGTCATTTATACTTAAAAATTGAGGAATAGCAGCTCCTATTTCTCATTCTTGCATTTATGTGACTTAACCTTTCTTTTTAATTCTAGAAGACAGAGAGAAAATGAAAAAAAAATTGATATGTATTCTTTATAGGTCTTTCCATAAAAACTTCAGATTTTTATAGTGGAAGAGTATTTGTTGATATTGCTGGATTGTTCAAGTTTGAGGTGTGTGATTATTTTTTTGATGGGAGTATAGCTCGTATTCCAGGGAATGTAAAAGTATAAATTATGTTTATATTCAATATGTATTAAAGCTTTCATTCAATATGTATTGAAGCTTTGACTGCTCTGCTGTTGAAAGTCACAAGTTTATCATAAAATCATAGGGTTGGAAGGGACCTCTGGAGATCATCTAGTTCAACCCCCCTGCCAGAGCAGGGCCACCTTAGAGCAGGTTGCACAGGAACACGTCCAGGCGGGTTTTGAATGTCTCCAGAGACAGAGACTCCACCACCTCCCTGGGCAGCCTGTGCCAGGGCTCTGCCACCCTCAAGGGAAAGAAGTTCCTCCTCATGTTTAGGTGGAACTTCCTGTGCTCAAGTTTGTGCCCATTACCCCTTGTCCTGTCACTGGGCATCACTGAAAAGAGCCTGGCCCCATCCTCCTGACACCCATCCTTTAAGTATTTATAGGCATTAATATGGTCACCCCTCAGCCATCTCTTTTCCAGGCTAAAGAGACCCAATTCCCTCAGCCTTTCTTCATAAGAGAGGTGTTC
>VXBO01014172.1:66221-161365 GCA_013400135.1 Rhinoptilus africanus
CTGGCTTTCCTCCAGTCTTCAGGCACCTCGCCTGTTCTCCAGGACCTTTCAAAGATGGTGGAGAGCGGCCCAGCAATGACATCCGCCAGCTCCTTCAGCACCCTTGGGTGGATCCCATCAGGGCCCATGGACTTGTGAATATCTAATTGACCTAATTGATCCCTTACTTGATCCTCCTCAAACCAGAGGAAGTCTTCCTCTTTCCCCATTACTTTCTCCAAAGCCTGGGACTCCTGAGGGCTGGGCTGGGCAATAAAGACCGAAGCAAAGAAGGCATTCAATAAGTCTGCCTTCTCCGCATCCTCCGTCACCATGGCTCCTGTCTCATTCAACAGTGGGCCCACAACTTCTCTGGTCTTCCTTTTGCCTCCAATGTACTTGAAGAAGCCCTTCCTGTTGACCTTGACATCCCTTGACAGGTTTAGTTCCAAGGTGGCCTTGGCTTTCCTCGTTTCATCCCTGCACTCTCTGGTGGCATTCTTGTAATCTTCCCAAGAGGTTTAGCTACAATCCAATTACTGCTAAGGAATTTCTTTCTTAAGTAACAAGTTTTAATAGCAGTAAACTTATACTGTGATATTTCTATTTTAATTTAAAGTTATTTTGGAAAATACCACATTAATATGGTTTTCTTATTCTGGGTTGCTTTCTGTCATGTGGCAGATGACTCAGTGCAGTTTGTGGAGTCTTACAAGTTGTACCCAGATACTTACACTTCTCAGGAATGCACTGAACCTACCTAGTAGTAACTGGAATCCTAGTAAACCCTGATTGTTTGCAAATGTGAAACTAATGTGAACCCTGACCATATTTTTGTATCGTGTTCTTTCCTTCCATCTGGAAAAGCCTGTGAGGGAAGTCTTCAGTCTAAAGGTTGTGCTTTGGTATACAAAGATTTTATCATGGTCAGGAAGAGAAAATATTACTTTCTCACATTTTAATTCCAACAGCAGGAGAATTTTGTACAGGAGATACAGTGTGCGTAGCTGCAAGGCATACTTCATTATTCCTTCTATGCTTACATTTCTCCCTCTACCCCAATAAAAAATGCAGGGCCTGCCAGTGTGCACATTCCTTTGTGAGCACCTGTGCCTTTCACAGCATTGCGGAAAAGACTCTGCACTTCCTATAACTTAACAGAAAGCAACTAGGTCTCCACAGAAAACAACTACCTTGCCGCATTATTTCATTATATCCTGATTCAACAGGGAAAGAATCAAAATTTTCCTCTAGAGTTGTGACTTTTGCAAAACTAGATAGTTGGGTAATGCCCACACAGATGGTGATAATTCTTTGCAAAGTGCAGTCTGCATATATATGAGGGTGTCAGAGTTATGAGAAATGATTACTGCATTTTATTTGGAAATCTGTGGGCTGATTCCGCCTGTATTTGTGTGGCTCTTGGAAAATAGCTTCTTCTGGAAGATGACACTTTTCCGGCAGTGATTTTTCTTCTGCAAAAGATTTTTGCAGTTGATGCAAGTGTATATCACTGAGCATGAGATGCCTGCGTGGATATATATCTGGATGTGGCACATGAAAGTTTTTATTTGTACTTTCATATTTTTGTGAAGTGTGGATGGAGGTCTCACAGAAAAATCTGTTACAATCTTCACACTGTTTGACGGCGTGGAGATGGAGAGGCTGTTCCTTTTATGTGTCAGGAGGAGAGGAGCTTGGAGGCACCAGTGCCTGTGGAGACTACCAGAGATCACTTTTTCCTCTTTTGCAAACAAGTTTGAAGAGAAAGCATGCTTCCCTGAAATGTAATCTCTTCCAGCCCCTGAGGCGATAGAGGTTTGCTGCACCTACAATGGTTTGTTGTCTAAAAACTACAGTATTATTTTAAACATGAAGTTGCTGATTTTTGTTTGTTTAGTTTTCAAAACACTGAAACAAATTCACCTCAGTGTTAACAAACTAAAGTAGGCAGAGCTCCAGGCATTTTCATCAAGGCTGAATTTAGCTTCATGGAAAATTCTCAAAATACGTTCAGAGGAGCACAGCGGGTGTGAAGTGCTTCTCTCTCACTGGCGTTCCCTGGTTTTAATCAGAAAATCTTCTTTCTTGTTTGAAAGTAGCCCTGAGAAATCTTCATACAGTGTGCGTGTGGTATGTTGTGAACGTGATATATTTCTTTCTATTTTCTAAATGCCCATCAGCTGTTTCAGGTCAGAAAGTGTAAGTCCTGTTAGAATAACTTTAAACGAATGTCAATGATTTTTCATCAAACATGTAAGAAATACAAAGACATAAATACAAGCATGAGGGTAAAGAGAGAGGAAAGGTTGATGAGTGAAGTATTCTAAGTTGACCAGACATGAGCAGGACCTCACAAATGGAAGCATGTGAGTATTAGCAAAGCTACAGTGCTACAAAACATGGTTGGAATTAGGGCATCAGTAGCACGGACAACTTCCCAAGATCTGCATTTGAAAGGACTTCAGCTTTTCATTTCTTCATTCAGAGATACGTGACTATCATCAGACAGGATTAACTTATAATGTATAAATGGTCTTTCTATAGAACACAGACAACTGTCAGCCTCTCTTCCCACACGTCTTGATTGGATGGACTGCAAGGCAGGGACTGGGGGACCCTCCCACTGTAAGGGAAGATCAGTTTGTGACCAACCTGAACATACAGAAGTCTGTGGGGCCTGACGAGATGCATCTCAGAGTCCTGAGGGAATTCGCTGATGTAGCTGTCAAGTCACTCTCCATGATATTTCAAAAGCCATGGCAGTTGGGTGAAGTGCCTGGTGACTGGAAAAAAGGAAACATCACACCCATGTTTAAAAAGGGTAGAAAGGAGGACCCTGGGAACTACTGACCTGTCAGCCTCACCCCTGTGCCTGGGAAGATCATGGAACAGATCCTCCTAGAAGCTGTGCACAGGCACATGGAGGAGAAGGAGGTGATTTGAGACAGCCAGTGTGGCTTCATCAAGGGCAAGTCCTGCCTGACCAACCTTGTGGCCTTCTATGATGGAGTGACTACATGAGTGGACAAGGGAAGAGCTATGGATATCATCTGTCTGGACTTGTGTAATGCCTTTTGACACGGTCCTCCACAACATTCCTCTCTTGATGCTTTGGAGAGAGATGGATTTGATGGGTGGACTGTTCACTGGATGAGGAATTGGTCGGATGGTCTCATCCAGAGGGTAGTGGTCGACGGCTCAATGTCTAGATGGAGATCAGTGACAAGTGGTGTCTGTCAGGGTTCTGTATTGGGACCAGTATCTTCATCCATGACATAGACAGTGGGATTGAGTGCACCCTTAGCAANCAGAGATCCCTTCCCACCCCTACCATTCTGTGATTCTGAGATTCTGTATGAGTTAGGGTTGTTCAGCTTGGAGAAGAGAAAGCTGCGAGGACACATTATTGTGGCCTTTCAGTACTTAAAGGGGGCTTATAAGAAAGATGGGGACAGATGTTTTATCAGGGCCTATTGTGATAGGACCAAGGAATAATTGTTTTAAACTAAAAGAGGGTAGATTTGGACTAGGCGTAAGGAAGAAATTTTTTATGATGAGGGTGGTGAAACACTGGAAGAGATTGCCCAGAGAAGTGGTAGATGTGTGATCCCTGGAAATAATCAAGGTCAGGTTGGACGGGGCTCTGAGCAATCTGATCGAGTTGAAGATGTCCCTGATCATTGCAGGGGGTTGGACTACATGACCTTTAAAGGTCCCTTCCAACCCTACTATTCTATGATTCTTTGAGTCCATGAGTCTATGAATCTATGAGCCTGTGATTCTATGAATAGGAAAAACGCAGTTCAAAGTCAGGTGCAGAAGAGATGAAGAGAACTGTGTTAGGTGGAATGGAGTCTAGTCTAACCAAACTTAATAAAAAGAAAGCTGAGGCCAAGGGTATGACAACCTTCCCCTTCCTTATTTTGGTTTTAAACAGCTTTTGTAGTGCTGTCATCAGTCATTCCCATCTACCGTGGAAGTCAGTGCTCAGTGGCTATTGCAGTCACTCACAAAGTAGAAAAATTGTGATTCAAGTGCTTACCTTTCAGAAGCAATAAATTAGGCTCTTATTAACCATGAGGCTAGTAGTCTTTTGGGGAAAATGATGAAAATTCTCATCTTCATCAGTGAATTTTCTTCACTTAATGGAGGAAAAAAAAAAAAATCATCCTCTTTCTCCCTGGCAATATTGTGGTCCTGAAGCTGCAGAACTCCACTCCCCGCATACAGTTCTGCTTGGGATGTAATGATCCTGCCTGTTCTGCAGAGCTGAGTCACTCCAATAACACAGATGGATTCACAGTGCCTACTTTATGTGTTTAGCTGTATATATTTAACTTTGGAACAAAGTCTTTTCTGTACAGGCTCCTCTAGAGATTGTTCAGAGTGAGAGTCTGTTTCTATGTCCTCACCAAGAATATGTAAGAAAACTAAGGAAAAACATTCAACCTCAGTGATCCTGAGGTGCTTTGGAGCATGTGCCTTGTTAGCAGTTTTACAACTTGTATAACTCTGGAGCTCTAATCATAGAATGTTTATGTCAAAAGCCTGAGCTATATCTAACTTTAAATATATATATGTGTCTAAATAACAAACACTTAAGTGTTTGATTTTCACTGAAAAAGGCAATCTTTTTTCCCCACTTACACCAGTTTTTTATTGGTGTAAAAGCACTGTGGGGGGTAGACTTCGGCTGACCACTAGATGCCCACCAATCTGCTCTGTCACTCATTCTCCTCAACAGTACTGGGGAAGAAAATATGATGGAAAAGCTCTCAGGGCTCAAGGCCAGGGAGATCACTTGCCAGTTACAGTTATGGAAACACTTGACTTTTGGGAAATTAATTTAATTTACTGTCAATTAATAACAGAGTAGGATAGTGAGAAATCAAACAAAACGAAAGGCATTTTTCTCCATCCTCCTACTTCTTCCCAGGCTCAACTTCATTCCTGACTCTTCTGCCTCCTCCCCTTGAGTGCCACAGGGGGAAGGGTTGGGACCACCTCTTCCCTCTCCTTCTTCTCTGACCTTGATGTCCACAGAGTTGTTTCTCTCACATTTTCTCATTCCTCTCTCACAGTTGCTGCACAGTGCTTTTTACTCTTTCTTAAATAAATTATCAAAAAGGCACCACCAGCATCACTTGGGCAGTGGCAGGTTGGTCTTGGAGCCAATTTGAACTAGCTCTCTCAGAGATGGGGATAGCCCCTGGTGCCTTCTCACTGAGGCCACCCCTTCCAGCCTTCTGCTACCATAAACCCAATACACAGAACTTTCATACTGTTTCATCAGATGAGAAACTAAGATGCAGAAGATGAGAATCAAGTCGTAAGTATTTTTATGATAAAGCTCCCAATTTTTAATCTCCATTAACCTTTGGCATTTAATTTTGTGAATTTTTTTTATGATTGCTAGTGTCTTTAATGGCTATTTGCCATTTTTCTGGAGTCTGACTTGTCCAAATTTATTTCTCTGTCCATAATTTTAACTGCTGCTTACTTAGTGCAAACACTGTGAAACACAGAAGGTGGTTTTATAGATCCACTGTTCAGTTTGTGAAAGTGATTGGCCTGGTTACAAGTGAGAAGTAGGAAATTGCTCTCCTGATGTAAAGTGTCATCAAATGACAATTTACAAGTTGTGGAAATATATATTTTTATTTCATTTTCTAACGATAATAATGAATGATCAAGGGAAACCTTGATCCATTTCACAAGTGGGGGAGGAATATTCAAAAAGTGTGCATAAGGGACATATATACATTATAAGCAAAATGACTAAAATAATATTGAAATTCTATTATCACTATATTTGTTGGTGGGCTTTACTTATTGTTTAATTTATTTCTCAAACGTTGTAGTGCTTATATGTTTATGCCTGGGTAAAGGCAGAAAGACAAGAGGTACTCGAGTGAATGAACCAGAGGTACTGTATTCATCTTCACTGGTGATTCAAATCAATCTGGGAATGCCTATTCGGGATGAATGCTCATGTAACGTTATTGTGGGCTTTCTAACCTACCAGGTATCTGCATTTTGTTCTGGCACTAATAATTAAAATTGACTGCAACCTCTGAAATTCTGGCTACGTACATAAACAAGCTACTGTAAGATAAGCCATTGGCTAATACAGCTAGTAGGTATTGACTGCTGTTGTGTGTGGTTTCATCACATAGAACCATATGACCTATGGTAACCTAAGTCCCTGTTATTTATGGACAAACTATCTGGCAGCTAGTATTAGGCAACAGAACTCATGTGAGTAATTCTAACTCAGTGGCTAATGCCCTATACGTTTCCAGCTTAGCTGATGTCCTTATACAACTAGAATAATTTCTATGTATAACCAAATCAATGTTTATTCTCCTTTAGGTTCAATTACCTCTTTCCCTCTTCACAGTGACATTGTTGTCTCCTCCATTTATGTCTTCCATTTATGTCCCACAGCTACACATGTAGATGCCCCTCCTTTCTTAAAAAAAAAAATATTTCATTATCGCATCATTATTTTATCTGTGATAGTTTATATTGTTCTAGGACATTGAGCATACCAACGCTTTCCAGAAGAGAATGCAGAACAAGACAGTAAGAAACTCAAATCCAAACGAAACAGGAAAATAGTTAATCTTAACTAGCTGTTTTGGGGTTATTCTCCAGTGAACTCCACCCTGCCTGTGACACTCACCCAGGATGTGATATCCTTTCATTAGAGAATCTGTCACACTGAGTCCTCATTAAGATAATTTTTAGAGGATTTTCTCTGGAATGGTGTTGCTAAGTATCTCACTTGCAGTGTAGTATTATGCTTGCTGCCCTCAGGTTTGCCCTGATGATATAACCAAAAATCAGGCCACTGTCTGATATTAAAGGTAAACAAGAAGTTGCTTTTTTTGATCCAAATAGACCATGAGAGACAGGGAAAGAGTAAAATCCCTGGTTGCCTTCTCTGACAACTTGAGTGTCTAGGGCAGATAGCACATGCCAGAATTACTGTTAGCAGATGAACCCAAACCCAGACTGTTGAGTTAACTCATCTTTTGCAGGTGTGTGAAAAAAATTAGAAAAAAAAAAGGATGTGTGATCATCTTATCTGCCACATTTACTGAAAATTTTCCCAAGCAAGAACAGATTGCAGTTCTACGCTTGCACAACACGGGGAGCTGAGCATAAATGTGATGGGTCTGAAGTTTCTCTGTGTTCTACCTCTTTCCAGGCTCCAGCAGGAGCTATGACAATATACTACAATTATACATAGAATTATGAGTGTATCATTTAATCTCTACTCAAGTCTATATTTTGCTGCTAGTGGAGATAAAGACACATAGGAATTCATTTACTTACAATTCTGTGAGTAAAATGTGTGGTGTGGTCAACACACTGGAGGGAAGGGATGCCATTCAGAGGGACATCAACAGGCTTGAGAGGTGGAGCTGTGTAAACCTTGTGAAGTTCAACAGGGTCCTGCACCTGGGTCGGGGCAATCCCAAGCACAAATACAGACTGGGAGGAGAATGGATTGAGAACAGTCATGAGGAGAAGGACTTGGGGGTGTTGGTTAATGAGAAGCTCAACATGAGTTGGTGATGTGCACTCATAACCCAGAAGGCCAACTGTATCCTGGGGTGCATCGAAAGAAGCATGGCCAGCAGGTCAAGGGAGGTCATTCTGCTCCTCTACTATGGTCTCATGAGACCCCACCTGGAGCACTGTGTGAAGCTCTGAGGCCCCCAGCATAAGGACACGGACCTGTTGGAGCGAGTCCAGTGGAGGGCCACGAAGATTATCAGAGGGCTGGAGCACATCTCCATTGAGGACAGGCGGAGAGAGTTGGGGTTGTTCAGCCTGGAGAAGAGAAAGCTCTGGGGAGACCTTACAGCAGCCTTCCAGTACCTAAAGGGGGCCCATAGGAGGGATGGTGAGGGACTCTTTATCAGGGAGTTTAGTGATGGGAAAAGGGGCAACAATTTTAAGCTGAAAAGGGTAGATTTAGATAAAATATTATGAAGAAATTCTTCACTGTGAAGTGAAGACACCAGAGTGTGTAGTGAGACACCAGAACAGGTTGCCCAGAGAAGCTGTGGGTGCCCCACCCCTGGAATTGTTGAAGACCAGGTTGGATGGGGCTTTGAGCAGCCTGGTCTAGTGGGAGGTGTCCCTGCCCATGGCAGATGGTTGGAACTAAATGATCTTTAAGGTCCCTTACAACTCTAACAATTCTATGAGTGTATCGGTATACTGTATAAACCAGAATCTCTCTTAAATGTTTCGCCATATTTGCTTTTTCTGGGACTGAGATTTGCATGAAGTTTTGGGTACAGTGTGGTTGACTGTTTGTTTTTCACTTCTGCTTTGAGCATAATTACATTGGATATTTTGTTAAAAGTGTGAGAGAGACTTTTGTTCCAATTTCCACCTCTCCTATCCTTGCCCTTTATTTTATTGGGGTTTTTTACCATGTATTTGGTGTTTTGTGTTGCTCAATGGGTAATGATGTGTACATGCTGTGTTAGAAAATCATATTTAAAAAACCATTGCTGCATATAATGGCCTTGGACATCTGAACAACAACTGATTAAATCTATGACGTAGAACTAAGGTTAAAGATTCAATTATTTTACCCATGAATAGCTGAAGCATTCATGTGATAGTTATTAATTAGAACTGAACCTAGACCTTCAGTTCAAAATGACAGGTTTAAATATTAGAATTGAAAAGTTAATTTATCTGAAAGATGGTGGTAACCCATGGGGATCTCACTTTCAGTGGACACACACAGGAGTTCACAAGCATCAATGTATAATAAGGACATCCTTGCTTTAAATATGAAGCAATATCTTTTTGTTCTTTAATGTGGGATATATATGAGCTTCTCTTTTCACTGTTACGTATTTATCTTTGTCTAGCTGATTTGTCTCAATTCTTTGGTGTTTGAGACGTATAAGGCTGTACCTTGTATGCGTGTCTACATGGCAGAGGCTTTTTTTGATACTTTCTTCCAGAGACTGCTAAGTCAATGTCTTTCATTTTACACTCCAGTGTGCTAGCTAGTCTCCCTGGACGCTTCTGAGTGCCCTTTTGACTTTATTTTAGGACTTAATGCTTCAGCTCTTGTTTAATCTTTTTTTCATTCACCAGAGAGGCTTGGTTTCTTTTTTCTCTCTCAGTATCTTTGTACTCATCAGCTTTAGTCCCTGTGGTATTTGCTATATCTGATAAGGCATTATTTCCATGGAGCTATTATATGGGATTTGGAAATGTATCATCACAAAGCACAATAATGAAGCTGAATGTTTAATGCTCTTTATACTGACAGAAGTTGGCTTCATGTTGTTTTCCATGAAATTAAACAACAAAATATTATCACAGAAAACAGGAAAATACAGCAGAGGATTATTAGAATAACACAAAGCCAGATGAATTTTAGATCTATATTCCTGGTGTTGGAAAGATTATTTGAAAGGTGATTATAGGCTATTGTATATGTTGTTCATATGTGTGGCAATTAGATCTTCTCGTTTTAATTATGAGTACAATAACAGCCTAGTGGCATATCTCTTTTCCCTATTTCGCCTTACATATCAACTTAAATACTTCTTCAAAACAGCAGCTAGCACTCCTATGGCATGGATCAACTATCGCTGCTGCAGCCTTTGCAAACAAAACATGATGCATTTCAACATATATTTATATTGACTGTTTTTCAGGTCATTGTACTGTGGACCAGGTCTAGTCCTTCCTCTCTAATTGTAAGAACAATCTTAGAGTCTACCTGAAACCCCCCAGAACCTGGAGAGTGTTCATGCTGTACCTGAAAATGACACCAGTGCACACTGAGCGTGCCTGCTTGGAAAAGGGAAGGGCTTGGGTTCATCCTGAACAGGGAAGAATCTGACTCTAATTCAATGGGATATAGTAAATCAGAGTTCTTTATGCCTGTTGAAATAGCCCTATAACCAGGAGTGAGTGTCCTGGAAGCCTGATGAAAAAGTAGGCAAAGGGGAAGTGAATTCTGCTGGATGAGCTCACAGGGCAAAGATTAGTCTGTAGAAAATTAAGGTTTTTTTACTTTGGACTACCTCTAGTCTGGCCACATGGCCTTTTTATGTGTTAGTGCAGGGAGCATATTTGGGTCAGTCCTGGAGTGCGAATTCTAATGCAGTTATATCTGAAGGGAGTTTAATTTGTGAGCTTTGAGACCCCTCCACAATGAGAACTGAGGAACGTTGAATTAGCATGATCAGGAGATTCACTTCAGGATTGCACTCTCAATCCAGATTAAAATGCTAATGTAGATATGCCCTTAAACTCCTAAATAAGAAGGTCTGGGTTGTCATGCCGGTGGCAAATTTCAATGGGTTATAGTGCACATATTATGCATGAGATATAGATGGTCTGGATCTAAAGATATGCCTTTATCTCTGCTTTGATACTATGAAGCAGAATATAATCCCAAGGGAAGCCTCAGAGCAAGTGAAATGTCAATTCTAACAAAAACAGTAAAACAATTTTGATATGAATTACTTAAATTGCAGTGTTGTGAATAGAATCCAGCGTGTGAAAAATAGAACTGCCATTGGGTCTAGCCAAGCAGACGTGAGGATCTGATGCTTATTCATCTGCCTGATAAACTGAAATTGCTGTTTTCAATCTTTTTAATAGTGGATAAAGATCCGCCTCTCAAAGACCATCAGTACAAAGGGAGCAAGGTGGCAGTAATGTAAGACAGCTTAACACCGAAGTTAATTTGATTAGTAAGGAAATCCCCACTTTCTGTATTAGCTCTATAAATGATACAAAACTTCAATTTTAATTCTAATTTAATGCCATTCATTTGCTCAGTTTATAATTTTTAAGTAGCAGAGAATTAATTTTATGAATGGATTTTTTGATTTGCTATTTTTTATTTGCATAGATGAAAAGAGGAATCCTGGGAACCCACACATACCTATAAAAGCTCTTACTATACTGTAAATTGTAAAACATATTTTCATGTTTTTAAAATATTTTACATTTTTTAATAGTTGTGTCATGAAAGCTCTGGATTAAGCAAAATTCTATTAATCTGGGCCATTTAAATGGAACTAGAAGACCAATGGATTAAATTGTACAGTACAAAATACAGTACAAATGTTTATACAAGAACAACACATAATACAGCAAAGCATATGAATGCTTTTTACAGATGTGCTGCCCATGGATTGCATCTCATTGACATTAGAAACATCAGGACTGTAAAATGCAGGTGTGTCGTGCATTTATGACCATTTGACATAATAAGTCTTTAGTTCTGGCTCCTGTGGCAAAGAGGTAGTTTATATTTGTAATTTTTTTTTTTTCTTCCTAGTTTGTTCACTCTTTTCTACTGTAGGGAACATATTTGTCTTGTATGGGTGGTTGAAGATGATTGTCTGCTTGGACAGTAGGCCAAATTAATTTCTGATACCAAGGACATTTACAGTGTACAGAAAAAGTTGGACACAAATAGTCTGCAGATTGTTGTTGAGGGCAAGAACAATATATTTCCCAAGCAATGGCTTAATGCTGTGAAACAAAGTTATAGTATATTGGGATTTTCCAATTCTTCCTTTAAATTTTTATTCTATAGACTCAACTTTCTTTGCTGAACTTCCTACAGCTTGCCACAGCTGAGGCATTGGGCAAAACAGAAGATTGCAGACTTTTTAGTTTGAGTTGAGTAATAGCACTTGACTGTAGTTTAGACAGGAATGATAATGTAATGGAAAAATGGCATCAAAGCAATGCAAAACTCTCAGTTATAATATTACTACAGAATTTTATTTGATGCATGGTGACAGGCAACTATTTTATTATAGTTAGGCATAGATAAAGAAACATTAAGTAAAATGATACCTCATCATTATTTAAATATATATGACTATCTGGAAGATAGTCAGCTTTACATAAATTTTAAATTAATTTTCTAGGGCAGAGACCACTTGGTTAATAACTGCTTGGTGACCTTTCTAACCTTAACAGTAGGGACTTTTTTGTTGTTATCATTTTGTAAGGAAACAGATTTTCTATGATGAAGAGTGCATAAATTCAAATACATAGACAGATTTTGTCTCTAGTCTTTCTTGAATAAACTTTGGTAGAATTTTTCGTATTTAAAGATAGATGCAGTAATGCATCCATAAAGAGGTACATTTCAATAGTTTTGTATAATGATCAAATATTTAACATTTTAAATTATCAATAATTAAACATTGAATACCTGTTTGTTAGTATTTATTTGTCTGTGATATTTTTGTATTTTCTGCTTGTTATTTTTATATATCTGCAGTCTGTATGCAGAAGCAATATATATTATCTCTTATCCTCTGTAAGGAGACTACATTAAAAGAAGAAATTGCATTTTATAGGTATAAATATGAGAAATTATGTCAACAGGTATCAGTTTAAAATATGCAGTGTCACTAATAGGGTTCATAGGATTTATTAAAAATGTCATGCCTCAAAAGTGACTTATGGTATGTGATTTCAACTCCACTAAAATTAAAGCCTCTGACATGACATTCTGCATCTGTTTAACAATATTCAGTAAGACTATAAAAGTTTAAGATTGGAAAGAAAAGAGAATGTTATGCCAGTGCCATGGTTTCAGCTGGAATAGAGCTGACTTTTACTAGCAGCTGATGTAGGGCTATGTTTTGGTTTTGGGGTGAAAATTGGGATGAAATGATAGCACACTAATGTTCTTAGTTGTTGCTAAGCAGTCAAGACCTTTTCTGCTTCTCACACCACCTTACCAACGAACAGGCTGGGGGTGTGCAAAAAGTTGTGAGACGACACAACTGGGACAGCTGATCCCAATTGACCTAAGCAATATTGCATGCCATGTGATGTCATGCTCAGTCTATAAATGTGGGAGAAGAATGGTGGTGCTTGTCTTCCCAAGTCACCATTATGGGTGATGGAGCCCTGCTTTCCTGGAGATGGATGAACACCTCCCTGACAATCGGAAGTGGTGAATGAATTCCTTGTTTGACTTTGCTTGCATGCGTGGCTTTTGCTTTATTTATTAAACTGTCTTTATCCCATCCCATGAGTTTTCTCACTTTTACTTTTCTGATTCTCTCCCCAGTCCCAACATGGGGGAGTGAGTGAGCAGTTGCATGTTCCTAGCTGCCGGCTACGGTTGAACAACAACAGACCTTTTTGGCACCCAAGGTAGGGCTCAAAGGGTTCAAGCAACTATCTGACCAATTCCTCATCCAGTGAACAGTCCACCCATCAAATCCATCTCTCTCCAATCTACAGAGAGGGATGTTGTGGTGGACCATGTCAAAAGGCATTACACAAGTCCAGACAGATGATATCCATAGCTCTTCCCTTGTCCACTCATGTAGTCACTCCATCACAGAAGGCCACAAGGTTGGTCAGGCAGGACTTGCCCTTGGTGAAGCCACACTGGCTGTCTCAAATCACCTCCTTCTCCTCCATGTGCCTGTGCACAGCTTCTAGGAGGATCTGTTCCGTGATCTTCCCAGGCACAGGGGTGAGGCTGACAGGTCAGTAGTTCCCAGGGTCCTCCTTTCTACCCTTTTTAAACGTGGGTGTGATGTTTCCTTTTTTCCAGTCACCAGGCACTTCACCCAACTGCCACGGCTTTTGAAATATCATGGAGAGTGACTTGACAGCTGCATCAGCGAATTCCCTCAGGACTCTGAGATGCATCTCATCACATCCCATAGACTTGTGTATGTTCAGGTTTGTCGGGTGGTCACGAACCTGATCTTCTCATACAGTGGAAGGGACTTTGCTCCCCCAGTCTCTGTCTTGCGGTCTGTTCACTTGAGAGGTGTGGGGAGAGGGTTTGCTGGTGAAGACGGAGGCAAAAATTTGCTGATTACCTCAGCCTTCCTCTCCTCTGTTGTTACCAGTTTGCCAGTCTTACTCATTGAAGGCTACGCATTCTTTGACCTTCCTTTTCTGGCTGACATACCTGTAGAAGCCATTCTTACTGTTCTTTATATCCCTTGCCAAGTTCAGCTCCAGCTGCACTTTAGCCTTCCTGACCCTGTCCTACACAACCAGGAAGAGTCCCTAAACACTTCCCAGGATACCTGTCCCTGCTTCTTCTACGTGTGCATTTCCTTCCTGCTCTTTGGTTTGACCAGCAGGTCTTGACTTAGCCATGCCTGTCTCTTGCCTCCTTTCCTATTTCTTACACCTGGGGATCAAGAGCTCTTGCACACTGTTGAAAGCGTCCTTACGGATCTGCCAGCTCAGTTCTGCTCTCTTGTCCCTGAGGGCAGTTTCCCAGGGAGTCCTGTTGACTAACTTCTTGAAGAACTAGAAATTTGCTTTCCTAAAATTCAGGTTCCTGACTTTACTGTTTGCTTGACCGATATCCCTCAGGATTGCAAACTCCACTGGTGCATGATAACTGCAGCCCAGGCTGCCTCCAATCTTGATGTCATTGATTAGCTTACTTGCACTGGTGAACAACAGGTCTGGTATCACCTCTCCTCTGGTGGGACTATTACCTGGTTTAAGAAATTATCATCAAAGCATTCCAGGAGTCTTCTGGATTGCCTACAGCTCATCGTACTACTATTCCAGCAGATGCAGGGTGGTTGAAGTTTCCTAGCAGGACAAGAGCCTGTGAGCGCAATGCCTCCTGTAGCTGGAGTAAGAAGGTTTCGTTAATAAGCTCCCCTTGATTGGGCAGCCTGTAGTAGACAACAATGACAAGGCTTCTTGGTCTCTAACTTCTTGTGCACCCCCACCCTACTCGCTGGCAGGGCAGCGTGAGAAGCAGAAGAGGCCTTGACGCTGTGGAAGCATTGCTCAGCAGTAACTAAAACATCCCTGTGTTGTCAACAGTTTTCAGTCCAAAGCCAAAACCTAGCACTATACACGTTGCTATGAAGAAAATTAACTCTGTCCCAGCCCAAACCAGTACAGTAGGGACAACAGTCATATTTTACTGTGCTCAAGTCTTTGTGACTGTCCTCATATTTGTGCCGTTCTTCCATACCGATCTTGTACCGAGTACATGAAGCACCTAAAACTGCTTTGTATCATTGGGCCTGTGGCCTTGTCACTGTTCCTAGAAACTTCAGCAATGGAAGTGACTGATAGAATAGAACAAAATGCAGCTCTCTTCCACTGTTGCATTAGCAGGCCGTGGGCTGGCCAGACGTAACTTAAAGACAAAGCACATGGTGTAATGGGGCAGATGCCTGTAGGACAACCCCTCCCAGCCCTCTCGATGCTGCAGTTCAAGTGTACGGCACCTTCTGTGCCTGTGACACTCTAGAGTTTATCTAGCAATCTGTGTGCTATCATGTTCCTTGTCAGTGATAATAAAACCTGTCTTGCCTATAGAGGGTTCCCTAATGAAGCACGGAAGGCAATACAAGCAACGCCTCTGTGCATTGGTGATCATTCAATAAATCACAATTATAAAAGGCGAGGAGGTAGCTCGATTTAAACACAGAGAATTCAAGACTTTTATTCTGCTGTCACTAATGCAGTAATTCCATGTGCACGCAAAGGTCCCATGATGCTTCAAGTTGTTCATTTAATGCTACTATTTAATGAATAATGTAATAGTCTTGTACAAAACAGTGTAAATTGCCACAATGTCAGGCAAATTGCTTCAGGCTGATCTGGTTTACATATGCCAGACTTCATGAAATTCTCACACACACACACACCCCGTCCTTAAACTTGATATATTTATGCATACATAGATTATTCCCTGTATTGTGCTTTCTGAGGTATTTTAGTGAGGGGTTTTTTGCATTGTTTTCCTCACTCCAACCTACTTTCATAGAAATATCTCAAAGTAAACTGCAAATATGAAGATACCTGCATAATGCTCCTCCAGATATGCATGGAGGGAGAGGTCTTAAAATTCTTGGCAGGATTTATAAAACTTAAGCAAACCCATTTCCAATACATCAGCTGAGGACTAGCTATGGCATTCCTATCTTTCAGTGAAATTGGAAGTATTTTCTGAAGTCTGATGGAGTCTTCTGCACAGTGCAAGCAAAGCACAGTGTAGGGATGCTCCATGTTCCCTTCTATCAGTTCTGTAGCAGTCTGCTTTGACAGATGTGCATAGTTTTCTCTTTAGACTTTCATGTCCATTAAAAGTGGGCATTAGTACTTGCACTGAAATATGATTAAAAGACTTTAAGAGCAGCAATTTCATTTTGGTCCCGAATGAGTAGAACAAGATTGTTCCTGACAGGTGGTTGTTCCTGGAGAGTGCTTTTTAGGAGTCCATTTTGGATCCCAAAATTCCCATCCTTATGTTTTTCCAGAAATACAGGTAATAATGGACGATTTTTATATATGCTATATATTTTCCATTGTTACACAAACTCTTGTCCCAGGAAACCTGCATAAGACTTCTGTGTACTGTTAGCAGAAATGGGAAACCTGCAAAATGTGAGTAAAGACCTCAGGATTTGACCCATGGTCTGAAAGAAATTTCATAGCTTCGTGTACTTGAGTAGAAGGAAGTCTAAGAACACAGCTTACATTTGGGTATGTTGTAGGTGGTGGAGTCTCCGTCTCTGGAGACATTCAAAACCCGCCTGGGCGCGTTCCTGTGTAACCTGCTCTAAGGTGGCCCTGCTCTGGCAGGGGGTTCGACTAGATGATCTCCAGAGGTCCCTTCCAACCCTATGATTCTGTGATTCTGTGATTCTATGTTGACACCATTTAGCTACTAGGCTGTCTTGGGCCTACTGCAGAATTGCTCCTTGTAGAGGTTAGGAAAGGACAGAGGGATTTAGAGCGCAAATGGGTGGTACAGGCTGCTTTGCATCAGCTTATGCATTTTTATACGCTGTACACTGTGGGAGAAGAGCAATGGATGTCACCCTTGCTT
Source organism: Rhinoptilus africanus (assembly GCA_013400135.1). Taxonomy (NCBI): domain Eukaryota; kingdom Metazoa; phylum Chordata; class Aves; order Charadriiformes; family Glareolidae; genus Rhinoptilus; species Rhinoptilus africanus. Next base: position 83,074 of record VXBO01014172.1, read on the forward strand.
GTGACAACTCTTTCCTGAAATAATATAACAAGAAGACACCAGTGCACTGTGGAATAGCACAGTCCTAACACTCTCTCTGTTGGGTTTAGTTTAACCACATGAGCTTGTCTGGGTTCTTCTCCCTAGCAGACGCAGGCAGACATTTTTTCAAAAGGGAAATTCTCCTTTAGAGTGTTTTCTGTGACCTGTGAGGAACCATGCTTTTACCTAGTTTACTCATTAGAACCAGTGTTTATAGGAGCTACTTTGAGGGGCCACCTTCACTGCCTGTTGGGGTGCCTGGTCCCAAGGCAAAGAGGTGAAGGATCCAGAAAAGGCATTTCAAGTCTTCGAATTTACTTCAAGACTTCCAGCCTGCTTGGAGTGGAAAGGAAAGGACATTGTCTGAACATGCTTTAAAATGTGTTTCTAGTCTTGAGGCATAACTTTTTTGCTTAACAACAGTAGGACATGTAGGAGGCTTGACTCTCTGTCCCACTGATGCATGGCAAACTCATCCTTCAAAAGCTTAGCTTTCGTGTTAGCCTAGGCTGCCTTTTGAATGTGTTCCACATCATTGTCACCTGCTGATTTGCAAAACTTGTCCAGCTGAAATGCTTTCTTTGACAAAGTGAACCTATATTCCCTAGCAATGGCCTAACATATAACAGCTGATTATATTTATAGAAAAGGTTGAGAACTCTTTGAGAATATTCTCATACATTTTCTGTAAGAGACAGATGAGAAAATTTGGTAGTTAAACAAAATTCAAGCTGTTTAAACTTGTTTGAGCTAATGCCACCTACCCCTCACCTCTGAGCTTGTGTATGCTCACACATACATATATATTTTGCTCATTTATTCAGATCTAACGTTACTTTTTGGCAGACTTATCTCTTGCAGAGCGGTATTCTAGTTCTGATAACACTTGAAATAAATGAAGGCTGTTCCCTTAGCAACTGCCAGCTGAAGAACCTTAAAATGCAGTGGGAATAAATAGGGTAACTAATATTTGTTGAATGTCTGGGGTTTGTGAAATATTCCTTTTCATAAATCTAGTAAATAGGCTTCTGCTGAATAAAGGGTGGGTTTTAAATTGATGTGTTATTATTTTGATGTGCAGTGTAATTTGTTTACTTGGATTGGGATGTCCTGATTCTGCAGCTGAGTATACTGAGAAAATTCTGAAAGCCAATTTAAATTTTTCTCCTATTTATTTTTGATTTATGTTTGTTTTTTAAACAGCTCCTTATACCTGAAGCCATTCACTTCAGAGATAACTGTTTATATTACACTTACATGCTCACTTCTTTCATTCTCTTTCTTCACTTTCTATTAATTTACATCAAAATGGTATTTACATTACTTGAAGGCTTGCTCCAAAAGAGAATGCCTCCATCTTTTGAAGCATGGTACTTGGGATTGTGAACTTTTATTTGATTTCCAAGTTCTGTGGACATATATTGACTCTTGCTCTATTGTTTGCACAAAGGCCTTGTAAAATCCAACCTTGGTTTTTGTTGTTCTTTAACACTTGTGTAGTAAAAATAAATAATTGTTAAACAGATCAGTTCAGTGGAGAGGTTTCCTCTGACTCACAGAGTGCTGGTTGGCTGAATGTTGCTTGACCTTCTGCCTCCTGGCAGGGCAAGACAAAGTCCATCTGTTGCTGTGTTCTAGTTAAATGTGGCCAAGTCAATGGCTGGTATGTTTATTCCTTTGTCACAAAATCCTGGCAAATTCTGACTGGAGGGAAAAAATGATCAAAACATCACTATGCAATGAAAGAACTGCCACTAATAATTTGGAATATTATTTTTTTTTTTTTTTTACAAAATAGATGAGAGCTGCAAAATGCTTGAAAAACCTTACAGATGGAACTTCTTGGGGAATCTTTCTTGGATAGCTGAAAGACTGCTGAAAAGGCAACAGCCATAATACTGTGCTGTAAGACTAATGACAGTAGTTATTATATATCAGTATGTATGCATTATACATCAGTATTTTGTTCACTGGCAACAAAATAAGAGGATAAATATATGGTATGGTGGTACTTCAGAGTGCTAAATACTGGTATATACTAAGCTGCTCTAGGTTTATTCTAGTGAAAGCAGGGGAGAAATATGCAATTAGAACAGAGATGATGAGGTTACCCGTGTCTAGGTCTTGTAGAATTTCAATGCTTGTCTCAGAAAATTCTCAGAGGATGTCTGTCATGAGCAATGAGTTCTGCTTTTATGGTGGAAAGTTTGAGTTTGTTGTTTTGTTGGGGTTTTTTTTCTTTTTCTTTTTTTCTCCCTCCTGAGAAATACAGCTGTTCACTACTATTTTTCTTCAGAAGGGTTGTATGAATTTTTAAATATAAATATACATATGCACACAGTGGGCCCAGGTGATAATCATCTTGACAATAAAGACACAAAAGCATTAAAGTGAACCTGAGATACTGGGGAAACCTAGTACAGAAGTGTAAGAACAGTTCAGATGTGTTCTCCGAAGGCCTTAGGGTTTCATGACTATGTATATTGCTTTATTGCAGTCTAGGTGGAATATTACAAAGCCAGGACCAGGATGAGACAGAGGCTTCCAGCCAGCTTAGAATGGAAATTGCTGTGGGAGAGGCTCTCTCCTGGCAAAGAAAAGCTAGTACTCTGATGGATCCAGATTTCCTTAAGTGATTTTAAACTGGAAGTTTCACAACAATAACTACTAGCATTATGTTCCTGGTGGGTCTGAGTTACACGACACGAATGCAAGCAAAAGCTGTATTATAGAAACAGACATAAGACAGTTAATTGATTGCACTCTGAAAAAGCTTTATATTAATTAGGCTGGAAAACTCACTTCCAGTTAGGATAATTTTCAGCTATTAAAGGAAAAAGCAGAAAATATTCATCTGTTTGAATGACAAAATTTAAAAACAGAGTAATGCTCTCTTTAGTAAACTGTTGCTGCTGAATACCTACAACTGTACTATCTGTGTCCATAACAATCATCTGCACTACTGATCATTAACTTCACAATGAGTAACAGTGCTGATTTATTTAATGAACCTGCAGGTAATTGCTGTTTCCTTTACTAATTACATCAGGGAAATGAGACCTGTTAGCACTGAAATGGCTTGAAATGCTTCAGCAAACCTTTCTGAAGAGTAAAATGCCTGGCTATTTTTCTCTTACCTTCTGCCCTGAGATAAGTTTTTTATTATTCCCCGCTGTTCTAATTAGTGAGAAACCTCTTTTTCATCCCTTAAATAGTGAACTTTTGATGTATCATACACTAAAGTATTCTGGGAACTTCCCCCACGTAGTTAGAACATAGTGCTTATAAAACCTAGAAGACTTCTACTGTGTTTAGAAGGTAAAAATGTATAGGAAAACGTTTAGAATTAGTCTTAAATGCTGAAATTGTTGAAGCTGTATTTTCCAAAGCTCAGCCTAGTGCAGCACAGCTCTGCTGTTCCTGCTGGTGAGGCAAGTCTGTGGTGAGACCTGCTGGGCTTCTCTTTTTACCTCAGAGCTCTGCACATGGAGATAGTGGCCTTGCAGCCTTCTCATCTTCCACAGGTTGTGGGTTGTCATAATAGATGAGAATACCACGGCCACTTAATCTTAACATTCTGAGAAGAACAGGCCATAATATTTGATCCAGAATCCTGCGTAGAAAACTCCCCTTATGGCTGTACCCAAGTACTTAATGGTAGGCTTCTAAGCAAGCTTCTTCTCTCTTCTGGAGAGTCCACGAGACAGCAATTTTCCTAGTGTTTATTCTTGCTGTGAGAAATGTGTATCTTGTTCACTATCTGATTTTGTTTAACTTCAGCTTGCAAACACTGAATCTTTTGATGTTCTTGCCTGGTTTATCTAACATGACAAATTGCATTTCCTCTCAGGTCCCCTTGTACTTAACCTACTAAAGTGCCAATGAGCGTACAACCAATCTTTACCTCATCCTTGTTCAGACCTAAGTTATGATGAGGGCAGGCTCTTCATATAGTGGCTATACCAAAAATTTGCTAGGTGAAAGAGAGGTGACCTAATTGCCAGGATACAGGAATGACTGTGGGTTGAAATGCTTGAATTATGTGGGATATCGGTTTCAGTTCCTGCTATCACAAATACTTGATTTAATTGATTGTTAACTATTGTCAGGGCCTAACAGCAGGACTTAATTCTTCCTGTCTGAGCTATTAGCATTGAGAGTCATGCAGCAATAGCTTAATTCCCCTGTAAAAATGTGTCACGGATAGTACATTTTATGCAGAGGGGTTTTTTTCAGCAAATGCCAGCCTGCTCTGCTTGGAGGATGAGAAGGGAAAAAAGTCCTTGCAAAATTAGATCTCCTCAGGATTTGTATTTGTTCACTTCCTAAAGATGAGGAAGTTCACAAGCAAAGGGTGGAAATACAAGAATCAGAATGTCTGTTTGAGGGGAGGAAAATCAATAGAATAAGTTTCCAGGAGGTCTCTAAGTCCAGTTACCATCCATATTAGGGCAAGTGGCAGGATCCTACTTTCCAGGAAAGCATTCCATGATGAAGTCTATATTCCCTGATATTGCGGTGCCATAGCTCCAAAGCCAAGCACTTAGTTTACAACTGTGAAATACCTGATAGGAGAGAGTAGAAGTCATCTTCCTAAGGCAGAGTTTAATTATGCAGGAAGCAATTCTACCACATAATGAGGGGCACCTCTTGGAAAAAGAGCACTGACCACAAAGGTCTTAGCAACCTGTTGCTGGTATTATAATTGAAACAGAGCAAGCTTCTTTTCCACATTAGTGTAACTTTGATGTGAAAGAACAGAATGATCTTAATATTCTCTTGCAATTTATAGAGATTTTAAGTTGAATGAACAGGTCATCTGTTAGTCTTTTCATTTGCCCCCTGTTGTCTTTCCATGCCCTGAAAAAAACAATCATTTTAATTGACTTGTTGGCTCTCACAGATCCTTCTGCTAACCCAAGCGAACACTCAGTCACTACTCTCATCTTGCCTAGGTCTAAAACTGCTACGTTTTGCCAATGATTTTCTTAAGGACTATAATACATCTTTCCATTTCACTATATCAGGTGTCTGGAATGCAATTTAACTTTAAAATAGGATCTTTATTGAATCTAGTTTACTTTGAGCTATGAATTGACTTAACGGTAAGTTTTAAAGAGTTATGTTTTCAAAAAATACCTTGTCTTTGTACTAAAATGAACTAAAATATTTTAACTTGAAAAGAAAAGTAATTGCAGCAGAAATGAAATAAAAGATTTGAATAAGCATAAAGCTATGGAATTAAAAATTGAAAAAGGTCTGATTGCACATCTAAATTAAACAGCATAAGAGTGGCGTAACTCATTTCAAAGCATCTAAGATCTAATGAGCATCAAGTTCTGAGGTAAATATTAACAACTTGTAGGAATGAATAGATGTACATTATACTGTTAATCTAAAAGTCTCAAACTGCATTACAAATAAATACTTCCTGTTTTGCAAAAGTGATACACAGAAAATTATATATATTTTAAAGTAGACCATTATTTAATTTGTCAGCATTGTCTCTGGGGTTCCTAAGAACAGATTGTCAACCTGATATCTTAGTGTCTTACAGGGTAAAATAGCTGCCTTTTATGCAGACTATGCTATAATCACTTTTAGCTAGTTCCTAGATAAGATGTTATTTTTTTTTCCCCCATTTTCATGACAGAATTCTGGAGGAATGGTTTTACATTCTGCTGTGACTAACTGGAAATATTTTCTTCCCCCATTCTCTGCCCTTGTGTGTGTTTTTGTAGGGTGTATTACCATAAAACTTCTGTCTTCTTATGTGGAAATTGTTGAAGGTAAGCTCATCTGACTCTCTTAACATTGAGCTCGTCACTTCACTCAAGGGGAAGAATAAGTTCTTCCTGTGATACTTATTTAAAAATAGAGAGCTATACAAACCAAAGACATCCCAGCATGAATTTCTCATAATCTTTCCTAAATTTACAATCTCATATACCTTATACAGTAAATGTAATTTCTACACTCTACTCCATACCTTCTCCATGTGCCACCAGAATTTGATATTAAAGAAAGCTACATGCTGAAAGGAGAGGTGGAAGGGTAAAAAAAGGCCAGAAAATAAATCTGTGTGTCGAATTTCCGGGATTCTGCTTTAAGCAGAATCATATTTTTCTCATCACCAGAGGTAACTCACTTTCCTCTCTAAAACATCCCAGCAATAAATAAAAAAGCAGTACAGAATAATTAGGAAAGAAGAGGAATCTTTCTTTTTTTAAATGTAAATTAACTTTACCCTGATATGTAAATCCAGACAATTTCCTCTTGAATAGACTTTATATGCTAGAAACCTGTTTGCTGTTACCCATGCATCCGAAGTCTTTGCACCCAATTACAGGATATATACTTAGGGTCTTTGCAAGGTCAGTGTGAAAGATGCTCTAACTATAAGACAGATAATTTAAAATTTTCTTCTGTGTGAAACATCATCTCTGCCTAAAATGAGTTCATTGTTACTTAGAATTGGGCCTTAGTTGAAAACTTTACAGAGTTCGCTGACATTTCCTTTGAAGTAGAACTATTTTTCAAGTTAATAACACAATGCAGTGATACACAAATCATGGCTTATTTTACATATCTTTTTGAATATTTCACTTTTCCAGTAGAATTGTCTCTCTATACCTGGAGTGCACTTATAATAGGTATTCTTATAAATGATGCTGAGTATATTACCTTATAAATTTTGTCACATTCAGCAAAATCATTAATATTTTACAGGGATTATACCATTAAAAACATACTTTCATGGAATGAAAAGGTTATGAAAATGAAATGTCACACACTATGATTTTGCCTTAAAGATCCTAGTCGTTTACACAGCACTCTAGAATGGTCGCATAAAAGAGAACAGTCTTTCTTTTTGATAGGTTTCATTCAGGAGCTGGAGTTTCACATTTCATGCAGCATGTTATGTATGGAAATCACTTGGAAAAGGTCACCATCTATCCTAGTCACTTCTTGCTTAATTAGGCACTGTAATATCAAGCGTTAAGCAATGCTGTTTTAAAGGAATTCAAGGAGATATAAGAAACCCTAATGATGATGTCAACTGATATTTATTTAGGTACATCAGGCACGTGCACATACCTGCATGTGTGCCTTATGATGAATGTGACTTGGATATAAAACTGCTATATTATAGAAAAAAGAAGTTTTAAATTCCTACTTCTTTTCTCTGCTAATATATGGGTGAAGACTTGGGCTGAAATAAAGACACTACATAACTGAGTGGATAAGTCTTCTTTGCTAGAATAAGTTCAGATCTTAATTAAAAATACAATGGCAAATATACCCAGTTTGAACTTGGGTACCAGAGAGAAGCATCCGTCTGAAAGTGTGGGACATGCTGGCATTATTACTGAGTATTGGAGCATAGGAATGATTTCAGCTTAATGTTTCAGTCAGTGAGTGCTATAAAAGCTACAGGTTCATATAAGCTAAGGAGAAAAGAGGCCATGAGTATTTTAGACTCTATTCTGTAACTACACTTTGGAAAATGCGTTTGACCTGAAACATGCCAAATTACTCAGAAAACTGCACAGAATTTTTTTTGAAACCCTGAAGAGAAGTGGTCTTCTTTTTTTGCAGTGGAAAATTACATTTCTTTGAACTTTGGACATTGCAAATTTTTATTCTTTGCTTTGCTTTTATTCTCTTTTCAATCTGTTGGGTTTTATACATATCTATATGGTCATCAGAGTTTCAGCTTCGTGTGATGTTGCAACACAGCTTATTTATTATTTTAGTATAATTTCAAAAGTTTACTGGCATGGGAAGGCCACTTTGGAAAGACCGTTTTATGACTTAATTGATTTCATTATCAGAAGAAATGTTCTGGTATGTAGTCTTTTTCATGGCTTAGACCTTGGTATACTGACTTTTCCCTTTAAGGTAACTATCTCACTAGTGGATTCTTCTGCTTTTCAGGTATCACGGAATCACAGAATCATGGAATTTCAGAGTTGGAAGGGACCTCTAGAGATCACCTAGTCCAACTCCCCTGCTAAAGCAGGATTGCCTGGAGCACATTACTCAGGACTGCATCCAGATGGGGCTTGAAAATCTCCAGAGAAGGGGACTCCACAGCCTCTCTGGGCAGCCTGTTCCAGTGCTCTGTTACTCTCACCATAAAGAAGTTTTTTCTCGTCTTTGATTGGGACTTCCTATGCTCCAGCTTGTGCCCGTTACCCCTCGTCCTGTTACTGGGAACCACTGAAAAGAGCCTGGCTCCATCCTCCTCAAACCCACCCTTTAGATACTTGTAAACATTAATAAGGTCTCCCCTCAGCCTTCTCTGCTCCAGGCTAAAGAGTCCCAGCTCTCTCAGCCTTGTTGTGTGAAAGGGGTGAGGCGGTTTTGGCAGAAAATAAACCCCCTTGCGTTCTAACACTCCTCACCGAAGTGGGAGGCTAGGTGCGGCTAGGTTTAAGTTCTGACTGATGCCCAATTTGCCACTACCAGTCCAGTTGCACTTAACCCATGTTAAACTCTCACGACTTGGATTCACTGATAGCGAACCACACCATCGGTCCAGACATGCTCCTGAACTCGCATGGCCACCCTCGAATCTGTGGTTGTGTCCAGTGAGAACTCAAAGCGGCTAGCTACTGAAGCAGTGCAGTTTATTTCAACAACACATATACAGGTTCTTTGGATTGTCGACAAGAACTGCACTGTTTGCAAAGCACGTGTGAATAAAAATTATGNTCTTTCATCCCCCGTGTAGTCGCTTGGAACCACAGGTACTGAAACAATACCACCTAGAGACTGAAACACCATCTGGAGCTCAGGGCAGCTGCAGCTGTGTTCTCCCTCAAAGCCTTTTCTTTTGTGTGATGAGTGCTGTACTTTTTGCAGTTTTAGACGTTTTTGGTAGTTATTCCACAGGCCTTTCCTCATAAGGGAGATGCTCCAGTCCCTCAATCATCTTTGTTTCCCTATGCTGGACTCTCTCCAGTACTTCCCTGTCTCTCTTGAGCTGGGGAGCCCAGAACTGGACACAGCACTCCAGTTGTGGCCTCACCAGTGCAGAGTAGAGGGGGAGGATGACCTCCCTCTACCTGCTGGCCACACTCTTCTTGATGCAGCCCAGAATTCCATTGGCCTTCTTGGCCAGAATCTCTTTTCCATCTCTGCTTCTGCTGAGTTCCTTACAAGCATTAAAGTCAAAAAGTATCATTTTGGCAAATGGGTAAAATTGTAGAATCAGTTTTAAACTTAAACCTGGCCCAAATTTTTTGTAGATTCAGCTTTTAAAAATATGCGAACATTTCAAATATAATGAATGCCTTTCTGCATATATGGAGAGATTTACTTATTTATTTATTTGTTTTCAGTGGTGGCTTTTCACTGTTTTGGACACACTTATAAACACTGGCCAAGTGAGGAGTAATGCAACACATCTCTTTTGCATGCCTACATAATGTAATCAGGAATATATTTAGGTTGCACATGGACCATTATGAGATACTCAGTGGACAGTCAGGGGAGCTGCTGTTCAAGCAACACATCTGAAGCTATTTTCCAGGGTTGTGATGAAGGTAAAACCTTCTAAGATCCTCAGTTATGAAAACTAAACCCTTCAAAACAGGTTCAATATTCACAAGCCTTTGAAGCTCCACAGTGTACTTTAGGGTGGGGTGGGCACTTTTGTTCCCAAAGCAGGTCATTGAAAGTTATGCAGGAGCTATACAGCTCAGATGGAAGCAGCTGCTCCTCAGCAGTTGCCCGGGTTAGTGCTGTTATTGAGGGTCAGAATGAAGGTCAGGGTTTTGTTTTCAGTATGTCTTCCATTAATAGTTAATAACGGAAAAATGGCCAAGAAATATTTCAAATTCACCAGATATGCATAAGAAATTTAAGTGAGTTTGTTCTTTGCTGGATTTTTTTCCCCAGCTAGTTTGTGCAGTTTCTGAGATGTAAAATCAGGTGCTTTGGAAGAATATATTTTTTTTTAAGTTTCTTTTATTATGCTTTCCTGCATTCATTTCTCATTTTTGTTTCCACCATAGTTGTGATCAGCAAGATCCCAGTTTTCTATCTGGGTTCCCTGAGCTGACAATTTGTTTGTATATTTAGGTGCTGCTGTGGAGATGACCCAGTTTTCGAAAAGACTGAATGCAATATTTTTATTTATATAGGGTGCTTCCTGGGAATGACAGCTCTGTGCCTGTCCTTAGGAGCTCAGGGAACAGTTCAAGCCCTTCTGCATCTATGCTAGCTTGAGAGATAATTTCCCTCCTTTCTGGTCTTCACTGTGCCTCTCTGGAAGCTGTGCCTCCTTTAAATTTATAAGGTAAGTTGAATATATGAGTTGCTTGTTTTTCCTAATCAGTTCAAGTTTTTCATATTAACTTGCAGAATTTAAATAGAACTTATTTGCAACTCAACTCTTTTGGGTTGAAATGAACCCATACTGGTGCAAGACGGAAGATACAATTGATGCAGCTCTATTGACCCAGTCTGAGATGGTGACCCAAGATCCCACGGTGCAGGAGGAGCTTTGCCCACAGTTCAGTCAGTGCTGTGACAGGCACAGCAACCTCCTGGGAAGCCTTTCAGACTAGTTTTGTGTCTGAAGGGGATTTTGTCTGGTACTGAAGAAGCTAATCTATTAAAAATATGGACCAATATACTAAAGCACAGTCCTAATTGGAACTGAAGCTAAGGAACTAAAAAGAGTAGCTGAATTGCCCATTTTTCAAATGTAGGTATTTTGTGCTCTGTTAGTAGAATTTCAAATTACCTAAATTATATTCAAAATATCATCCTTTTTTTTTTTAATGCAGTGGATCGTTTGATGTATTTAATGTCTGGATGTCTCTACGGCCCAGAAAGTTGAATTATACAACAGCTCTTAAAACTTCCAGAGTAGAGCAAACAGTCTCCAACGTCACTGGGTTGCTTAACTGTGAGTCAGCAATAGCTTTACTGAGGCTACTTTAGCTCAGCTATAATGTTTGGAGCATCTGGGACCACTAAAAATAAATTTGTGCTTTTTTTAATGGAATGAGCCAAACATACGTTTTATGTGAAAACAGCCACAACAGTTTGAAAAATATGATTCATTTTCTTATAAACAGAAATGTTAAAGTTCAGAATGAAAATGTCAGTCATCAGATGTAGAAAGATGTCTTCCTATTTAAACAAGCTGAAAGTCCAATGCAAAGCACACCAAGACTTGTATTAATCCTTAAAAAGTGCTAGTGAGAGCTGAATGCCAAATAGCTTCCCAGGAGGCACGTTATGCTAATCACTATGGCAATCAGTTTTTATCATTCTTGCAGACATGTATTTTCCATTTACGCTAACAGGGTGGTTGATTGGATTTTGCTCATTAAATGGGCAGAGCCAAAACTGGTCTTATAAACGGCTTTTCAAGTTAATTAGTGAGTATGTGTGTACTCAGAAGCAGAAAACTTAGTTTTAAAATTATAACCTTCATCAATCAGGCATCTTTTCTACATTGTACCAAAAATCATTCCACTTAATGTATTCAGCATAAAAGAGAAAGTAAAAATGCTGCATTTTCATTTCCACCATTCTCTGATGGTCTGGCAGTAAACGTGATGTTGTCACTCATAAAGGAGTAAGAACAGATACTTGCTTTTTCTCTGCTGTCTTACCTAAAACCCTCCAGGGCTCTGTTTCTGGCTTAAGAGACGATACAGGGATAGGAAGATCTTTACTTAGAGTTTTGTGTTTGTTCTTTTACAGTCTTTAGTTGATAGTTATTAGCAGGTGACAAAGATGGCCTGCAATTCCTACCATGAGGTTACAACCTAAACAATAATAATTAAAACAATAACAATAGGGATTTAAAGCTAATCAGTGTTGGAAATGTTGGACTTTGATTCTGGAGATCCAGTTTCAGCTCTTACATTTCATGTCCATGTGGGAGAAGTGGCTTCATTATCCTGGGTACGTTCACAGGTTTCCCATGTATGTCTGTGAGTGTCCCTTTATAAAACGGAGGCAGATGTGCTTTTTCTTCTGTTACCGCAAATGATTTAAAGATCCAGCTGAGGATTTCACAGATTTCAAATGCCTTTTCTTTCTGACTTGTATCATGTGTCTGGGGGTAATGTGATTGCTCTGGCCCTGGGAATAGGGGATATTCTGAAATCCTGTAGCTTTTTGTGTGAATAGTCAGTAGTAGGATCTTTAACTTTGAATTTAAAGAACTTGGGTTCCACAGTTTCCTAACGGGAGGAGGAGGAGGTTTGGGAGTCAGTCTTTCACAGACTTTTTTAGTGCTTTGTCCATTGCACAGGAGAGAACCATGGGAGAGACAGTTAGGGTGTGATAGCTTCTTATCCTTTGCCCACTTGTCTCCAAACTGGGAAATCCTAGTCCCTTTAGCCTGTCTCTGGACAGCAGATGTTCTAGATGATACCCTAGATCACTTTAGTTGTCTTTCTCTTCTCTATCTCTTCTTATTTCCTTTTTGAGCTGTGGACACCTCAAGTGCACGCCGTACCAGTACTGTGATAAAACCAAAGTTTTGTCTTACAGAAAAGTATTGTTTCATCTTGCTCTCAATAATCTTCCTGATGATACCCAACTTTTACTGAATCCTAGCAACTGCTATATGGTGAGCCATGAGTTTCTGACTCCCTTTGAGATTGTTCCAAGTCCCCTTGAGTTTCACCTGTCAGTTCCACACTCAGCATGAGGTAAGCACAGATTAGATTTTTTTCGCCTTAATTTATCGGCATTGAAACACGGTGCCTTTTTCCTCCTCACTTTTTTTTTTTTGTGCAGTCCTTTTGGAGTGCTTCAACATTACCATTTAATAACCTGAAAGGGCTTAGTTTCATCATCATTTTGAGATTTAGGTGTCCAAAGAAGATACAAGATAACCAGACGTCTCTCACCTTACTTCTGAGCTCTGTAAAACTGGCAGCATCAACCAAAAAACAAACAGAAATCTTGTTGCTCCCTTTTCCTGTCTGGCATTCCTCCTCTGTAACATCTTGCCAAGAGCCTTGTGAAAGGTTGTTAATGGCACTACAGATCCTTTCTCTTGCAGAGCAACAAATTAAGGTGTGAGTGCAGGGGAACAGACCTCCCACCCCCATCATCTGGATGGAGAAGGTTATGTGGGTCACATAGTTTCATATTGTATTTGGCTTATTTGATGGTCTGTACAAGACCTACTGGCTTTTGGGGCTTTCCCCCCATATTTTTCTCACCTTTTTTAGATGTTTGCGGTATCTTAACAGCTGTACTCTTTGACTAGAAGTAAGAAAGAGTTCAGCAGCCATTTAAGAACAGAGATGCCTCATGACCTCACCATAGTTCATGAAGGTAAGTATTTTCTTGGTGGAGGGAAGAGTTGTGGGAGTAGCTATGCCTTGAGCAAACTGATTATATTTGGCAACATGCTGTCACACCAAGGTTTAAGGTGCTGCAGATCTCTTGTGCTGAAGAACTTTCAGTGTCGTAGCTCTTAGTAAAGCAGAAAATTTCAAGAATTGCTTGAGTCTAATAAAAAATGATCCAAAAGGAAAGACTCTACCATTCTGCAAAGCAAACATGCCCAGATCCAGCAATAATCAAGCCACTTATGATCTAGAAATATGAAATTTTTGCCACTGCAAGCCTGTTTCTCATGCCGCAATAATACCAGTCAATAATATCAGCCAGCAACCTACCAGCTTTATCTTCTGCATTTAATGGCCAAAGCTTTTGTGAAGAGCATTAAAGCCTTATATTTTCTTTTGTGGGTACGCTGGGTACACAAATGCCTTTTTTTATGAGAAATCTGTAGTGATGAAATTCTTTTCACTTCCCATTCAAAAGCTGTGGGATTAGCTTCTATTCCGCTGAGAAAGTCAGAAAGCATTGACAGGGAACAACCCAACACAGTGGAAACCCAGCTTAGATTTTTTTTTGGGTAAGCTAGTGCAATCACTCTTAGATGGGGAAAAATACTTCCTCTCCTGCATGCTTGGAAGGGAAAAGGCTTACCCTTTCAGATGGCTTGTTGGAGGGCAAATGCCGGTAGGTCAAAAGGCTGGGGGAACTCTGGGTCATCCTCATAGGAATGGTGCCTGTGATTTTCCTCCTCATTTTGTCTCTCCTCTCCCCCACTCCATACACACGCGTACCATTTTACACTTTGTGGCAGGACAGGGCAGGGGGAGGAGGAGGGGGCTGCCCAGGGACTGTAGGGTGGGGTGAAGTGCTATTTTTTAATCTCTGTAAAAGGGGCACGAGAGAGACTCATTGTACCCTAGATTCTCTCCTTTTTCCTAATAGAACTTAAAATAAATGTAGTATAACCAGAAAACATCAACAATTTGCTTTTGAGTCTTCTCCATGTTAGGAAAGAACTAATACTAGTCTTATGCATCACCTCCACTGATCAACTGGCAGCCCATGTGTTACAAATTAATGACACAGCAGAGTCATTCATTCATTCATTCATTCATTTTTTCACCTAAAGCACATGTGAAACTTCTTAATTTGAACAAACATATATATAAAATGTTGTCATCACCTAGAATGACTCTCCAAAATAATGATAGATTTGGATGCACACATTACACAGAAATAAGGGACTGAGTTATACAAAAACTAAGAAATCGAATTGAGGCTTCTTTTGTAAGTCAGCCAGTCTCTCCACATGGTGAAGTTTTAAAGGAAAATCAGGAGGACTATCCTGTTTTACTATCCTGTCTTTAAAAGTCCCTTTGGTAGAAGATAAGAGGTGGTGTCATTATGAAATGGAAATGCTTGCTCAGCCAGGCATTAGAGCAATGCATCTTAGAGTGAAATTGTACTTGCTAAAGCTTTGACCCAGATATGTTTCAGATACTTTCAGTATCTTTTTATTCACATGTTTTCTGTTACTGAAAGGAAATTGATGCATTTTCCCATCTATTTTCTGTACAAAAATCAAAATATGCTGAATACATTTATTTGTGATTAACATGCATAGTGCCTGCTTTTGCTATTCATTTTGATAACTGTATCTTCCAGGAAGACTCTCATGTTTTTATTCTATATTCGTTTAGAATTGATGGGTTTGAGCTTAAAAGTAAAAAAAACCACCCCAACATACCAAAAAGGAAGGTATTTTTCTCTAGCCAGACATATCTATTTCATCATAGTAAAAGAGGAACCAAGACGCATCACAGATTTCTTTATCGGTTTCTTCTGATGACTAGGTAGGTTTCTTACACAAGCTGGGGTGCTTAGTTAATAGTCTGACAGCAGAAAAGGAGCACAGGAAGGAAGAATAGCTGCACATCTAAACATTCATGCCAGTTTGCTTATGCAGCTGACCACTCTAATAAGTCCTGTGAATATTGAAATTGCTAGGGTACAATTTTCCATAGATTTTTCTTCTTGGCTTGTGAGTCTTTAATATATATACACTGTCATTGTCTTGTTTAAAGTATTAAAAATATGTACCACAATAAAGGCAAAGTCAGTGCTCAGGTCTGTCTCTACTGGAACTGAGAGAAAAGTCTTAGAGCAAACTCTGGGCCTGAATTTTTGGAAGCAGGCTGTGTGTAGGCGTGCTTAGGGAGGTTGTTTGTAATAGCCTAAAGCCAAATAACCTACTGTAATAAAATGCTCTTCATTTTCTCTTATCCCTGCCATTGCTTTGCTCGAAAGCACAGGAAGTAATTAAGAAGGAAAATGTCTTTCATCTTCAGAGGTACTGGGATGATGGCCATAAAAGGGCAGGAGTGGGTTGCAGCTTGGTATAAGTTCTGATAGGATATGGATTTTCTATATGTACAGTTCTCCACGTCAGCAAAAACAGGCCATTACGGTTTTCTGTGACATTCATAACCAATTTAATGAATGTCCTGATATAATATGCTACTTAAGCCATACCCATTTTGTAATTGAAGTCACAGTACAAATGGTGACTGTGGCAATCTATTTTTATTTCCAAAATGGACTTTTTGACTTCATACTGTGTTGCAAATGCATTTACCCCTATAAGTATGCATTTCATAATGAAGTGATTGGAGATTATTAAAAACACAAATAAAGCTATGAAAAAGAAAATGATTTACTATAATTGGACCATCCATTATTACATTTTTTCCCTCAAAAATGGTTTGGATATTTTTGAAACATTTTTTGTTTTGATTTATCACACAAAGTATTTCAAGTATAAGGCAAAAGAGCTAAATTTTTCCACTGAGCATGAAATGGCCACGCTGGGCTTCTGTGTCTGCACGGCCATGGGGTAGTGGTGACACCAGAGAGAATGCTACACATGCCAGAGAGGTCCCAGAAACTATATTATACTTCATTATACAGAGGATTGCCCTCAGTGGCTTCCTCATAAAGCACTTCTTTTCATGGTGTTGTTTTTTTTTTTTTTCTTGCAGAGACCTTTTACCTCTGGAGTTCATGTACAGACTTACTTTGCATTTTTGTTAGGTATAGTTCCGTGTTGAGAGTTCCAGCCTTCTTGCACCTTTTAGCTATTTCATTATGAAAGTAATATCTACCCAGGGAAACCAACATATATGTGAAATTAGAAAGATGCCAAAAGATTATTTTATTTTAATGGCTGCATTGTCCACATTCGCTATTGCAGATTCATCATTTTCTTCTTGAAAGTCGCGTAATTAAAAGGCTGTTGCTGTTGGAATCCAAAATGTTTGTGTCACCCTGTCCTCTATGAATACAATTCAGGAGCTGACAGGAGATAAGATAAAAGTCAATAAAAAGAGAATTATTTATTAAAAAGATCTAATGTTACAAGAACAGTACACAGGAACTATTATATTACTGTGTCTCCCACATCGTATATACCATTATATATAGCATATATACAGATTGTATACAATATATCTAACATTTTGATATGGGCCATGACAGTATCTTTCTTTTGGTCTGCAAAACAAAGGTTCTTTCTGATTATTTTTTTCCAAACAGGTCTTGTGGCATTATACAAAAATACAGTCTCCTCAGCGATGCTAGACTGCACTATTACAATCTTTTACATGAGAAAGGAAAGAGCTCTCCCTTGCAACTAAAAAATAGTATGTCATGATAAGGAAACATCTTCTTCTACAAAGTAACAAATAGGTAATACATAGATACTTAAACATTTAAAACATGTTTATTAATATATTTAAGATGCAAAATACATAGCCTGTTCATGTTGAATATAAAACATACCCCTTTTTGTCCCTGCAATACAACTACATCACCTGATGGTATGTTCAGTATTTCTATCTGTATCTCGACACTAGAGGCTGAGATATAACTAGATGCAGCTCTATCTCCTTATCAGACTTTCATTCTTCTTATAAAGCATAGCCATTTATTGTATTCAGAAAGCTATTTGACCAAAAAGCCACCAGTAGTGACTGTAGACTTTTTGAATACTCTGAAATAAACTGCATTGGCAAGCAACTGTATAAAAAATAGAGGAAATTACGCTTAACTAATTTATAAAATAGCCATTTTGCTTTTTGGTTCACCACTTTATTCTTGTTTGTGTTAACCTTTTGAAAAACAATACTTTGCTAATGCAAATTCTCTGCACAGTAGCAATGCTGCTGTTTTACAAAGGACAGCAGGTACATATTTTCTGAGTTTGCTCTACCAGCAAGGTACATTCTGCCTTCCTTTCTTTGATCTCAAAGTGTTTTCCAGAAGCACAGATATAGAAAATCTCCTTCTTTCTGTGTTCAGCTAGCTATCCTGCTTTTGTTTTTCTAGGAACATGGTGAGTAAGTAAATTTAAAACATATTTTTTTAGAAAATTATTTAAAATATTAGTGGGTAATAAAGATCTGAGTCGAACAACCTCTGAAAAATTTTACTGGTAAAATATTCAAAAGAAAAAATAATTTAGTCATCAGTCAGCTTTTTACCTCCCAAGCACTTGATGTGCGTTGTGCTTTTTGGCTACTATTTTAAAGCTGCTAAGGAAGGGCAGAGAGTGTACAACTAAATGCCAAGTATTATTTTGCTAGTGAGCCAGCAAAATAATAGCATTTCAGACCCAGAACCCATCAACCAAAATAAATTTGCATCAAAAGTTTTAGAGGGTTGGACGGCTAGAAGAACTATGCTATTAGGACTTGCCTGTTAAATTCTTTTGCCTTGATTTTTCCCGGGCAAGGGAATGTTTGTCCTAGGTGCAATTGCGAGACCCATGGTGGTAAAACACCTCCCCTCAGAACACTGCGCACACCATAATTGTACAAACACACACACCATATACATTGGGGATCATTTTGATTCAGGTGCCAATATGTGGAAAGGCCTTCCAATGTAGAAAAATTGCCAAAATTGTCTATTGAGTGAAAAATCGTTTGGTACAGCAAAAAGTGGGGATTAAAACTGATAGCACACAGTCCCTATCTGTAGTGAGCTATAGAAATAGAGCCAATTAGCTAACTAACTGGAACAATGCTCAGTAGCACCTATCCAAGTATTTTTTTTCAGACACAACATTCTCCAAAATATATCCTACTGGAGTTTGTATATATATGAATGATTACATTCAAAAATATTAATATTCTTTCCATAATATGCTTTCTTATACACTTCAAAATGATTACCAAATATTAAAGAACAGAATGTTACTAAAAAATGTACCCAGGGGAAAAAAGAAAGTTACAACTGAGAAGTCGTCAGAAAAATTATGTTTATCTCCTTGAATTGCTTTATTTGTCCACTTAGCAGCTTAATGTATATCACATTTAAATGCTCAGTGGATTTTTAATTGTCATATGCAGAAGGGATTGATTTTTTGCTTGTTATTAAAATACACATTTGATTCATTTGACATTAAATCATGTGGTGTTTGATGAAAAAAAAAACTTGTTTCCTTTTAAGTTTGTATTTAATCATTTTCTGTCTACCTTGCAATAAAATAAATGGCTTCTGTTCTGCTCCATTTTGCCACTTTCTGAGGGTGCTGTCTAATATTGACGAATCTTTTTGCCAATTAAATACATATTAATACATTTTCACAACAAATTCGCTATACTTTTGCAGTGGGCTGTGTATCTAAACTATATTTTCTCTCTTTGCAGTTGGAACAGCCAGCCGTAGGGGATGCAAGAAGAGTGCAAGAAGACAAAGCTGTATCAAACTTTGTTCTATATTTAAAAAAGATTTTTTTTTTTCAAATCAAACAGATGTACTGTACTAGACACCACTGTTTAAACACCTAATGGTACATGACTGGGTCACCAAAATTGAACATATTAAAAAAGTAAAGTACGTTTGACAGAAATCACATTTCCTTACAAAAGTTTATTACATACAATCTGCATATTTTTGGGCCAAGAAGTGTCTCCTCCCCAGAGGACATTTACAAAAAATGAAGAGAAAAAAACCTGATGAATTATTGACTGTGTCTCCAACACTCCTCTAAGTGCACCACAGGCATTTCTATGGGTCTTTAAGAATTAGCTTGGGTTTCCAGTTGTCCACGGACATAAAACTCCATCCCTTGGTGTCATCAAGCTAAAGCAAACAAATGACAAAGTCTGCAGTCTTCACCATGAGGTTGAAGGAACCATCAGTGCCAAAAGCAATGTTACAGAGGATGAGGAAGTGGACAACACATGTAAGGTGGATTGAGCACTTGTTACTTTCCCTCCTGAAATGAAAAGCAAAGTAATTAAGGAACAAATGATGCAAACAGTTCTCAGTACATTTAGGTAGTAGATTTTACTCAAAACTTGTATTCTATTATGCTCAGCAAAAACCTGTCTTTTAGGAAATGGATTACCTTGTGAGAACTGAAATCACAAAATAGGCTCCCTATGCAAACATGAGGAAATAAGGGATTTTATGATGATACCTACAGAAACTCACATGCTGAATCCTCATATTCAGCCTGCAAATGAATAGGAAATTCCAAAAGGGTATGTGGTTTTATGCCTTAATGGCATGGTTTAACCCCAACTGGCAGCTAGAACCACACAGCTGCTCACCCAGAAAGGCAGGGAGAAGAGGAAGAAAAGGAAGGGGAAGGAAGGGAAAAAAATACCCTCATGGTTTGAGATAAAGACAGCTTAATGAACAATATGAGAAAAGGAAAATAGCAATAATAGCAATAATAATAATAACACAAGTCACTCTCACCACATGGTAAATTGGTGAATTCACACTGTCCCAAGCAGCGATCCTGAATTCCTGCCCCCTAGACAACTCCCATTTATATATTGAGCATGGTGTCTACGGTACAAAACATTCCATTGGCTATTCCATTGTTCTGCCTATGTTCCTTATGAGCTTCAATGGGAAGCTGAAAAAAGTCCTTGAATACTATAAACAACTAGCTAGTAACAAATAAAACAATACGCAATATTGACTTTCCTTTCATACAAAATGTGAAACACAGCAATCACTAGAAAGAAAATTAACTCCATCCCAGGTGAAACCAGGACACTTAATCCTCAAAAAGAATTAGGCTCCAGAAGATGCCCTGAGTCACAATCACAAATATTCTTCCTGAAACAAGGAATGAAAGCTAGCCTTTGATCTTGATGTCTGTCCAGAGGAAAACGTCGTCTTTTGCCCAATAGCTGAGTGACTGTGTTAGATCACAGCAATCCCTTAAAAAGCCGTGCTAAGGGGAAATATGCTGTGGGCTGGCAGTGGCAACAGATCACAGGATGGGAAGGGAACCAAACTGGGTTTCTTTGGACCATGGTTGTCCTAAGTGGAACTGATCTGTTGTGTGAAATCTAATAAAAAATATCAGATTAGAAGGAATGAAAGATTTTGTCCCTAGAATTCAGGCTCAAAAAGATACATGAAACAAATATTCCATGGAGTATGGATTGGTGTCTTCTGCATTCTGATTGATAGCACTGTAGTTTGTGACTAGATTAGAATTGAAATTTAAGTCTAGATTGAAGTTTCAGGATCACATCTTTTGGATAGTACTTATTAAGGACCAAAAAGCAATGTTTAATAGAATTTTAAAGTGTTAGCAGAAAATTAGAATTTATATGCCTCATAGTATTCAGGCAAATCTCAGTGTTATTTTCTGGTTATTCTTGCCACTAATGCTTCCATCCCTTTTTTACCCATGTAATATTGATACTTTAAATTCTTTCAACATATTGGAGTAACTGAGAAATAGAAGCTAGACATCATAATTTACTTCATGATAGTACATTGATACTGTAATACATTAATAATTTAATAAATATCTACTCAAAGGAGTAGAAAAATTCAGCTTATTCTAAAGCAGGCACTTACATAGGGTTCAGCTACCTAAATGCCTGCCGGTTTAGCTGTGTTAGATAGTACACCACTGGCTGGTGGTCCAGAATGATGTGCGTATCCTCTAAGTCCCGCATAACATCTGCCAGCTTTGTGCAAAGGTTTGGGCTATCTTAGGACATCTCAGATGTCCTTGTGTGCCTATGTCTGAATATTTAAATTCAAGAGATCAGCTGAATTGCTATCTAGGCTCCACTGTTGGTCTGTATGGATTTCATCTCAGCTGACGACAATGCTATTTGAGACACCTAGTGCATGTGCAGATATCAATTAGGTTTCCAGATGTTATTCAAGAAAGGGAGAGGTTTCCTGTAAATCCTTTGTTTTGTTCATCAACCCCAAATGGATGCCTCAGATACTCTTGAGCATCTCAAATGGCATTAGATACCTTTGTTTCAGCATAGAACTGAAGACTCTGACTAATGATTTTATCTAATAGCTAGAGAATTGTGAGAACATTGTTTCAGGTAGAAGATAATAAGGTTAATGAGCACTGCTACAATTGCCACTCTTCCAAATATAATGTAACCTTACCTGAAAAAGATGGAACTCTGATCTGGGGACTGGCAGTCCCATCCCCTCCTTCGCTGACTGCACACACCTCAATGATGTAGACACCGACATCAGGAAGAAGCACCACCGCAGAGGTTTTCTGTGTTTCTATAACTTGACTGTTGCTCTGGCCTTCTTGCCTAAATAACACCTATGGTCAATAAAGTAGATAGTGGTCATAGTGGTCATTCAAGTTACATACCAGAAATTTTGTGCAGATAATGCAGTCACTGAAATGTTAACTGTTTCTTGCTTTCATTAAGGATTTCTTGACATTACATTTGAACAGTCATCTGCTTTTACTCTCTCCTGCCCTCAATGGCTTCAAAACAATAATAGCAAAGTATATCAGCAATTAATGAATGTGAAAGGATATTGATTATGATCCAGAGCGAAGATAAAGCATTTGCCTGCTCCAGCATGAGATGTTACACATTTTTTTTTCTCCCAACATTCTCCTAAATGCATTTTGGGTTCTATTTGATTCAAATTCTTATCCTCAAATTCATTTTTGGCTCAAGAACCCAACTTTAAATATAAAGAGAACCCAAATGTAAAGAAAATGCCCTAAATAATGTCCTTAGTGTATTTACCTTAGCTGGCTAAGCCAACTGAGAGTAGTTCAGATCTGTCCCTGCACTTGCTGTGAAACTCAGTACAAGCTTATGGCGTGTGGGTGGAAAGCAAGTGAGTACGTAGCTGTCTTTTTGGTACTTCTGCGTAAGTTTCTCTTCCCAGACAAAATTGAAAAGGTCAGAGAGGTGTAAAAAAGCAAAGTAGACAACTGAATTTTTTCATAATCTCAGCTATTCTGAGCAGATAGAGCAGTTTCTGGTTTATTTGAAACATTTTCTACTTCCTTGATGATATTTCCTGATGTATCAGAGGGAATATCAGATTGTAGTCTACAGAAATGATCGTATATAAGCTTCAAAAAAACTCCCAACCACACCTCTGTAAAAACATCAAAATAATTTGGCTTTGATTTAAAAGGTTGCAGTGAGTTCCACTGCTTTTTATGATTTGTTATGTAAGAGTTAATCTGGATTTTACTCTTTAAAACTTCAAAACTTTAAATGCCAGATGTTGTCATCACTGATTGTTGAACATGGCCAACATGATCACAAAACAAACTACAGTTATTTGTGTTTCTGCTCCATAAAAATATTAGTTTTAATGTAATTTTAAGATACCTCATTCTTCTGCATTTCTCTAAATCCTATTGCAAACACAGTTAAATTGAAGTGTTAGTAAGAATTTCATTGTGGGCTGGTCTTGTTAATAGCCACTTCTCTGTCAGATATGATGAACTGATCCCCTCAGACAGAGTTTATTCAATTTATAATCAGTCGTTGAAAATCACAACACAGAAAACATTGGGGCATTTTGCTCTTTTCAATTTTATTTATTGCTTTTCATAGTGAGAACTGATTGCAGACAGTCTGTATAACATACTTACACAGAAAAACAAGAAAGGGGAAAAAAGCCAACAGCGAAGAGGAGGAGTCATCAGGAAGAGAGAAAGGTGAGCAAGGAGGGGGAAGCACTGACCTTGTATCCCATTACATCAGATTCGTTAGCTAAAGGTCTGACTGGCTCCCACCCAAGAGACACATGAGAACCATCCTGTATCCATATAATATTGCTTGGTGCTTGGCTGGGAGCTGAGGAGAAAAAAATAACATGTACAGAAATATAGTTTGTAGGGAATTTCCTTAAAATCAAAAGAAAAGTGTGTCAATCTTTTATTACATTTACAACTGGTTGTGTTAGCAGGCTCCCAACTCTAGCTGAAATTTTAAAAGATTTTTTTTTTTTCTGCTCCAGAATAGTCATTTATGAGACTGTGGTGTATTTACCCAGCCCACCCCATGAAATCCACAGAAATGATGAATTTGAATTCTTTTCTGTCCCTTCTTTGTCAAAAATGCTTTGGTTTCTAGGAAGATAGCCTTTGTTATGAATGCAAAATCATATGAATTCATGTCTAAATACCACAGCAAAGCCAGGAATCAAAATTATATATGATTCTTGATTATTATACACTCGTATTAAAGGAAAACACAAGAAGGCAGAGGTTGCTCCCTGACTTCTCCCTTTGAGCAAAGGTACTGAGATTACTTACGGGACTTCTTGGTTGCTGCACGCACAGCAGTGCTAGGTGGTCCATACCCTGCAGCATTGTATGCCCTCACCGTTAGGTGATATAATGTGTTTCCTTCTAATCCTGTCAGGAGGATGGATGATTCATTTCCTTCAGTTTTGACCTTTTCTGCTGCTTCTTCCTGCTCCATGTCCTTCCAGTAACCAACCTGCCAACAAGAGACCAAATGAAGGATTAATATAGGCATCTGGGAAGCTCATGCTTCCAGATGTTCATACTTATCCTAGGGGTAGAAACACCGCCATTTCTGCCTTTTTTCTGATCATCAAGCCCTTTTAAACACGTGGGACTTGCAGTCTAATGTCAGAGACATGCAATGCTCACTTCTCCAAAGTGGCAAGACTCAGATTATCATGATATTGCCTAAAGCACATTGAATTGCTGTGCACTGGCATGAGAAGTTGTAACTATAAGATGGAAGAGCAGAGGATGAACATTGGCAGGAAGTCAAAAGCATTTCAGAGAATTCAAGGAGAGCTCCTTCTCTGGTAGGTCACCAGAAAATCTAGTTTCACCCCGGAAAGCTCAGATCTCATCTGTTTAGAAGCACTGTGCGCAATATTCCTTTCCTGGCCCTGTGCAACTCAGAGCCATGAGATTTCTTATTGTCATGAACAGAAAATGACAGAACACTGAGGATAATCTTTCATTCATCTGAAAAATCTTATCTGAAGAAAAAGAAGGAACTGGATTCACTTTTAGTTCTTGGATATAAACAGGTTTCTGGTAAATGCAGTTTTGATAGTATGTTTATGCCCTTCCTTTTCAGACATAAAACCCCCTAAATGATCTTTGGTGGTTCTTAGTCCATATTTCTGGCATCTGTGCTGAGTTTATCATAATCTCAGAGAGGTTACAGAGCTGAGCTAGGAATTTGACTAGTTTCTTTCCTCGGGGACCAAGTATAGGAAGGGCATAACAGGGAAAAAGCAGTACTGTCTCTTTTTAATGTATCTAGGTGACCTACACAAGTAAGATAATTCTCAAGGGGCTCTATGTTCCCTAACAGGAGATGTCACTAATGTGCCACTCAAAGACTTATATTCAGCTTACCATTATTCATGCTGAGACATACTTGCATTTATTCCACATTTTGACCTTTTCTGTGAAGTTGGTTATTTCATAATAAGTTATTCATATTATATCTGGATAACTTTTCCTCTGAGAAAAAGGTCATGGACAATACAGCACTCTTGTGCATGTATCCCAGAAAATGGTGAACCAAAAAAACCAAGGGGTCCATAGGAAAATAAGACCAATGAGTACAATGCTGACCTTTTATAATTGCACTAGGACTGCCATTTAACAAAAATAATAATATAGAAAACCTGGCTGCAAAAATACACATTTGAGGTCATATCTTCACTTCAGTATAGTGGGTCTGTTAACTTTGATCAAGTTTGTGCCAACTCAAAGTCTACTTTTTGAGTTGTAGAATTCTTGTGAATATCTTTTTTGTGTGCCTGCATTATCTCATGTTAAAATGCTATTGCTTTAATTCTTAGGTTAATTACAGCTCAGATAGCAAATGTTTATTATTATTATTTATTATTTTATTATTATCTCTTGGGCAGTCAGATTCCTTTCATTTTACTTGCAATGCATCCTTGCATCAGTAGAGTGATGAGAGCCCCATAGTATTAAGCACTGTACAAACAGGTAGTGAGAGGCAGCACATGTCCTGGAGACCCTATCATCCACTTAATGAAGTCTGCTGAGGATCCAACAGGGAAATGGTCAGGAAGGAAAAGTGACTTGCCCAAGCTTACACAAGTGAACAGAAGCACTGTTGTAAATGCAGCTGAAGTATTGAAATCCTGGTTCTAGAAAGTTAGGAGCAAAATTATAAGTAGCTTAATAGGTCTCATTGTGGTAGTTTACTCAGAGGGCACACCAAGTCTCAAGTGAATGCAATGTACAAGACAGTAGAGAGCAGCAGCTTTTGCACTGAATCCTTTATTTTTAGTATGAAGATATTGTGAAAACCTGTTTTGCCAAATATTAGTGTTAGGACTATATAGATATTAAAACCTGATGGGCGTGGAAGAAAGCTAGGAGCATAACTCGGTCCTTTTGATATTTTTCATGTGTTTGGAAATGCTCACCACCACTGCTTATATGGCATTATCAGTTTGGATACTAATTATATTTTTCATAGAATCATAGACTCATAGGGTTGGAAGGGACATCTGAAGATCATCTAGTCCAACCCCCTGCCAGAGCAGGGCCACCTTAGAGCAGGTTGCACAGGAACGCGTCCAGGTGGGTTTTGAATGTCTCCAGAGACGGAGACTCCACCACCTCCCTGGGCAGCCTNAATGGGTTTCAAATGTTAACTAAGTCTGCAAAAATAACTATGGCGTGTTCCCTACCAGTTCTGCTGCACCAGATAACAAAGGTGTTCTCCCTTGGCAAAGGGAAATTCTTCTGGGAATTCATATACTGTATTAAACAGCAAAAGCATGAAATGCAATTTGGCCATGCTTCTATTTCAGTTTCTCCTGTACTTCAAAGTCCTTAAGTGTTTGGTCTCTGCCTTTAAAATTCCCCTTAAAGTTTTTCCAGGTAAGTTTGGACTTTGATCTCAAAAAATGCTTTTCTCTTTCTTTCTTAATGCACACATCCATTTGTTGATGGCCAAATGAACTAAAGGAAAAAATAGTTATTAAAAAACCCTCCAGTGATTGTTGACTGAGGTTGATGATGGGGGAATGTATCCATTTGAACTTAAATTAAGATACTGATGATGTTTAAAAGTGATGGACATATTCCTTAAAACAGAGGGTTTGTTTATTTACCTTATATGCGTTTTTTTTAATATATGACTTGCTCTTTTCTGTTAGCTTAATTTATACTACTCAGAAGGGATTTACCACACTTAGAGTAGGTTTACATTAATGATAACTTTGAATTTTGGTATCTCATGAGGCATAAATCACAAAAAGGTAGCCTATATTTTAAAAATGAAAGAAAAGGTGGGGGAGGGGGGAGAACATTTTGCCTGTTTAATGCATTATTGTTTGTGAGGTTTTAAATTTTTGCTGGATTTTCTGGTCTTTTTCATCTGATTCCCAGAGACCCATCTCTTTGAGCTGGAAAGAAAGCAATAATGATATTTAAATAATTGAATAGAGGGGATGCAGGAACATACAAGATGCTTTGTCCTTACTGTGGGTTAAACCAGCACAATAAAAATATGTTTCCAACTAAAATTTTTCTGTCTCTAACAATTACAGACTATTTCCTTGAAGTTTCATGTTAAAAGGTATCTTAAATAATATTATTCTTTTTGCCAAATTGGTTTCTAGGGTATGTATAGTAGCACTTTGGTATGAATCCATGTGACCTTGTTCCAGGCCCTCTTTTCTAAGTTCAGCAGAGTCCTAATTACTGCCTGGATACTCTTTCTGTTGACCACAGAGAATTAAAGCAACAAATGAGGCATTTTAAGTAAAAGCCTAAATTAGGAAGGTTGAATTGAAGTGGACAAACACAGAAACTTTCCTGCGCTCTCTGATTGAGTCCTTACCAACATCAAAGTACTGACATAACTGCAAATGAACTTGAAGAGACATCAGAGTACAGGACGCGCGAGGGGATAGAGAGCGGAGAGCTGAGAGAACTGCTGCTAGCCCTAAGAAAATGATTCAGATTTCATTAAAACTGTTTTAATTGTCATTATCAGAAATCCAATCAGGTCCTCAAACTGACACACCGTCTTCATGCAAATGTTAGCGCTGGCACAACTGCAACAGTAGAACCGAGCACTTCAGCCAGGAGAAGATACACTTTTTGTATCATCTCTTGCTGCTTTTTGTATCATCTCAAGATATCGGTGTAACTGTCCTTCAGAGCAAGATGAGAGGTTCCTGCAAAAAGGTCAATCAACCTCAGTTCCTTCCCTCTCACCAAAACAATCACTGACTGAAAAGAACAAAGAAAACACTGTTCAGGACTCCTGGGTTCTGGGGTCCTCTCTGAAGTGGCTTCTACCCTCCTCCTTTTTCCTTAGGTACGCTCCTCTCCCACATAGTCCTGCATGCACATGGGACGAAGACTGGTATTGTACCTCAGCCGTGAGGACTGTCATAAAATATCTAGACATATTTTCCTATGAAAAACCAATAATTATCTAGGTTTCTGATTTTAGGTGATAGAAAGCTAGTAGTCTTGTAACAAACTATTAATGATACAGACATTGCAAACGGTATGGCTCTCTTGAGGCCCTCATGAGAGATCTCAAGCACGATCCATACCTTAAGGATGCACTCGAGATGTCTGCAGTTTAAATATTGCATATAGCCTGTAGTATAACAATTTCACTGCTCCAGATAAGGGAGAACAGTCTGTGTGTTTAGTGTGTCTGTGTGTTTATATGTATGTTTCAATATGTATGTGTGTATTTACATATAAAAGACTCCAAAAACAGTCCTGAAAAGCAGTGGTAATACTGTGCTATAAAATCCTGCTTACAGTCTTCAGGGCTTTAGAGGGGTTTGAATTACCTTTTGAATAACTTTGTAGGCAAAACTGACTCATACATAAACTATTGAATTGCTAATGTTGTGTTTGGAAAAATTCATTCCTTCCAAAAGTGAAGTCTGAGAAGTTAGTATTCAGGCTGGTGAAACACCAATTCCTGTTTTTTCTGGTAGAAACACCCATATATTCTTTCTAAATTACTTCAAGGTATACTTCACTAAATTTAAAAAAACCCAAACATATTCCAGTACCTTGTAGATGTAATTTTCTGTTCCACTGAAAAAAACAGGTAAACTACATCCAAGAAACAGCAAAAACTCTTGAATATTTCTCTTTGAAAAGACAGAATATGACATAAACAAGTTATTATGTCAAGTAATCCTCTCTGAAAATGGCATTCAAGATTTTCTATTTTTTATACTTTTTTTTTTGTTGCAAGTTGATCTTTTGATTAGGCTAGTTAAGCTCCTATCTCTTGGGGGAATTCCAGTGAAAAAGACATGAGCCTTGTGATCTATACTTAAGTATTAGCCTTGGTTTTCTGGAAAAGAAAGAAAGAAAAAAAAAAGATATCTGCTCTTCCAGACAGTAATTCTTTCCCTTTCCCTTCCTCACCAGTAGTGAGTGACAAAGAAAATACTGCCTAGGGCTGAAATAGATTTTATAACCTTCAGGTTATGGATTCTAAACAATAAGTATGAACCATACACTATATTTTTCTACCATTCTGACAAAGTTTTCATGCTACTTCTACTTTATCAGAGTGGAGCTGACATATATTTAGTAAGGTCGGGCGGACAGCTGACAAATCTGCACTGAAGTCAGGAATAATATGTGCTTTGGAAGATGCAAATGAGTACAGCAAACCGTGCATAAAACTCATGTGACATAACAGTTAACATCGCCTTTCGGATGACAATGTGAAATTGGACAAGTTACTTTGTCTTTCATTACTCCTTAGTACAAAGTGCAAACAGGGCCGGAGTGAAAGTGGGTCACAGCAAACTTGTCCATATGCAGTAAATATTCTGTCACTTTTGTTGGTTGGAGCCCAGACATAAAAAAACATAGCTCCCCCTTTAATAATGCTGCTGCGAAAAGGCCAGGAAATGTGAAGAGCATGTAGGTGGTTGTCACTGCTGTGGTGACCACAGGCTGAATACAAATTGCGATATGAAAACAGAGTGGCTAGTCAGATTATTTTACATTCAATTTGAATCAAAGGCAACATTTTACTTGTGGTCTACAATAATTCTAAATTAGGAAAAAATTGTTGAAAAAAAGAGATAAATAATTCATCTTTTTATCAAAGTCACTGGATTTCTGTACATTATCTATTTGCTATTTGTGGATTAAGGGAGTTCTACAGGCTATGTTCTGCACTGTAATACATACAATAAAAATTTCAAAATCAGTTTTTAAATTAATTAAAATAATTTTCACAGAAGCTGAAGAAAGTGAATCATATGGAAAGCATAAAGCTGCTCCATACTTTTGGCTTTTTGGGGGGCAGTTTAGCTCCAGTGTCTTGCTACAGATAGTCATTCCTTTTTACACTGAGGGGATGCTTTAAAGAGAAACTGTCAGTATGTTAGCAAAATTGGGCTGATAGTGTCGACTTAGTGTTCCTAAGTCAATGCTGCAATGCATCGATGCACTATACTGATCCTAGAAGTCATTTTGATGAAATAATTCCCCAAAGTGGAACTGAAGAGATCTAGCAATACTGTCCTGCCAGAAGCAGATTGGGTTCTGTCCTGCTGAATCATGCCAGAGAGCAGCATTTAGTCTTCTGTTTATTGAGTAAGGGTTGCTCTGATCACAATCCTTTCTGGGAAGGAGGACAGAAAAGAACAAAATATTCCCTGAAAGATTCATCTGTCAGAAAGCGGGCAGACAAAATCTAGCTAAATGAACAAAGAGGAAAAAGAGAGGGGGGAGTCTGTGTAGAAAAAAAGCACCATCCTCTCCCCAGATAAAAGCAGTGCCTCAGAAGGCTCCTCTAATTCCCTCATGGGATGAAGTAGAAAGGACCGGTGAAGTATTTTTAGTTTTATATTTATTTTCTTTGTTCTGTCAACTGCAGGTTCCTGGCTTGAAATATTCACTCTATAATCTTCATGCTGGAATTCTAAAATTGGTGTACAGCACAGTGAGGAGCCAAATTATTAATAAGGTTCAACATGAATAACCCCTGCTGTATCAATTTCCAAATTCATTCCTAAGAAGTCCGTGAGAGAAGTAGAGCAGGTGAGTGTTACAGTTGGGGTCAGAATATGCTGAACTCCGAGGGTCTAAACACTTTCTGAGACAGGAAGACCACCTCTGATATGACAAGACCCACTGTCCTACCTGTAACAGCCAACTATCACTGGGACACAGCTTCAGAGCTAAAGGAAGTGTTATGTGATAAGCAAGTAAATGCAAAATACATTCAAGGTACGAAAGAATAAGTTTCTAGAGGAATGATTTTCACTTTTAGAAAGAAAAAATAGATTTTATTTTAAAAATATGTAAACCAAAGTTAATAGAACATTTTGAGAATCAATGTGATTGATGAAATGAGAATAAACGTAAAAATAATAGGTGTAATTTAAAAGATGTCAAGATATTTGAAAGGGTGTAGCAAAACAGCCATCTTTCTGAAGAGAAAAATACAGGGTGCAGTGAGTAAGTTATTTCAGAGAATAAAAGACTGGCCTGGAAATTGAAGACACAGATTAGTAGTGAGTGGAACACTTCAACGTGGAAAGAGATAGCATTTGCAAGATGAATATAATCTCTATAAAATATGGGTTTGTTCTCGTTATATATAGCATTTCTAAAGGCAAAACAGTTAGGTATCACTTCTGCTGCATGAAGCGAGCCACGTGCAAAGAAGTTAAAACACGTTTAATGTAAGGAAGAAGTGGGGATAAAGTACAAGAGAGTTTTCAGAGTTCAGCATGGAGGTGTATGTGGGACAGAGACTTGGACAAATGAAAGACCTGAGGGGACACATCATGGTCACAGCCTGCTTGGACAGCACTGGAGAGCAATACAGGAGTGTCTAAATGTCAAGAAGCTGCAGCAAATCAGGTAAAAAAATACTGACTGTGTCTAAGCTGTGGGTTAAACATGCCATCCTAGGTCAAGGCCATCCAGCCTGAGGCTGTGCTGGAGAGTGTGGTGGCTCTGGTGCTGCCGGGGGACCTAAACTTCCTTCCTAAGTCCATCAGTGATGGTGACCACCCCCCAGTCTTGTCCAGACATGCTGCTAGGGAGACACTCTGTGCTAGGAGGTCACAAGAAGCTTTAGACATCCCTATCATTGGTATCTGCCTCAGATCCACATGTTTACCCTCCTTTTTTTGTTACTGTAGAGAATCAGGAAAGTGTCAGCACTCTCCAAAGGACCAAAGCAGGTACCCCAAAATCAATAAATAGTGTCTGTCTGAGCTATTTCATGAGGAGCAGAACTGCCTGAACCACAAGGTCAGGATGGGTTGCGTTGGCCCCAAAGGACAGGTTTAGTCCTATATCTGATCTTTTCCTAGAGGTTTGGATTGTAAACTGCATCCAAAGCTACAACTGGATCCCAAAGCGTGAGAAGGTCCATCGCCAGGGCCGCTTCTCTTTCCCAAGTCAGGAAGGGCTGTTTCTAAGCAGGGATTTATTTGTGGACAGTGCGGCTGTTGCTTCTCCTCCTCACATCCAACCTTTTGCCGTCCGCCCAGCAGATGTCCCCCGGCCACTGCAGGATGAGAGCACATGGACAGCAGAACCTCTTTCCTTCCTCTGTGTTGGTTGCTCTCGGTAAATAACAAGTTTCAACTGGTCACTTAGAGCTGGAAACAGTCAATACCTAATCTTACCCAGCCTCTGAGAGAGGCATGCTAGGTCACTTGCAGTTCTTTCAGCTATTTTTGAAGTGTCAAAGAGATGTTATAAGAACTGGTGTTGAAGAGTTTGCAAGCACAAATAAATAAAAGATGTGCCAGTGCTGCAGCTGTGACCATTGTTCTACAGCTAGTCATACGTATACTAAAATGAGCATAATTTCCACTGAAGTTTCACTACTGCACATGTTAACAGAATGCAACGCTAGCAAAAGCAACAAGACGTCTCATTATGATATTCTGTGTTCATACCTCAAATCCCTGTGGTCTTCCTAGACTTTCTTTAATGTGTTTCCACGCAACAAGAATCTCTGATACAGACAAACTCGTAGCTTTGACATCAATGGGAGCAGCAGTGGGTTCTGTATTAAGAAAAATTGAAACAATAAACCTCCACTGTAACAACTTGTATTTATCAAAACCACTCCATCTGAAACTGTCATTTACTTCCTTTATTCTACCTTAATACTCACAAGAAGGTATGACATTATGGGGAACATGAAAAACTGAACAAGATGAAGAGATTTTTATTGTTGTATTTCTTTATTTCTGTCATGCTACATCAATATCTCATCACTGATAATAGGCACAGCAAACTGTGACAGAATCTCTTGTCTACGATTTTAAAAAAAATCTTTAATGTTTGTAAATGCTCCCCTGCTTCCACACACCCCTTTCATACACCTTGATGAGCCTAACTCCAGCAGTAAATGGAGCAGTCATTCTCTTCCTGGCTTTTTAGTGCCATTCTGTCAGCTCGGGATGAGCGATACCTTGCTGGGTGCTCAGTCAGTCCTGTTCCAGGGTCATACCGAACAAGAAGTGATGCCCACTGTAATGCTGTAATGAAATGCTACATAAACGGAATTTTTAGGACTCTGTTTTTATGCCCTTGAAGTCACAGACAGCAGTGTTTGGGGCATGTCATCTTCCCTCTGCTGTGAAGCATATACCGTTTTAGGCCTGGGATTAACAATTTTCTAAAGATGGCGTGAAGACCTAAGATTTGTCCCTCTGACTACCTGTGTTGTTACCATTGTCCCTATGTCCATGTTCATATCTTCATGCTGTTCATAGGACACTCTGCAGTCCTGACCTCCTGATTGTTTGGAGCAGAGGAACCCCCCCCCCCACCTCCAACCAGGGCGGGTGTCCGAGAGTGCTGCCGGGGGGTGGCCAGGGTGCACAGTGGGGGCTTAGGGCTGGAGGAAACTTTGCACGCCACACCTGCCCAGCAGTGTTGACACAGGCACGTTTTGCTTTCTGCTTTCATATCACTGAACGCTTTACTGAGGTCAAACTTCTTCCGGTGGTTGGGAATTGGATAAATGTACATCTGCCATGACAGGCTGTTGAGCATGCCAACAATTTATATCACCAGGTAGTGCATTGGGAGTGAAGAGTGTCCAAAAATACTCACGTATCAAACTGAGACATGAGCTAAGGAAATCTTTCGGATCTTTTCCTTTATTTCCTAAATATTACTGAGAATTTGCTTAAGACAATCTGTGGAGATAAGGCTTGAGCACAGACAGTGGAGCACACAGTAGCGGCATTTCTCCACCATTCTGGTGTAGTTCGCTTGCTCAGCAAAAAGGTGAATTCGCATCCCCCCACAGTCGCAGAGCCTGTGATTTCTTCCTTGGCCTAATGTTCCTCATTACATTCCTAATGTGTTGATCTGCTCTTGAAGGGCAGGCAGAGGTCCTGGCTTTTATGTTATAGGGAGGCACATCAAAGAGCTTTATAAAAAATGATTTTTTGGAGGCTCATTTAACTGGGTTACAGAAAAGGAGTTTCCTTATGGAAAAGCCTGAGTTAAAATGATACATTTTTCTCAGTGTTCAAACTGCCGTAGTAAGATGCCTAATATCAGTCTCAAGTAATTAGCTACATTCCTTTCTCTGATCATATTGCAGGCATTATTCTGCCACTTCTGCCCTACGCTTTTACTCTGACATGGCTTGTACGAATTTTTCATCTTTTTTGATGTCAGATTTTTAATGTTTGAAGCTCTTTTTGATCTTTTTTATTTACTTCTAAAGAAAAGAAGCATTTCTGATGTGATGCAAAATGGTGTTTGCCAACAATGAGTGTTACTAATAAGTATAAAATATATATGGAACTTTTCAGGTAACAAAGAATAAAAAAAGTATCTCCAGGAATAAGTGAAAAGTTCTTCTGAATTCAATACCAAAAAAATTGTGCTATGAAGAAATATATTCCTCATAACATGATTTTCTGTTCAGTAGTTCCTCCCTGCTTTCTATTTTATGTACTACTAAGATTTGTGTGGCAAAAGCTATTTTCTGGCTTTTGTATTATTGAAGCAATTACCTTGTTGTCAGAAAAGATTGCAGTGAGATAAATAATTTGAGATGTACACAAAATGTTGGTTGGCAGCCTTTACACTTTCTATAAATGCAGAAATCATTTCCTCTTCATAGCATTCGCTAGGGGTGGTTTATGTATTGCTCAGAATAGAAGCACAGAATATTTTCTGATACTTTAAAAAATTGTTTTCAACAAATGGAGTACAAATAGTTTGAATTCTTTTATGTGAAGAAAATGCATTTCTTACATATCCAGAAATTATTCACTACAGTTTCACTGATGTTCGACATTGAGAATATAAGTGTTGAGCAAAAGAACAGAAATTATATATTTAGGAATAAAGTATATTATGACTGTTTGAAAGTTTAGGGAAACTAAACAACATTTTTTATCAATTCAGGTAAGATGAGTACCATATAATTTCTGGTGATATACTACAGTCTGCGCTTCACTGCAATGTTATGCATTATTCTGTGTGTCTAAAACTAATGATTAGTTTGATAGGTTCATTAGGTTTTTCTATAATGGTCACCGATGTTATAATCACATTCTTTTCTTAGTATCATGGCATTATGCTAAACCTGTTGGTGTCTGCCTGAGGTCATACTGATAGAAAAAAAAAAAATGGTCTTTAGTGATCCCTTTAATATTCCCTGATTGAATTAAAGATGCAGCATGACAAGTTCTCAAAAGGCTGTGTGCAATGTCCACAAAACATTGTCTT
This sequence comes from Rhinoptilus africanus, assembly GCA_013400135.1. Lineage (NCBI taxonomy): Eukaryota > Metazoa > Chordata > Aves > Charadriiformes > Glareolidae > Rhinoptilus > Rhinoptilus africanus. The sequence goes on from VXBO01014172.1 coordinate 118,478, forward strand.
TCCATTTGCTGCAATCACACTTTAAGGAAACATGTTCAATCTGTAAGTCTTTGGGATGGCTATAATGAAGTAGGACAAGGAATTACACTAATTGCATTGATCTGATGTTAAATCATCAGATTGAATCCTTAATTTTGATAAGAGAGAAGAGTTAGTTACTAGCCCTCATTGTGTTATCCCTACTTACGACCATAAACTGATTTTTTTTCTGAAATATTAAACCTTAAAGATTTCCACATAATCTAACTTTAAAAGCATCCAAGGGTGTATTCATGTTTATGTTGTTTTAACTCTCCTGTAGGAAAGAGCCTCAGTCAGGATTCCTCATCCAATCACTTAATATCCATTCACTTCTCATTTTGACTCCACAAAGGATTTTCCTCCACTTCTCTAATTGAAAATTTGAGCTCTCATTTGAAACTAAGAACCTCAGCCTGGGTAATTGCATAATGACTCCAGGCAGTTCCATATAGTTGAGATTTTGGGACTTCAGCCAGGACCCATGCCTGGGATAATTCCTATCTGTGGAAAAAAACCACAAAAGAGATCTATCAGAAGGAAAATAATGAGGAGTCATCCCTCAACCTGTAGGTAAAGAAAGTGGTAGCATTTACTCCCTTGTGGGAAATAGCCACAAGGAGTATCTTCCAAATCAGAGGATTTCCAGTAAACTGTTTCCATTCCTGGGAAAAGCCATGAGACATTATACTCAGCTCCACCTCTCAGCCTGTTCGATGCGTGTCCTCGGTTTGGGGCTTCTCACCTTTCCTCAAGTTCTTTCTATTTTCACCTTCTCCCTGACCAATGTCGTAGCAGAAGACTTAAAAACAGAGAAAAATTGGAAGGGTGAGGAAATGAGCTAGCAGCGAAGCAGCAACCAGGCCTGCAGTGCTGCCCTCTGTCCTGGACCTCTTTTATTTTGTGTATTTACTTATCAGGTAGAGCTTCTGAAGCTTACCCCTATAACGCTGCTCTCCTTTGTGCTTGCTCACAGAATACATCCTCCTGCGCCTCTCCCTTCTCCATGGAATAACCCAGATCTACTACACGGCGGAGTGTCACATGGGAATAAGGAGCCGCTATATTCCATGAAGGCTTTGCCAGCATCTTTCCTACACAGGGCTCGCTCACCTTTGCACACGAGTAGAAGTTGGACAAGTGGACTGATAAAATTCAGGTTTTGTTAGATTGAAAGTTCAGAGGAGCGTTGCCATCTTCATGAATACAAATGGTCAATTTCCACCAAGTGACGTGGCAGCCAGTGTTATCCTCAGCACGTGAGGAGGGGATGTGCCTATTATATTGATTGCACACCTGACTTCCCATGGAGGCCGGTGGCATTAATCCAATAAATGCTTAATAAATTCTTACATGTCAGGGTTGTGATTTCATTCTTTAAAAAGTAAGTGGAGACAGCTCCAGCTGAACTTTTACAGGATCTAATCCAGAGGGATCAGCTGGCAGAAACAGGAAATAATTCACTGTAGTTTACAGCTAATATGCCGATTTATTAATTTTCGGGTTCATTTAAACCCCAAGTAGCTCTGCTTTAGATATGAAATGAACCACAGGACTTCATGAATGTAAGATTTTAATTAAAGACATGGAGGCTGTATGTAAAAGTGTGCAATTGCATATTTTTTCCTCTAAATGAAGAGGAAAGGGTAATTTATTTGTTTGAATAAGAGCCCAGGGTGAAAAATGAGAGAAGATGGGCCTAGCTAGAACCATCCTTCTCTCTGCAGTGTCTTGTTTAATACCACATCATCCACTAGCTGGCCTGATGCAAAACTTTAAGAAGTTATGAAGGAACAAAATTGCAAAGGCTGTTACATGGCCCTTTGCCTTTCACGTAACCGACAGCTTTGGTTCTCCATTGGCTCAAGGAATTAGTACAAATCCATAGAAAGCAAGAACGAAAGCTCTGTGCAGTATCATTACATCTTGTTTGTATTACAGAAGTGCATCTGGGGTCCCTAAGGAGATTTTAAACAGCAAAACTGTGAGTCTTCAGGCTTTACCTCATACTGCTCAGGGCTCTCTTTTTCATATCTAGAAGTTTTTAGTAGTATTCACTACACTGTTTATCAAAATTATAGAACTTTAAATTTTTGTGAAGATAATTTCATCAGGTGCCTGAAGGAGAAGATAGATACTGAAACTAATAGAACTAATTCTGTGTCTCCCATTGTGGCCATCATTAACAAACCCCACCTTTATAAAAGACCTGACTCATCTTGAAATCAGTTGGGTTCCCTCTTTCTCACAGAAACATATTTCTATTTCCTTTTACATTTTCACCAAATTCTATACTATATTTATTCTAATTTGTATTTATTTTTGTGCTTATAGGCTGTGTCTATACTTGTCAACTAAACAAGGACAGGGAGACAAGGCACCAGCCTGTGCATGGACATAACAGTTGTCCATAGTATGAAATAGTATGATCCCTGCTGAAGTATTGACTCTGGCCAATTAGTGCTGCCCCAACATACACCTGGGTGCATGGCCAGGGAGAGTTCCCAGAAGGTGTATGGATGCAGCGACAGTATGGAGAGTGACAGTGCTAAAGCATGTAGATGCAAACTATTTTTAGCCAGTTGACTTCAAGGATAAAGAATGGGGGGCTTGTTTTATTTGCAAAGAAAAAAAAAAAAAGGTAGCATCATTGTCCTTTACTCTCTCATTGTCCTTTAGCTCTTCTAGTTTCTGCTCATTTCCTCATGAAAATTAGTTAGTCCTATGAACCTGTATCATCCTTGTTGAGCATGAGCAACCTGAACTGTAGATAAGATTTTAGCAAAGCTTTGTGATAATTTTATCAGAATGATGTCCTGATACAAATGAAAACATTTGAGTCTTTCTCATGTGTAGATTCTAGCTATTAGGTTCCCATTCTCTAATGGATTGTTTGCTACAACTCCTTACGTACTTGACCTAACACTTCTATGTTATTCATGTTCCTTTCCCTCTTGTCCTCTAATTTACATTTTTCCCATGTATTGTTCAGATCCTCCCCTGTATTGACAGTGCATCCTGAAGTTGTAATAACAGCAATATCATAATGAGCTCTTCTATTAGAATTATGAATATTAAATATATATGATCGATGACTGATCCTTAAGAAATTCTGCCAGTAGCCTTCTAAGCCTTTCGCAAGTCTGAGAGTAAAGGTATTTTTTTCTGCAACTATATATAAATATTGTGGTTGGGTTATTTTTTCTTCATAAGTTAATTGAAATTTATTTTTGTCAACAGTTATTTCTTTTCATTATTTTGGGATGGAAAAGATCTTGCCCCAGGTCCTTGAGCCCTTAAAGAGGACTAGCTCTCACCATCCATGGCAGTAATGAATTTTATTTGTGGTACATTTGAACAGCAAATTCTGTATTGCTTAAATTGGAAAGGGTTGAATTTCTGAGCATTTTACAATACCACAAGTTTTCACAGAGATGTAAAAATTTGCAGACTTTCACATTCTTACTAGCTATCCTGTCTGTATCATCTTATTTATTCAAAATAAATGAAAAATTATTTCACTATTGTTGGTCCATTCTTTGGTTATCTTTAGTATCAATACCTTATTTGCTTGACATTTTTCATGCTTTATATACTTTCTTAACATAAAAAAAATTCTTTTTTCAACCAAATTTTTAGCACTACTTGATTATTCCTATAATTTTCATTATTTGGATTTTATTATGTATGCTTTTTATTTATTCTGAAAGTCTTTTAGTGGCTACATCTCTAGGTCCTCAGAATTAATGTACTGCCTTAGAAAGGCACCATTTCTTGCAGTATAAACTTCAGGTATATTTTACACCTTTGGCTCAGAGACATTCCAAACCACTTTCATTTCTAGTTTCAGCTGTTAATTCTGGCTTATTAAACAATTTCCTGCTATTTAATGATGACTTGTTCCACTATTATTTGTTATGATCAGCTTTTCTATAGTGTCTTAATTGTTCATGCAAACAAGACTATAGTACTATTAGTTCTTCTCAGTTATTCAGTTATACTGGATAAAGAATCTGCTAATTATCACAGCCAGAACACAAGGTCATTAGTTGCATTGCAAAATGCTCTGAGCAGATAAATTCTCTCATAAATTACAGTCTCCTGCAATATTTACCTAAAATTAGAAAGGTCTTTCTCAGCATCCAAATTTATCAGGGCCATCAGCAACTGACCTCTAGTTTGACTCACAGTTTCTTTAATTTCCTTTTTCTGAAATTACATGGAACCCAAGGATGTTCTGTTTTATCCAAACACAGGTTTTGTATTTCCTGATATGTTATCACATCATCAGCATGTTACGACATCCAACCATTTTTACTTCTGTTTTTTCTTTCCTATGTGGCTCATACTCTGTCTACTCATGCTTGCTAAAGCAAGCCTACCTGGCCATCACTCTTATCAGCACAGCCTTTTCCATCTTCTTGCAATCATGCCTTTACACTATCATATTTTCTTCTCCATTGCTATATTTCTGATTTTCACAGTTTTCCTGTTCCAGTGAATTAAAACCATGCATAGAGATTGCATATAATTTCCCTGATACTGAAAGCTTGTATTACTAAGTAGTCTTGGCATTCTTAGCCCCTCAGTATTTAAGTGGAATGTAGTCACCAAGAGAAATCTCCAAAGAACATATAAATGTTAAGACAAGCAGCGCTTTACACTGCTTTTGTTTGTTGTTTTATTTTCAATATCTTGTGCTTTTACATTTTTTGTTCTCTGTGGATCAAACCCATCTGTGCCTGCACTGACGTCCAGTACTTTGTTTCAGTATGCTCTAGCATGAATCTGCTACTGCTGTTTTCCTGGCAGAAAGCACAGTCAGAAGATTTCTCCCTGCTCTGTTCATGCTCCTTTTCAGCTTCAGGACCTTTCTTCTGGCAGGCAGCCTAACTTGCTGAGCTCTGTATGTGCTCTGGTCTCTCCTTCTTTTATTAAAGGGTTTCTTTATGAAAGGTTCAGGCTTGTCTTTCCCTGGTGCTGGAACATGTCTATTGTGTCCTTATGTTCTGCCTTCTTATTGAAGATAATTGAGCATCTTTTTTTCTATCCTGCATCTTTTGTGTCTCATCCGCATTCCCTCTTCAGAACTGGTCCCTGGCTCTCATCGTCTCTTTTACTTCACTAAAACATCTGACCTCTCTTTTTCTTCTCTCCTTGTTTGCTTGCTTTCTTCCTTTTCTAAGGTCTCCAGGAAAGAGTCGTTCTTCAAACTTTTCTACTGCATTAAGCCATCTTTTCCAGAGGGTCACATTTGCTTTTTTCCTTCCTGGGTTATCCTACAAAACTATCCTGCTAGTTTTGTACAACCTTTTTATCTGCTTCTCCATTCTATTTTCCATTCCTCCATTATGTTCATCTGCATCTCTAACTCCTGGACAGTGTCTCCCATGAGCTGTATCCTAGAGATGTTTCCTGTTAAGTCCAAAGGCCAATGAAGGAGAAGAAATGTCTTAAAACATCTACAACCACTCAGGCATTTCCCCCTCTTTCTTCCCCCCGATAACCCTAACTTTGGGTTATCAGCATTATCGATCCCTCTGTAACCATTGGTATCATGTTATCTTTTAAATATCTGACTTAGAGATAGAGATAAAAGGATTAGCCCCTCCAGGTACTCATGAAAAAGCGCTCAGCATTTTTCTGGTATTTGCTGAGATTCTTTACCCACTGGAAGGCAGTTTATTAAGCCTTTTGGCTTATTCAGAGACACTTTGTGCAATCATAGGTCAGTAAGTTGTGCTCACCGAGGAGAACATCTTACTCAACACCACCAGAAGCTGTGTGCCTAGGCGCTACTCACAGCCATCACACGAGGTTTCAATGCAGATCAGAGAGCACATTCACCCAGTCACCCAGAAAAGAGAGATGCATTCATTCTTAATAAATGAGAAATTTCTTCCTTGTCCAGAATCTGTCCTATGCAAACTCCTTGGGCTTTTTTCGCATGTGCTCCGCACAGGCACAAGGATTTAGACTTCCTTAGACATTTTTTTTTTTAATGCCAGCAAACAATTGTAGGTCCATCTGTAGATGTAGGAAACCTTTTAATATGTAACACAAAGTTTCCTTAGCTTTTAATAATTTTATCATAGGCCTTTATTCTACATGTTTGCAGAGAAGTGAATTGAGTGTGTGGTGAAAATCAAGTAAGCTAAGGGTTTGCTGGATCAGCCCTAGGACTAAAATATATCGTACTGTCAATCTTAATTTAATATTGTCTCTTCAATTGAAATCCTTGAGGAAATGCGCCTTCAGTTGTTTAGCTCCTGAAGTGTGAAAGTCCATACCTCTTTCACAACCAGTTCCCCATTTTTTTCGTAGCAAGTTCAAATGCCTGTTGTCCTCAGTCTCCATTTGCTCAGAACTTAGCTGTAATAAACTGTTGCATTGTTCCTTTAAATTTTCACTATACCACCTAGGGTTATTCTGGAGAAAAGCTTTTTACAAATTAATTTAATTTCGCACTGCATTGTCACAGCACCCCATATTTTTTCCAGAAATACAAGTCTTATAAAGTATTTATCCCCATAGAATTCCTCTTACCAAATTAAAGTCTAATGTACAGAAACATAACATACAGAGACTGAATTAGCAAAGCTATGATGGGAAGGTACTTTCAAGTAACTGAATTTTAATCAGAAAAGTTGGTTTCTAGAGATAGTCTCTGGGAGCATAAAGAGAAAGTTAATTTTAATAATTCTATTCAGAAAATTTGTAAAGTTCATATTTTAAAAGAAATGTTAAAAAAATTGATTTATATATTACTGATTATTCCATTTCCAGTCTTGTTCAATTAACAAGCAAAAGACTACTTATTACAATTTAGCATTCAGCTTTTGTTAAAATAGCTTTTGCTATTAAAAAAAAAATCCATTAAGTTTTTGCCTCCCTTCCCTTGCAAAACTCTATTTTTATTGAACTTTCTGATTAGAGTATGAAATTGTTAAAGAATAAAATCATCACCATCAGTCTCACAGTATCATTTTCCACTGAGGAACAGCCAAGTCAACTGTAAAAATGTCCAAGTTGTACTGGAAAATTTTTACATTTAAAAATATAATTGCTTTTATAATGCTGATACAAACAGTGAAACAAAAACAAATTACTGGAACTGCTTTTAGCAAAAAGAGCATTTCTGACCTCTTTAATTACTGTGAGAGAATAGGAGTAGATAATCTCTGCTCCATCATGGCTCCGAAATTACATGTCTATTGTGGACTAATGTGGAATAACATTTAATATTTTCCAGCTTCACATGAAATACCATGATCTTCATACTACATTTCTGTAGAGACAGCATGAAATACCTCCCACTTGTACTAGGACTGTACTTATTTTATTCTCTGACAGTGGCATAACTCAAATATAGTACAGTAAAGAATAAGTGAATTATATGGCTTCCAGTGATGGAGCTGCTCAAAATATTCCTGTGGATAGCATTTATTTTCCTTTTGTGTGTATGGAAATTTACAGACACTGGCTCCTGTCAATATAGAATAACTTATTTTACTAGTACAAATTAGTTTTGTTCTTTTGTTTTGTTCTGTTTTGTTTTTCCCCCCCAAATACTTTGAGAATTATAGCAAGTTGGCATAATAATTTTCCAGAAATATTTTTCATTTGTTCTGTTGAACTATTCACAGAATCTTAGAATCATAGAATACCAGGTTGGAAGGGACCCCAGGGATCATCTGGTCCAACATTTCTTGGCAAAAGCGCAGTCTAGACAAAATGGCCCAGCACCCTGTCCAGCCGAACCTTAAAAGTGTCCACTGTTGGGGAACATAAATCATATTGCATATTTGGACATTAACTTAAGAAATTTTGTACTAATGAACTAAAAAAAGAGAGAAAATAATAGAAAAAAAGGAATAAATTTGCACTCTGTGCACTCCTAGTACCCATTAAGCAGGAAATGAACATTCATAAGTGGATTTATTTAGTCTCTGAGCTGTTGTCTGATGATTAGCTCATAAAAAAAAATGTATCATGAACCTCAGAAGCATTAGAAAATAACATCCTTTCTTTGCTCAATGTTAAGAGAAGCCCATCTCAAAGTCAAGACTACAGAGTTCATGTTAGGAATGAACCTTTATTGAAAGAGATTTTCTTGGTTAGGACTAATGTGGCTTGAAGTCTATTTGCAAAGTTTGTCACTTGCTTTCTCAGTAACCTTGGCAACTTGCTTCACCTCCTTCTCTGCAAACCACGTTTGATGTTACTTAGCACTTCTGCAAAGGATTTTTAAATTTAAGACTGAAAAACAATGGTACAATAGGGCACATTATATAAAAGTAGCATGACAGAGTTCATAATATACAAGTTAACTTTATGTTGAACTGACCTCCTTCAGCTGAGCAGATGACCACAATAGGGCTGAAGGGACCATCTCCTTTGTTGTTGTAAACACCAACTTTCACCTCAAAAGGAGTCAGAGGTGGCACACTTTCATCTCTGTAGATGAACTTGGAAGCATCTGAAGATGTTACCATCTTTTCTTTCCAGCCACGTGTCCCATTGGGTCTGAAGGCTACAATATATCCAAATCCTTCTCCATTCTGAAACTCTTCTGACACTGGCTAAAAAAAATAAAGTTCAGGTAATGATCAGATGTGGTTTTACTAATTTAGAAAGCAATTACTCAGTGGCTGATCATAATCTGGCTGCTTGTGTGAGTGTCATCCCTTAGAGTCACATTATATAGGATTTTACTTCTCATGCCTGGGAACACATAGGGACAATTGCTTCTGAAGAGGAATCTTGTGAGAGAGTTTCTTCACCTAATCAGCCTAGTTAGGTCACTGTCCTCGGACTGAATAAACTCTTGGGCTCAGAAAGATTTTTTCTTCTTCGTCTCCCACTTTGTGTTTAGTGCTTTAATTAGTGGAATAGCCCCTTCCAGTGACCTTGTTAAAAATATAGAACAACATATTGTTAAGGGCTCCTAAATCATGCTGTGAGTGACATTTACTACAGTGGCACTCTCCTGAGTTTTTGGTGCCAGCCTGTCTGATTTCTGTATCCAAACAAGATGTCAAGCCTTAGGGATTTAAGTCTAGGGTTCAGTTTGAGACTTAAGATACAATGCAATAAATGTAGTTGTCCTAACTCTCAAACTGAGCCTTGGTGACAAAACAAAAAAAAAATCTCATTTGCTTTTCTCAAAGGATCTGTGAAATTACCCACTTAAATTGGGACAGATCTGCCATGAGCAGCCAGTCAGCGAAGGGATTTATCTGTTGAGAGGGTGAGCATTGAAAAAGCTAAATCTTACATGTTCGGCTCAAGAATGGAATTTTTCATGCTAATACACCGCCTACATTTCTTATAAAGTCAATGGGCTGGTTTAATAATTAGGTTATGTTTACCAGGTGGCAGCATATTAGGTCTATGGGAAGTGCTGAAAAAAGGGTGTCTGAACTCCCTCTCTTTAAATGCCCATCTTACATGTGCAGCTAAAGAACGCATGAATCAGAGCAGGGGCACAGGGGGCACCGAATCCTCATCCCTCCACATTGCAAGTGAATGTTTCATCACCAGGCACCTCACTTGCAGAGATCATTTTCTATCCATCCTTCTGTGCATTGTGCATGGTGCATCCAAGATAAAAAATAATCATGACTCCTTCAGGAGTCTAGGTATGTTAATCTTTTTGTGAATTCCCAGATACCCATATACCACCTCAGCATCTCCTCAGACTTCAAAGTACTTTGTTGAATTTCTTTTGCCTGTCTAAGTCCAATAAGATTTTTGTGGATCCAGCAAAAGCACAGATTGACTATGCTGGAGTTGTGCTAATTTACATTGTGGTTAACACTTATGGAAATCCAGTGACTAAACCAGACAGTACAGTAAACTGTAATGAGTTGTTGGAGTGTTATCCAAAGTGCTAGGATTAGTTCTTTAGCAGAAATTTCAACATTTACTTTTAATCACATATTTTTCTGTGTTAGGCTCTACATTTTACCATTTCTTGAAGAAAGACAGTGACTATAATTAGAAATGGAAGCAATCTTTCAAACTCAAAATATCTAAATATGCCCACTCAATAATTTATGTTCGACACAGATTATGAATTTTTTGTCACCTTAATTTGATTAATGACTTTATGCAGTTTAAGAGGTATGTGAAGCAATACCTCAACAACAGTAGGAAGAACAATACTAGATACTGATGGAAACAATGAGAAAATCATAAACAAAGGGGAAAGATCGACACCTTCTGCCTTAATGTCAGTTTGCACTCCTTAGCTGTAAGTGAAGAAGCATCATCTGTCTTTTGTGGAAAAAAAAAAGTCAATGTATACTGAAAGTTATGTTATGGCAATTCCTAATTCCTAACTGTCTGTTGTATGTGACTGCAGGATGGGACACCCATGGGTCTCTGGTTTCTTTTGGAAGAAAACTTCCACCCTTGACAGAGAGGGAGGTATAACACACTCTAACGTCCCACACTCCAGTCATATGGGGAACACTATAAACACACTTAATGTGAATACTATGTACTAATATATGACATTAGGGACTGGGATTAGGCCAGTTTACATCAGATACAGTTCTATCCACCTGATGGCTTTTTTGGGATTCAGCCAATTCTCTCCCAGTAGAAGAGATGCTGCTGTTTAGAGTTATAGACTGTAAAGGAAACTGAAGTCAGCCGTTTCAGCTGCCTCAGGTAGCTTGTGTTGAAGAAGGCAGATGTGCCACCAGAAGACAGCCTCTTCAGATGTCCTAAAATTTTAAGCAGTTAACCAGAATTCTGTGTCTCTCTTGCCATCTGAATCTCTCTTGTTGGCTAGGCAAAAACTTTTTCATTAAAACCCCATGTCCTTATTTGATGGGATTTTTCTTGGTTATATATATATAAATATATATTTGTGTATATTTCTCAATCCAGAAGTCTTCATGATAAATCTAGAAGTTCTGAAAACTCCTCAAGAAAAATTTTTGTTCTACTGTGTTATTTATGATTAGCATAGAAAGCAACTCCCACTCCTCCAACTGTCCACCGGCATGGTCGTACATCTCTGTTGCATCACAAATATCTTTTCAAAATAAAGTTCTGTATCAGATATTCAGTTTTGTATTTTTATGAAATACTTAAAAAAAATCTTTCTTAATTTAAGATTTAAAAAATTACAAGGCTTTCCTTCTCTTCCCTTGGCTATTGTTTCATCTGGTGTAGCATTTAAGCAAGATCCAGAAAAGTCAAATTAACACGAGCAGTAGATCGGGAAAAAAAGATTGATGAATTAGCACAACTTTGGAGCTGCTGCTAGGTTGGTTAGATTCACCATAATGCCCTCTACTCAAACCACATGATAATACACATTACTTTGAAACTTTAGAACATATTTAAGAACAGTATTTTGTGTTCATATCTTGCCAAGATTTGCTGTAAGGAAACCCCAGTACAGTATTCTTTACTTTGCCCTCAAAGAAGTAAACATGAAACAAAACCTTTAATCAGAAAAGTCCCTTACCTCCCATGCTATTACTAATTCATGTCGCCTTCCACTTCTGCCACTTACATTAGCTGGAGGTGTCTTTGGAACTGTGAGCAAAATGGAAAAAAAAAAAAAGCGCAAAACAGAATGTCCAAGTTATTGAAGTTTTCCCCATAGTAATAAGTTGCTGCAGAAGACATGAGGCTGTTAAATCAGAACAGAAATAACAAACATAGCACTCTGTGGTAAAGAAAATACGTTCAAGTTTCATTATGGAGAATTCCACAGTCAAGTTGTTAAACTCAAACAAAGCATAAGCTGAGAAGAAAAATAGTATTGGAATAAAAAGCTGCTTTTGTGCTTAAAAAGCACTATGTCTTCTGAAGATTAGTCAAAATTTCAATATACAGATCATCTAAGAAATAAAACAGGAATTATCTTGTCAATATTTGTATTCTTTGAATAGACATCTCAAAATCAAATGCCAGGTAACCTGACATATTTTGGACTTCAGGTAAAATCTTAGGACATAAATAATATGTCTTTCCAATTTCCCAGGTCATTTGTGATTTAGATGGTTTAATTCTTGCAAACCCATTCTTGTATGCTTTACCAGGGAGCCAATTTTCAGAAACTTTGAAGTAACCATCCTTAAATACCCCTCATAATTTCTTGCAAAATGATGGAAGCAGTACTACCCACAGTTCTTTAAAAATGGAGACCACCATTTTTGCTTTAAAAGCACATATAAGGAGCTGATTAAATTCTTTAAAAGAAATTGTTACTATCGTCAATGTGAATAAGTTATCATACTTTGTAAAGCTTCAGAAATTTTAATTGTTCCATTGGAATTGTACAATTTCTTTTATCTTACTTAGCACCTCTAATGAGGGTCCTAAAATGACTGATGTCTTATTTACTGTGAGGCAATGCTTGCATTCTTTATTTGATTAAATACATCCTAAGATATCAGTTTTCTTTTTTTTTTCCTTTCAGCAGGACATTGGTCATTGGTAGAAATGTATTGTGAGGCACTAACTGTTAAGGCCTTATTGCATGCTGTTTAGCTTATTTATTGAGTAGCACTGTGCCTTTGAACTCTACAAAGAAAAATACATTTAAATAAATGTACACAGTCCTTTCTATTTCCCATGTTGATCATTAACAGCCTAAGTTCAAGGAAAGTGCAATTTTTACTAGATCCTGGAAGTTCACATAAAATTTCAGAATTCATTTGTGTAGTGTCTTTTTGAACTCTGAACTCCCCTTTAAAGAACACAAGCCCATAAAGAACATAATTCTGCTTTTTCTCATAAATGATGCAGACCCATAAAGCTTATCAATTGCTTCTGATTTATACTGTTGCAAAAGAGGTAAGAGCCCTTTCATCTGTGGTTCTTCTCAGACTGATAGGGGAGATTTCTAATGTATGAAACATCTCTTTCCAATATTGCTGGGATCATCATACCTTTCACTTTTTCTCTCCTTCCTTCCTTTACTCTCCACTGAAAGTCTCGACTAAGCAGATGATGGAATTGCTTTGCAGTTTAACTTCAGGTAGTGGGAAACCAGGTATCCAGGCTGAGGTTGTAATCCAGACACCTTCTCCAGCAAATGCAGAGCTTTGGGGTGGTTCATTCCATCTAAATATAATCGTCTAAACAATGGGGAGGATTGTTTAGATTCTACTGACTGGAGACATGAACTAGTTTAAACTAAGATCTAATCTTTACATGTCAAAAAGTTACTCAAATTTTCCTTTCAGAAACAGAATTATACAAACCTGAATGGTGAGGAATTGCCCTCTGGTTAAAAGAAGAATAAACCCAATCAGCGTATAACACTGGGATGAATGTTCTACAGCAAAAAGATGCAGATGAAGAATCATCCGACAGTTAATTAACATGCAAAAATTATGATGCCATCTCTAATGGAACGTATTTAAACCTTGTTTAGCACCCATTTTTCTCTTGCCTTTCTAAGATTTTTTTTGGTTAAGTTATAAAGATAAATGAAGTTTTTATGTAGGTGCCATGTTACTGATGAGAGAGTATGCTGTACTCCTTTGAAGCATCCAACATGACAGACTTATTTAACCAGCGATGTCCTCTTTCTAGAATTTTCTTGTTAACAGCCTTGCAGACTGAAGTCCTTTTTAAATGAATAAACATTAAAAGAATAAAACTGTCAACACGATGAATTTCTTTTGCACCAAACTAAAATGTGCATTCACACAGCAAAACTCTCTCCAATGAATAACCATTAAAAGAATAAATGTGTCAAAGGAATGACTTTCCTTTGCACTGTAGCAAAGCAGAGCATACACAGTTAGAGGGGGACATACCGAAATGAGTAACTGTTAAGTGAAGAAAACTATTAAAAGAAAATACTTTTTGCCAGGCACCGAGATTATATATTGCAACTCTTTTGGCAGCATCACCTTTATATCAGTGTTAAATCTGAATTTACTCACTCATAGTGTAAGTTTATTGCCACGCAATTAGTGACTTCCCAATCTTTAAGTTGTTAATTCTTGGCAGTGACACTCACAGAGATGCAAATATGATGACTAAACTCACCTCCCAGACACAGGATCCATTAGTACCTCTTTTCTTTAGTGTTTATCAAAGCTGAGAAATTCAACATTGTTTCTTCTGAATAAATGCACCCCAACTAGTATCAAAGAGCTTTTAGCTGGGCAAGCAAGTCTCATTTAACAAGATGAGAGAACGTCACCTACTGGAAAACAAATCACTCCTTGGCTTAACACTGGTCCTCAGGATCATAAAATGTGACTAGACTTAGCTTGATTGTATGTCTGTAGTTCTGATCAAAGCCTTCTCATTAGCCTCTTTGCCAGCTACCTATTAGCTCTTGCCTCCTGGTTTATTCTTAGACTGTCAGCTCTTTGGCATCAGGTCAACTTCCATTTTCTTTTGTTTCTTCAGCCATTGGTAAGGCTGGGAGTTAAAAGCCAGGTCTCTGTCATTCTGGTAATGTGAACACCAAATAATACTAAAAAACATGTTCTGAAAGACATGGTGAGGAGTTATGGGTCACAGTAAATAATGGGTGTACATTGGCACACATTGCACGTAAGGCAAGCAAATGGAAATATTGAAATGACTTTGACAGGAAATTTATTTAAACAGAAACAGCAGGATTTGCTTCTTATTGTTTTCCATTTTCATGGAACTACTGTGATATGCTCAAAATGAAAGTGAAATTAGACACTATTAAAATACATCTCCCCTAATCCAAACAAAATACCCTTTAACACTTTCTCCAAGAGCAGGCATGAAGAATGGCACCCTCAGCAGCCCAATGAAACATTTGACAATATGCTTAAATTATATATGAAGAAAAGATGATACGGAAAGGTAAAGCTTATATATGAAGCCATGGCCCATTGTTTAATAATTCATATGTATCTTACCAGTACAAGCTAAATATACATGAAAAGCAGTGTTTTTTGTTTAGGACAAAATGTATGCACTGAACTGATATTGCTGAGGGCTTTGGGGTTATAAAGTGCTGAAAAGTGCTGACAATGACATCGATACATTTAAAATCTGTATTTAAATGCAAAGTTTGGGGAAGCTTTTGGAAGTGGTAGGTAATACCATAGCTATGAAACCATGAACATTTGGGGTAGATGTTAGCTTTCCTTCCAGAGTTCCACTATGTCCAACATTTTGAAAATTGCTCTGTCCTTTAGCGTACTTAAATTAGGTTTTTGGTGGAGAGTTTTAAAAATTCCTTCTTTTTTCATGTTGCATGGTTGATGGATTTTCCGGGTTTTTTGTGGTTTCTGGTAGACTACTGTAAAAATGAGTCCACTCAGAGATTTTGAGTATTCACTTTTGGGCAAAATATTGGAAATCATTACATATTTAATTTTGACATTGTAAAAAATGAAACATATTTTTATTTTAAAAATAGATATGATTTGAATTTTGCTTCAATATTATTTTAAAGTAGAAAAATTAAAACTGGAAAGAAAAAATTGAGATTTTGTTTTGAGCAGGCAAAGATTTTTAATTTTTCTTCAGAAGTGTTAATTTATTTATAATTTGATAAAGAAAATCAAGAAATTCTATGTTTTGTTTAAAACCAGTTTCCTCCTCCCCATTTTTACTTCAGTGAGTGAACTGAAAAGATCTTTTAAATTGCCTTAGCTCTAGATTCCTTTCCTTGTAGAAAGGAAAATATAATGTCATGGAAACATGGAAAAAATGAAAGTACTTGAAAAACAGTTTTCCTTCTTTTTAACATTCCAATCTTGTAAAGAAATAAAAGAAAATGTTATTGAATGAATAATTAATCATTTTAAAGTGTTTCTGTTTTGTCTTTTTTTTTCAAGGAAATGTTGGGTGGCTTTTTTCAATTCTGTTTTGTTTATTGCAAAGAGAAATGACAGATTCTTAATTTTGTAGTGTGTCTTAATTTTTGTGCAGAACAAAAGTATTTAGCAGACAAGATTATAATTGATTATGGTATTGCTGTAGAAACATGTAGTTAGATTTAGTCCCTATCTTTCAGCTTTGCAATATGAATAGGTGAGATGGAGGGAAGACAAAGAGAAGCAAGAGCCTTACTAACCTGTTTTTAGAGTAAGAAATACTAACATGAGCTGCTTACAGACAGGTTTCTGATAAGCATCTGAGTCCAGATGTCCCAAATCCCAATTCTATACTTTAATCACAAGGTCTTTCTTACTCTGCTTAAGTCCTGTATTCATTAAGCTATTTTCCACATGGGTATTTTTTTTATAAGTTCTGAAGCATCTTGTCAAATAGAGTAAAATGAAACAAAATGTTGGTATTGCTACACTTTCTGGGGAGATTAATTACTAAACTCGGCTTTAGTTCTTAAGAAAATGTTTGCTCAAGGTACATTTGTAGTTATTTTTTTTTCTTTTAGAGCTTTTCATACCTTTTAAGATATGTAGGCAGTTTGAAAACCAACTTTTCTTAGCTGTGGAAAATGTATGGGTGGGGAGAGAAGGATTTGTTGCCAGCTCAACAGAACTTCCTAATGTGAGGACCAAAGCAAGAATACTCAGCGGTTTCTTCTTCACAGTTGGCTTCCTTGATATTGATTGATGGATCTATCTATCTATCTATCTATCTATCTATCTATCTATCTATCTATCTATCTATCTATCTATCTATCTATCTATCTATCTATCTACCTACCTATCTATCTATCTGTCTCCTGTATTAGACATCTGGGAAACAGAGGGACATTAGGTGAAAATCCTTTCACAGTGTGAAAGGCCTGCCCTCAAGTTCTTGCCCTCCCAGGAAAATATTTCATATCTCATCTGTTCAGGAATGAAATGGAAAATGTGCCAGCATCTCCAGAAGCGGATGGTACACTCTTTTCAACTGTCGGAAAACAAGGATGCCCCAACTGGTCTCAGGATCTGCATTTCTGTTGTTCTCATTTCCTCTGTATTTTTAATATTTGTAATTTAGTGGGACATAGAATTCATGCATGGCTGCAGGACTCACTCTTAATAGCTTCCAGATCACCACATACAGGACTGAAATTTCAAATGCTGTGGCATATATGCCAGAGATCCAATTGCTTAACTTTCCTGTAACATCTTTTAGTAACACAGACACGTGGATTCTTTATCAATATATGCGTTGTATTAGTTTGAGCCTGCAATGCTGTGTGTTAGTAGCCTATTTGTTCTAAATATACCCATGCAGTCAATGATTAAGATCTACTTTCTCTTCTCTCTTTTTTTTTTTTTTTTCCCCCCTATGGAAAAGGACATTTTCTACAAAAGCCCAGGTAATCATCTCCAAATGTCATGGATACAGAAGATTACTAATTTTTGTCTAGAGCAAAAATAGTTATGGTAATGTGAAAAGCTGAAACTTCTTTTATACAGGTCACAAACAAATAAAACACTACCACCAAGAATAAACCCCCCCTCCAGACAGAGCAATCTAAACCAGGTGACATTTTCCTAGGACAAAGGCATTTCTTCTTATGCTATGAAGAAATTCTAGCTGAGAATAACGGTGACTTAATAGAAAATAAGGACTTATTAAACATAAAGCCTGTGTACAATCTGCTACTAACAGAGTGCATTACAATGTTACCTCATAAAATCAAGTTTGCATGCATGATTAGCAGGTTAAACTTTGATTCTACTCAATTTCTCTCTCCCCATGTTTCCCCATGAATAGATAATGTAATAGATGCTTTGCCCCCAGGCTTCAAATGCCCAACTGCCTTAGTGGAATGCCAGACATGTTTAAATTCATGTTATTGGCTCTTTTCACCTTGTGGACCTGTAAAATATGTATCAAGGCTAGAACTGACAGAAATGCAGCAGCTGGCTATAAGTTAGATGTGCCAGAAAATTGCGGTATTATCCATTCCGATGAAAGTAGCTATGAAAAGCAATCATGTTAACTAAATATGAACTAAGTAACAAGATTAGGGTTTAATTAGAAAATTAAAGCAAGTGGAAACCTGTTTATTATTCTGTTGATTTTCTTACACCATCCCAAGTATTGCTTCCATGGGTATTTTTAGATAATGGACCAATATAAAATGTTGTTACTATCCTGGGGAAGAAGTGATAAAATAAGTGAGGTGTGGGGAGAGAGAAAAAGACTTCAGTCTCCAGTCGAATTAGCTTGTGCCAATAAATTACAGATGCTGATTTCCACTTAAGTATAAAATAATGGAAGCAAATTCACACATTTGCTGCCTCTGTGGGTTGTCTACACAGCTCTCATTCAGCCTCATGGATCCCAGCTCTCACCTGAGCATGAGCCAAGTCACCCTCTCTGCTGGGAGACCAGCATTTCTGGACTTCTACCCAGTGCAGGGGCAGCCCCCACCCTGTTTGGTCTTGTGGGGCACATCCAGCACCACAGCAAAGAGCCAGGTTAGTCTGCCTGGGTCACGAGTAGAGAGGCCAATGCTTTGTTCCTTCTGAAATATAATGTCCTTTCACATATATGACTTTTAAGAATTGAGTTCTATGATATTAGAACTGCAGCCCATGTTAATAGAGGTTTTACCTTGAAGCTAGGTTAGTTAAACAAAAAGTTAGTAATAGAGAGATTCTGAAAAATAATAGATCACTGGGTAAAACACTAAGAGAGATATTAATGTCATTATTTGGAAAACCATATATGAAACCCAATGAAAACTATTACTAGCTTTCCTGTCTCTTTGACTTTGACATCTGAAAACTATACCAAGGGTGATACTTCACACAACCACTGAAAGAGCTAACCAGGCTCTGGACTTCAGGAATATTTGAAGACCAGGAAAAAGTGACGCAGATCATGAAGCCTGTGGCACTTCAAAAGTGACATAAAAATTATAAGCAGCATGCTATTTTGCAAAGAATTATATGTGTAACAGTTTCTTTTTGTTTGATTATTTTTTTTGTTTAAAGCAGAGTCCATTGTGTTATTGATCCAACTTTAAAACTCTTTGCAGGTTCTAACAAATTGGGAAGTGATAGCTTATTGTACCTCTTGTCTTCTTACTCCCTCTATAGATTAAAAAAAAATGAGACTGCAACTATTGTTTTTATTAAAACAAACAAACAAACAAACAAACCAACAAATAACCCCCCCCAAACCATTCACAACTGAAACAGAAATCAAACTTTTTCTTAAAGAAAGGTCTTTTGAAATTGAGGTGATGATAATAGACTTCTGCTGTGCCATGCCACATTAAGCAGGCATACCAAATAAATTCTGCTTCAATTTCTCTGAAGGCTGTTAAGTTGTTTTACTGGCATCTGTCTGGATTACAGTGTCATGCTGCAAAACACTCCCTTCTTACATGACATTTGTGCAGCTGTAACTCTGGTAGCAAAAAGGTATTCCTAACTGGGAAGCTGAAAATGCAGGTAAACACCTAGTGTGGCCTTTTTCCTATTTGAATTAATGTGTTACTGATTTATTATTCAAGAAGACCTGCATTATTATCAGCTACAGCGCTGTTTATGAGGGGGAGCCCCATGTACATATCATTGCTACTTGAGTTAAAGACTCTGTTTCTTCCAATGGCAACAATAGTGGAGTATTACTCAGAAATGAACACCTATCAGCATCTGAAAATATACCGCACACTGCATGCTGTGTCTGTCCCAAAATTATTTTGGTTTACTGATAATTATTATGATTTATCAATTCAGTTTTACAGAGGTAAAGTTGCAATGATTGTCCAAAGAAATACTGAAAACGGATATGTGTGAAGAAGACTTTCACTAGAGTTGTAGGAATATGTTTCAGTAAATACAGCCTTTGTTTGATAAACGCTGGGAAAGAAGAAGGAGGAACCTAAAACCCATGACAGCTAGATGAAATCTAACATTTTGAAACTTCATTTTGTGAGAAAAACATTCACTCACAGTTTCAATACATCTGGTCGATTAAAATCCTGAACCATCCTTTCAAAAATAGGGAGCATATTCATAAATCTGAAAGTACAAAATCCAAGGGATTCAACCAGTTATGGGAGAAACCTTTTCCAGAATGTTTTTATCCTTTCTGATATGTACCACCTGGATAAATAGAGAAGTTGTTCAAATATTTAGGTCCAGCCGAATTTTCACTGCCAATGAAATATGGTACAAAATCAAGGAAAGAATAATGGTGGTGTAATAATCTTTCTTTGAAAATCATTTGAGATGAAAGCAGCTAGCATTTTTTATTTCATTTTTGTTTCCTCATATTCTTAATGGGACAAAGTATGTAGCATCTGAAGCTATAAAGTTATTGAGTTTCACACTGTGGGGATCTTGCAGAAGATGGGGAGAGTTGGAAAAGATTCCACATGCATGAATGGGAATCAAATCACTTCAGTGCAGTTCTGTGATTGCACAGTGAAATTTAATATCAGCTAGCAACTACACAGTTATTTAAAGCAGAAAAAAAATAATGTCTTATTATAACTGAAGGTAGGTTTGTTAGACTTCATTTGAAATAGGGCATCCAGTATTGGGTGCCACAATGAGAAAGACATTGATCAAATAGAGCAAGTTCATGGGAGGCCACTGGGATGGTGAGGCTGAAGTTCTTGCCTTGTGAGGAGATGCTGGGGGAGTTGGGCTTGTTCAGCCTGCAGCAGAGATGGCTTTGGGGGACGTAACAGCAGTCCCCAGTGCCTATGGGGAGGTCACTAGGGAGACAGAGATTGGCTCTTCATAGTGGTGGAGGGTGAGAGGGCAAGAGACTGTGGTCATAAACTGAAATAGGGGGAGTACTGGCTGGATATATTGAAAAAAAAATCACAATGAGATTAGTTAACTGCGGGCACAGGTTGCCCAGACAGGATGTGCAATGTCTCTCCTTGGAGTGTTTGAAGACTCAACTGGACAAAGCCCTGAACAACCTGCTCTGAAATCAGTTTACACAACTTTGCGTAGGAGGCTGGACTAAAGACCTCCTGAGATCCCCTCCAACCTCAATTGTTCAGATGATTCTGTGGAAAATCAGCCTGAACATTCTGTAAAGGTTTATGGGTGGCATACACACAGTCTGGTGACCTATGGAGAGGTGAGGCATAAGATTAACATACCTTGAAAGATAAGAATTTTATTTTGGAATGAGACACAAGCAGACATTTTGGCATTGTCACTTGTAATTCTTATAATCTCCCTTAATGAGAAGACAGAGTGCAGCACAATGCCTGTACTCATCCAGAATATTTACAACTACAAAACTGGTTATACTTTCAGATTCAAGTGGAATCTTTGAATTTGGCACTCTTCTATACTGTATGATTAATAATCTACTTACAAATTATTCAGCTGAAGAAACATCAAAACAAAATCAAAACTCTCTAGGCCTCCTAAGTAACAAAGAAGAATAAAGGATAATCTGAAAGTGTCCTGAGATGCAGTTTTCTTCTGAGACTTTGTTCAAACCCTGTCTCTATCACTTTCTACCTCTTAAAACGTGTCTCTCTAAGCTGCCTAGGGGCTTTTCTCGGATTCCCAGTCCTTCTTTATCTCCCTTCATTCTGCCTGAGTTAATGTCAATGACTCCAAATTTTCTGAGACCACTGCAATTTTCAAGAGACCCAAACAGGATATAAAACATTTTTTTTTTGGATCCCACAGCACTGTCCCAGCCAAAAATATAATGAAATTTCTTTAAATGCACTAACAGTTCACGGTAGAGTGTGGATGACAAAGAAACACTTTAAAGCACAAGGTATTCCAAATTAAGCAGCTTCCCATGGCTTTGCTACCTTGCTGAAAAAAATTCTGTGCATCTTCAAGGAGAGAAGTTATGAAAAATAAGGGGAGAGAGGCTGCTTGGGAGCAGTTGTGTGAAGAGACTGAGAAGCAGCCTGCAATTGAAGAACAGTGGAAGCCTACCAGAAGGTAGGCAGCCATGGCTTAAGTGTAAGATAAAAGAGTAAGGCAGCATGGAAGAAGTAAGACAGCAGGGAATGGATTTATTTGAAATTTCTGTAAATCAAACAATATTCCTGTAATTAAAACAAACTGGCTCCCCATTACAAAGAATATCCCCTGAAACAGTGCTTACTGAACACACAGATGTGTACCAGGGAGAATAGTTCTATTATTCTACTAAAATAGTTCTTGCTTCTGGTAGTCTTGGAAAACTAACCTTTTTATCCTCTTCTTACCTGCTTCGTTGGTTCTGACCATTCGTGATGGTGCACTTGGGTCTCCAGTGCCAATTTTGTTGGTTGCTACAACTCTGAATTCATACTCCACCCAAGGGTTCAGCTCAACAGCCATAGCAGACTCCATGTCACCACTTATCACATCTGGAACTGCAGACAGTAAAGAAATTTGTAGGTCACTCAGAGATCTGAAGCTCACATGCAGTGTCTCAATGGCAAATGGACTTTGTGATACAATATGGCCAGTAGAAGTGACAGACATCAAGGATCTAATATGTCAGAAATCACAGCTAGATTTTTGTGGTACTCCTGAAAAGACACAGATTGAAGGATATAGCGGGGAGCTTTCTGCTTATTCACAGATGCATCATGGCAGGTGTCTTTGTGGTGTCCTTTCAGAGCTGTTGCTAAGTAACGTGAAAGGAATGAAAAAAGAAAAAAAAATCAGTGCTTTTAATTTATCATTGTTCTCTTAAGACTATCTGTTCCTGCAGTTGCCGATGGTTATTATTGTGATGAGCAGGAGTTTTGAACAGTCTGCTTGTGCTGTTTGAAAATTTTTCTCACCTGTTTTTACGGTCTGCCAGCCAAGAGAAAATGGACTGCGTGCTTGAAGGTTGTAGAGGGAGATAGGGCTGTGATTGTCTGCCCCAGGACTCCAGGAGAGTGTTGCTGTGGTGTCTGTAATTTCCTCCACTATT
This sequence comes from Rhinoptilus africanus, assembly GCA_013400135.1. Taxonomy (NCBI): domain Eukaryota; kingdom Metazoa; phylum Chordata; class Aves; order Charadriiformes; family Glareolidae; genus Rhinoptilus; species Rhinoptilus africanus. The sequence goes on from VXBO01014172.1 coordinate 141,296, forward strand.
ACAACCCCTGGGGGACCAGGAGGACCTAGAAATAAAGTGGAATAATCAAACAGACCACACCATCATCATGGATGAGCAGCAATAATAGAGGAGACGCATTCTGTAGGGAACCGGTGGAGTTCAATATTCATGAAATACAAGGGTTAAAATGCACACTACTACATCACGGAGATACCTCATTTCCATGATTTCTGCTGGTAAATTGTGATTGTTTCTGCTCTTTAAATGCTGTGTGGGTGAGTTCCAATTAACTTGTCAGAGTGACAGCAGAAGAACTAAAAATAGAAACAGACTAAGAAAAAAAAATCCTCCGTTATAATTGTTCTGAACCTAAAATTAAAGGAAAAGAAGAGCAACTTTAAGAAGCATCTAGGCTAGACTGAAGCATTGAAAATCACATCTTCTCTTTGTGTGAGACTTTTTAGCAGGAAAGACAAATAGTGATCAAAATGAAGCACAGGTGGATGTTATTCTTCAAGAACAATAATATCAGTAATAACTAAATCACGAATACAGCATTCATCCTTTTTCTCAAATTCACTCACTCAGGGAAACTGCCTGGATTACTATCCTGCTGGAAGTGCATTAACTCTTTGATTGAAAGCTATAAAAACCAAAATAAAATCCAAATATTTTGAAGACTGACAATTATTATGGTTCCATTAAAAACAAACAACAAACCCACAACAACTTATTGCTGGAGAAATGACAGGATTATTTATTCCATTTAGCTGCACCTAATGAGAATATACTTGTCACCATTTGTATGGGCCATGTGACTGATCCAGTAAGTGAGGTATCTGCTAGGAAACATGAGTTTGCAAAGAAAAACGTGGCTATAACATCCCACTCCCACTCTCAGTTCTCTTCTTTAATTCTTCCTGATGTTGATATTACTGGTGTTTGAAAACATTATCCATTTGCACTTGTCAAACTAAATTGGAGGTCCTCCTGGTTCAGGATCCTCTTCCACAGTTGTAACCAGATGTTTAGGGGAAAATGTGCATGACTGCCACAGATAAATGCAAAATAAACATCCCTCTTGTGGTTCTTATACTTAAAAACTTAAATAAAATCCTGAATTACAGGACTTAATACTTCAAAAAAATATTAACATTATTAATAGCTATAATTATGTATTACAAATACAGATTTTCTTGGCATCCAAGACCCTCCTGATTCTTTTCCATCCTCCTGTTGTTGAAGGCTGATATTTTGCTGCTGCTTCTACACAGTTGGAGACCACAGAATCAGAAATGCACTGCTGGACACTTTTTCCAGAAATGAAGCTGCAAGAAGAGTGATGACGGAAACAACTTCATTAACAGAAACCAATTGCTGCTACACTTTTTTTGGGATCCCAATGCTGTTTGCATGTATCATGAGCTGTAGTGGAGCAGATCCTTTGGGAACCTCCATTCCCATGAGCTGTGGTGAGTGGTGCGGTCCCACTTGCTGAACTGTCAGAGCTCAGCACCTGCGGATCAGGGTGGCAAACACTTGAATTTGGTGCCTCCATTTGAAATGGCAGCTGTAGTCAGGATTTCTGTATTACTGAGCTCAACATTATTTTTTCTTTTAGTGCTACTTCATGCAATCAAATCTTCTGCTGGCTAGAATCCTTAGTCCATGAGTAGAAACAAATTTATCTGAATATCAAAGGCTAAAAATCCCCATTAATCGAAATATTTTTAGTTGCTGGGATTTGTTGTCATTTGCAGCTGCAAACAGATTTATAGTTCCTCTGATATGCTTTCAACAAAAGCATGTTTACATGAACTATGACAACAGTATGATCAGAGTTTCATAATAGTTGGGCTCAATAGCTTCAGAATGAAGGAGACACTGAATCCTTTAAATGAGAAAGCAAATTACACTATTCACTAGATTCTGTTTGCTTGGCAATGATCTACAAACATCTAATTGACATTAAAGTGTTGGAAATATATGGCATTTAGAAATAAGAGCAACAAAAATAGACGATGTTTGGAATTCAGGGGATTCAATTCCTTCCATTTTTTGAATGGGGAGAGTTGTAAAAGATTCCACTTGAATGGAAAGAATTCAGTAAAGCTTAGTATTATGGATGTATGATGGAACAAGATTGTCTCCCCAGCTTCTTTGCAGAAGCCCAGGGTACATCTCTGGGCTATAGGAAGAACAAGGTTTTCTACTCCCATGGGTGGTGAGCAGCTTCAGTGCTGGGTGTCTCTCTTCTTCCCTTGCTCTGCCTGCCCAGCAGCCTTGACTTGGCTGCTGTTGGACGCCGTTCATTGAGCCACAAACAGTGCTGGGATAGATGGTGCCCCTCCTTGGACACCTTGTGTCTTCTGGAGTCCCATCTTCATTTGCAGTTGAAAGGTCTTGCTTTTCTTCCTGAGAGAAAACATAGCGGAAAGATGTGTCTTCTGCACTCCTGCCTTCCTAGCAAGCATTTACTGTTCTTCGATCAGCAGCACCAGGTCAGGCCTTCGTCTCAGAATAGCAAGTCCTGGGGCTAATTTAATAAAATAGGGTGATCTTCAATCTCCATCATCTATTGTTTCAGGCTATCTGTTAATGTAGGAAAATACTAGTGAAATTTTTATTTGTAGCCATGAGGGAAAGTTTAAAGGAAAGCTGGGATCTTGATACAGTCATATGCTTTTAGTGGGTTGCAGCCTTAGGCCCAGAATTATATCATGCTCCCAAGCACAAACAAAATTAAAGGGAAATATTTTAGTACTTTTCCTCTACAACAGTATTTCTCTCACGCACACCGAATATTGTTGAAGAGTTTCTAGCCACTGTATTATAGGCAAAAGAACAAGCGTCTTGCCTATATAAAAATATGTAAAATATATTTATGCAGACGTCTCCCACTAAATTCTCAATATATTTTGTTGTTGGAGTTCTCTCATGTTTTTTAAACCTTTTAAATGCATTCCTAGTCATGACAATGTGTCATTATGCTTTCTGAGATGTGTGCTCTTACATAGTTTGCAGGATGACTGCTAAAAAGCATTTCCATTTCCAACAGCAGGCATTCTTGAAAGCGGATTAATAAAGGACAAAAGCCTCAGCGATGACAAATGTATGACAGTTAGCCAGGACCTGAGTGCTATGCAGATGTCACTCATTTTTGTAGAAATCTCATTAAATTTTACGCTTGGATGTAATCATTCATGGTGTCAGCCGGATGGCTAATGCAGAGAAGCTTTTCTCCCAAGGGCTGTGTTATTGTTCAGGATCTCTAAAACAATTTTTTGGTTCAGAATAGCCAATTGAGGAAAAAATGCACGGTCTGCTCAAATGCTTCTCTGGAAACTACACAGAAAATGACTGGTCATAAATGCACTACAATGCAGTCGACCTTCATAGAAAAGACATTTGGGGCTGCAATAAGCTCTTATGCTGCTCTAGGAGCACTAGAAACCCAGTGTCAAGGATATTAGTTGGTTATCTTCTTTCAGAGGAATTCCATAGATTGATAATTCATTTCAGGACATGCGTGAGTGCATTCTGGCAAACTTGTTTTATGTGTCTTTTTATTGCTGGAATGATTATCCTGAGAGGTCCCTTAGATTACTCGCCATGGTACAATGTTAATGTGAGAGTTCTTGAAAGGCTATTGCCAGTAATAGCCATAGTCACTCAGCGAGGCAGCACCCTTTCCTGTGAATCCCAGAATGTGCACTGATTTACTCCACTGCTGCCTGACCAGGATAATTCTTACTTTTACCAAACAACTAAGCAGCCTGATATGTAGCAGTTCATGAACAAAGATTTCTTGACCTGAAGATTTTGCTTTCTGAATGACAAGTGTACTGGCTTGTCATCAGGAAAATGAGAGCTCAAGAAAAAGGAAAAGAAAGAGGCAGTAGCTACAGAATGATGGAAAAGGTGCTTGAGAAAACAGGAGTTTGACTTTTCTTGTAGTATAATTATCTTTTTGTGTGCCCACCTATGGCAGGTGAAGTGTTTGCACGTGGCGGGGAACAAGAGAATGGAGAGAAAGTTCAACGTATAGTAAAGGCAATAGACATCACGGCTTTAGTGCATACATCCATATCTCCATCCCCTCCATGTGCGTGAGTACCCAAGTGGTTTCTATAAGGTAGCTACATAAAGGCCCTGGGCAGATGGAGAGGTTATACCTCAACCAGGGGCAGAACAGACAAGGTTGGACTCAGGGTTGGAAAGTAAGAAAGAGAAGACATTAATGTTTTGGCCTGAATAGTCTTGACTCATTCCACAGATGAGGGTCAGGAGAAATCCCTGGTGTCTTGGCTGAGAAGGCCTTTGGTGGTACATATGTCATTTTGTGCTCCTTTGGCCTGATGACTTCTCTGCCTTGTACAAACCTAAAAATAGAAGATCTGGGCAAGAACACTTTGAGAGCTGCTAAGCACTGTGAGCTCAGATGCCAGACTTCTGCCCTGAGCCTCTGAGTTGGATCTTTGCGTTGTGGCAGTTGTGACTTGACACAAAATGTATGGACAGTGCAGGGAATAGGAACTGAAAATTCACCTTAGGAAGAAAAGTGCCAGTAGCCAATGAATTGCATTGCGAATGGCGTAACTAGCAGGTCCCAAATAGCACAAAAAACTGACATGCCAATGCCCCTTTCATTGGCACGTCCTACTGGCTGCCTTTAGCACTGTAAGGCATCCCTTGTCAGCTGTCCCAGCTCTGGTCCACACTGCCTCCTTCACTCTCTGCAATCACAGTGTGGGCACCAGCACTCCCAGAACTGCACGGGTCTCTTTTAGGCACTGAGTTCTTGAACATCACTACATCTGATTTGTATTTTTGTACTTGTTTCCAGGCACTCTTTTTGAATGAAGTTATAGATATGACTTAAGTTTCTTAGAACAAAGGGTCTTCTTTAAATTTTAAAGAAACCGACTTTTTAAAGATACTAATCTCTTTCCCTTTCACAGCATTGAAGATATTATAACAAAGGTTCTGTTACAAGATCAGATTGCTCGAAGTGTTTTTGTCAGGAATCTGTGGGTTAAAGGGCCGATGCTCCATCTACAGTAATATACTATCGTACAATATCATAAATGTTTAAGCTATATTAATATACTGAAAACGTCCAAAGCACAGATCTGAACTCTAGCACCGATCCTGTGCACTGTTATGTTGTCAGCCAGTCCCTATCGTAATTGCAGTCCTGCGCAATTATAACTTCCTCAGACAATGCCTTGGCACAATTCATAGACTACCACGGGCTGGGGCAGATCCCAACAGGCAGTTTGCTGTGCGCATCCTGTTTTGAGAGGGGACGGGGAGTGGGAATGCAGCTGTGTGGATGGGAACTCTGCTGCATCCATTGGCCTCAGGGAGCAGATTACTATTACGGACATACTCTGTGAGTCCAATTAATGGGGTCTGTGCTTAGGGCATCTTCCTGGCCTTTGCTACAGCTCAAATGTAATTTCAAGGGCCAGCAAGAATCTGCTGACCTTGTTTACGTTCCATTTAATAATGTTTTGTCAGATGGCCTTTAAATCCAAGTGCTTGTCTTTAAGTTTTATTGGCAATATCACAACTGAAAGGAGCGGTGTGGTCAACCTAACCAGCAGTTCCTGCGTTATATTTGCTCCAGGTCAGTGGAGTTCAGAGGAAACATTACTTCTCCAAAAATATATCATAAGAATGGATTTTTTGCTTAGATTGGTAGTTTTGCCAGTCTACAAGATGAATAGCTTTAACCTCTTTTTTATTTTTAGACCACAAAATGTGTACTCTTAAACCACAGTTTGTAGTCATAAAGGCTTTCATCCCTTCACACTACAGGATTGCTCTCTGCTCCATTTCAAGATCTTACAGCGTCCAGGTAGCTGTTTGATCTTAAAAATCACTTTACTTACAGCAGGCATGCACAGTGCCACAGTGCATTTGGTTCGGTGCACAGTCTTACAATACGTGTTATACATCGCAGAAGAAAGCTTTTTTTCATTTTATTTTCAAGGAATCTTCCTGCCACAAATATTGTACTAATATTGGTATAGTTCACAGGATTCTAGTTAGTTTTGTATATACTAATAAGTTTCCAAGGATGTACAGCATTCACACAGAGAATAAGACTGGACATTATTTTTTCTTCTTCTAGAAAAGCACAATGTCTGTTGAGATCCATAACAGCAGAAAGCACATTTTGAGCAGTAACAGGAAAAAGGATAATAAAAGCAAACCAAAATGAACAAATTAACACTAAAATACCCAGAAAACATCTGGCATCTAAATCTACTAAAATCCCTAAGTATAGACCAATGAGATAGTACTGGGAAGAACGTTAACTGTATTAACGCTTAGAGAGCACAGATCTATTTGTAACAGAACTGAGACCAATAAATGTTTATCTTTGAGTTTCTCCTAAAACATATTTTATAATATATATGTAATATATAAAATATTTTTTATAAATATATAAAATACTAAAATTACTAGATGTGCCGAAACAATATTTTACGTCATTACTGATGCAAACAAGGAAACATGCAGAAATAATTTCTCCGCATTTCATTTATTTCACCTCTTTTTGTTACAGAGAGGGCACTTTTTGTTAGTTAGCACCTCATATTAAAAAATGGAGCAAACTTGCCTGGCTACTGCTTTACTGTACTTTCCTTGCAAAGAGCTAATGGTCTTTTTCTTTGCTATGCTCTCTGAGACTCAGTTACCTTGTAGTGTCAACCTTTGCTCCAGGTTCCAGAACACAAAACATTGCAGAAAAGTCAAACATTGAATANTCAGAGGAAACATTACTTCTCCAAAAATATATCATAAGAATGGATTTTTTGCTTAGATTGGTAGTTTTGCCAGTCTACAAGATGAATAGCTTTAACCTCTTTTTTATTTTTAGACCACAAAATGTGTACTCTTAAACCACAGTTTGTAGTCATAAAGGCTTTCATCCCTTCACACTACAGGATTGCTCTCTGCTCCATTTCAAGATCTTACAGCGTCCAGGTAGCTGTTTGATCTTAAAAATCACTTTACTTACAGCAGGCATGCACAGTGCCACAGTGCATTTGGTTCAGTGCACAGTCTTACAATACGTGTTATACATCGCAGAAGAAAGCTTTTTTTCATTTTATTTTCAAGGAATCTTCCTGCCACGAATATTGTACTAATATTGGTATAGTTCACAGGATTCTAGTTAGTTTTGTATATACTAATAAGTTTCCAAGGATGTACAGCATTCACACAGAGAATAAGACTGGACATTACTTTTTCTTCTTCTAGAAAAGCACAATGTCTGTTGAGATCCATAACAGCAGAAAGCACATTTTGAGCAGTAACAGGAAAAAGGATAATAAAAGCAAACCAAAATGAACAAATTAACACTAAAATACCCAGAAAACATCTGGCATCTAAATCTACTAAAATCCCTAAGTATAGACCAATGAGATAGTACTGGGAAGAACGTTAACTGTATTAATGCTTAGAGAGCACAGATCTATTTGTAACAGAACTGAGACCAATAAATGTTTATCTTTGAGTTTCTCCTAAAACATATTTTATAATATATATGTAATATATAAAATATTTTTTATAAATATATAAAATACTAAAATTACTAGATGTGCCGAAACAATATTTTACGTCATTACTGATGCAAACAAGGAAACATGCAGAAATAATTTCTCCGCATTTCATTTATTTCACCTCTTTTTGTTACAGAGAGGGCACTTTTTGTTAGTTAGCACCTCATATTAAAAAATGGAGCAAACTTGCCTGGCTACTGCTTTACTGTACTTTCCTTGCAAAGAGCTAATGGTCTTTTTCTTTGCTATGCTCTCTGAGACTCAGTTACCTTGTAGTGTCAACCTTTGCTCCAGGTTCCAGAACACAAAACATTGCAGAAAAGTCAAACATTGAATAAGTCATTTTGGGACTAGTACCCTTTGCTGCTTTGCAAGACCAGAGATCGGGCTGTACTGCATCTAGAACAAGGGGAGCAATCTGCAAGAAAGTCTGGTAATTTGGAGATGAGCTGGCTGCTCCATGGACTGTTGTTGTAAGGCAGTGTGTAATGCAGTATCCAGCATCTGTCTGCGTAGTCTGCAATCAGTGTTACTTACTGTCTTGGGTATAAGGTATTGTAACTGTTGAAGGAGACTCGAACTCCGATGTGGGATACTCTAGGTTTGCAATTATTCAGTGGATACAGCAATGCGGGGTCACCTCTGCATAGTGTGACCCAATGTTGCTGTATCCACTGAATAAACGCAAACCTAGAGTATCCCACATCAGAGTTCGAGCTCCTTCAACAGTAACCCTGCGTTGCAAGAATAATTTACAAATAGGACTTAAGTGATGGAGTTTATTAGGCAGCTTAAAGTTACTGAACATTTTTATCATAAAAATCTTTCTTTTTTTAAATAACTACTAAAATACTGGAGACTTTGTACCATTGATTAGGAACTGCAGCTTTCACAGATGTAAAAAAATCCTTTAACTTCACAACCTTGTATTCCCAACTCAGTTGTGATGATCTTAAAAAGAAACGTGATGCAAGAAAGGGATAACCCTTAGAATAACCTACATTGGTGTTTGTGGTGTCACTAGCATCACTAAGAATAAAGAGGTTTATATAGGAAAAATCACTCAATTTTAAATATTTGAAGCACTGTCCCCATCCACATCAGATAACAGTATCATGGTAAATTTTGCAGTGATCCTCTAATCTGCAAGAAACTCCCTGGTGTTCTGAGAAACTGCTGCTGCTCCGAGAGTGTTACTCACCTCAGTGCAGGTGAAAGGGATCTCCGCTTTTAACAGACTATAGAGAGCCTCACGCTGATCTTTTTGAAAGCATGTTAGACTCCAGTGTGATGTTCCCAGCTCCCAGTGTCTTTCTTTGCTGAACTGTACTGATGCTTTTCTAAGCCAGCCCTCCAAATTTGCATAAGAAAGAGTAAGGAATATAAAATAACTGGTTTTATTAGGAGTTTTTTTTACTTAAGCTTTTCCCTATTGCAGCCTATGGAAAAGCAACACTTCAAATGAGTTTGTTAGGAATTGTGTGTTTTAAGAGCAAAAAGTGAATGTAAGAAGTGGCTCCACTCTTAGCTATGAGTTCTGCGGGTGTTCTTCAAAACCTCCCTGGCTATGAGTAACAGATTTTGGGCTGATGAATTAAATATGCACAAAGTGAAAAACACCGTTGACCTTTTTTAATGTAGCTGATTGGACCAACCTAAGGTAATAAAGGTTAGCCCCTCCATGGTGTCAACCTTTTTTATGACAGAAGTATTTGGTGTTCTAAATGTCTCTGCAGTGAAACATGGTGGAAGCACAGGATCATGAAGATATTCTTTGTAATGAAAATATGAATGCACAAATTGCTTCAAATTTCTACAGCATCATAGGGAAATAATAATATAATAAGCTGGTTTTGGAAGACAGGTTTTAAAATGAAATTAACTTACCAAGCAGGTATTGTCTTGAGGAAACCTGACACATTGCTGGCTACAAGATCACCGGAGACATCTGTGAGATGCAAGTCTCCTGGCTGGTACTTGGGTGTTTGGTAACCACGTTTGTGATCATATCATTAGTGTCAGAACATGACATGCATATTTATCCTGTATAAGAGCCTTCTGCTTTGGTAATCACTTCTTTGTGAAAAATCAGTATAGAGACAGCTCAACTACAGGTGTGCCAATGATGGATGGAAAACCAGCCAAGCTGAAACACTCTGCTATTCTGCTCTTCTGCTACTTAACATTCACTGAAAGTTGAAGATCTGGGTGGATAAATAAAGGCTGGCAGGCAGACAAAGCATGTGACACAGGAGAACTATTCTTGGACAGATGTCAAGAATGGGATTGACATTCATGAAAATCATAAATAACTTCTGTCTCTTAAATGGCTGATGACTTCATGTGCTGGGGAAAACATTTGTTGACTGTGTAGCGAATATCTGTATTCTCTGGCAAACATCCTTGTTTGCATGGCAAACAGCTATTCCATACATATTTTCTTTGGGTGAGTAAACAACACGAGGCAAAAATGAAGTGAAATCAGGCAATGCCTTGGGTGTCAGGAATGTAAGTCCATAGCTGTGATTTTTGTTGTATTAATTTACTCCACTAAAACTACTCCTTTGTCCATCAGACATACATAATTCCTGTTATGGGATTCCTCTGAAGTAGCATATTTATGCAAGCCTGGTGCCAGAATGGTTACCACCCTATGTGAAAAGCTGTTTTCTCTTCTGGATGTCCTTGAGATGTATCAGCCTGCTGTATATGCCACCTTTCGCTGCTATGGGCTCTAATGACTGTCTCCCAGAAAATCTTGCAGCAATATTTAAGGCTTTACCACTATCTGCTTCATTGCCCTGCTGCAGGGCAAATCCGGTGCGCAGGACCAAATGCCTGTTATTTAGCTTTTCCCATTCCCAATACACACTTCAGTGTATTGGCTTAAGCTGTTGACAATGGTCCCCCTAAGGACTATCTTCTTTTTTGGGGGCAGTAGTCATCTCAATGAAAGAAGCAAATATTTGGGTTGCTGGAGATACCCTAAATTGTGCCCTACACAGTAAGGATCTCATTTGTTTGTCTCCTGTCTTCTGTGCTTCTAGATACTCTGCTTCAGAAAGGAGGTTGAACACATCTCTGTCTCACTTAATCTACTGCCTGCAGATATATAGCATGCACTTGAGAACTGACAAATGTGGCTTTGAGGCTGGCTCTGAGATAGCTAAAAAGAGATGTTCTATTTTGTAGATGAGCATTGCAATTACTGAGCTAAGCTCTAAGTGGCTGGCATTACCACTTCTGCCTTAAATAAGTTCTGGTCTTTGAGCTGAATCTTCTCTCTCATCCTCTCCATATTCAGAGAATAAAGGACCTCTCTGGGGACTTCCAGAGAGTCAAGATGTCTATCTAGAGGGGATGATGGATCTCGGATGGATGTATAAAAGACCATGACCTATTTTTTTAAGTACCTACTAATAACAAAATCTTGTGATGATGAATTGCAGAGAATTTTTTTAGAACCATATTTTGGAGAGGAAATGTTTTTACAAGTTAGGTAGTAGCCTACACGAATATAACAGATGATGTCAGGTATGCCAGGACAGCGGACCTCTGAAGGTCACCGTTGACTAGCATGAGACTACTGAAATACGTCGCATTCACAACCCATTCCAAGATTGGAATGCAAGGCACTTAAACTGGAAAGCTGAAGTACCGCCTGGCATGTCCAGCTGCCAACAGAATATCTCTTCCTAATGAAATACACATTCTTGGTAGCATTTAAAAAATCAAACAGATAGGGTGAAAATAAATAACTTGGACTGCAAAAACAGTATTTAAGAAGCACATAAATTACCAAGGACCACTAAAAAGCTGTTTCTTACTTTAATATACATAATTTAATCACATTTTCAAAGCACTTAGAAAAGTATTTAAGTTTTGGTTTTAGTATTAAGTGCTGACGGGACTTGAATTTTGGTTTTGTCCAAACATGATCCAGAATATCTTTTCACATATAGTTCTGAAGTGCTCCTGAAAGAGATTAACTAGGTAAAAATCATCATGGAAATAGCGTTAGACGTGTATGTCACTGCAACTTACCTAAAATCAAGAAGTGTGAGATAGTGAATTTGAAAATGGTTTGAAAATGGTTTAAAAAAAAAATTGTAAACCCTTGTAGATGGTTACAGAATAAGAACTTGCTGTTGTTTTAATTTGTTTTGCTGTTTTGCTGTTCACACACAGACACACAAACAGACGTGCATTTATACTAAATTCAGAAACCATCTTGCATGATTAATTACCTTCATGTAAGTAATTAGACTCAAAAGAATTGCGATTTATTTGTCACTATTAGCTCTTTGTTCTTCTGATTGTCTTTCATTGGTGACATTTTTTCATTTTAACTTCTACTGTATAATTCAGAGCAAAGAAGAACAAGGGCAAAAATAGTGACAGAGTTCCTCGGTATATATTGAAGGGATCTTCCAATAGAACAATTAACAAGAATGGTTTTAAAAAAGATAAATATGGTTTATGGATACTCCATGCCTTCTCCACAATAAATGATACTGAGGCATTGCAATTGCCCGAAAATGCAGCCGTGAATGTCTGTCTGTTGAAGATCAGCATGTTAGCTATGAGCAGTAGGAGTCTGCAAAGAGTTTGTTTCTCTTTCCACCATCTGAAGAGGATGCAGCAAGGTATAGTTATCTTCCAAGTCACTTGTAATAAAGTTTTAGAAAACTGTCCTTTGGCTTAAAAATAGTGCACCAGTTGAATACATAATTCAGTATAAATTTAGTCAGTTTTCTAATAGCAATAATTCTGATATTCATGAATATCTAAAGGAGGGAAAAGGAGACGATTTTAATTTAATTTATTCAGTATGTCCAATTTATTTCCTGTTCAAATGGTGTAAGCAGAATGATTTTTTGAGTAAAAATTCCAATGAGATATTAAGAATACTAGATGAGCGTTACAATCTAACTAATGATTGAAATGCCATTGTACGCTGGAATGATATTATCAGCATTCAATACTGGTATTTTCTGCAGATAGAAAGGAGAGAGAGTAAGGTCAGAACCAAGATGTGCTGGAACGTTGCTAATATTGGTACTTCATAACAAAGCTTCTGCTATCTCAGTTTGGCCATGAGCTGTAACACTTAAAACACAAAGATGTTTTGTAATATCCATAAAATGAAATTATTTTACCTAGAAACTATACTGGAAATAAAGAATAATATAGGTTTGGATTTCAGACTTTACTGCATGGTATCAATGGGTTTTCTTTAGAAATTATGACTTCCTCTGTCAGGTGGAATTCTTCAGAGTTTACTGAAATATTCATTGAAACATCTGTTGTCGCTGGTCTCTTCTCCTAAGCAATGTCCAGTATGTCCAAAAGCCACACCTAAAGAAGTTTGAAAGATGTTGCAATTTGGGATCACCAGACAGTGTCAAATTGCAGACCACCAAGTGCACTTTATAAACAGAGATAAGTGGAGAAAAAAGAATTAGAGATACTGAAGTGAAAAAGAAATGCCTGTAACAGTATAAGGAGAAATAGATTAGATTCTCCTAAACATTTTTGATTTTTGAAATGCTGAAATCTATAAAGAGAAATCATTAGCAACTTTGCACTGAATGTGCTTTAAACATTTTCTGCAATACAAAACAAAACCATACTATGTTACTGGTGAAAGCAATACTGACACTGTAGGATCTTATTGCCCTCATTTGCATAAGTTTTACAGATATCTTAAAGAAAATAACTACTTCAGCAGACCAAGCATATCCTGTAATTTCATGAAAACTGAATTATACATCAGGACAAAAGCAGTCACATGGTATAAAGTATATTGTGAAAGCGATGCAAACATTTCTTACTGTATCCTATAATTATCCAATAATAGAAAAAAGAAAAGAACATTGTAAGCAAAGTATATTTGAATTTAAATTACATTATAAAGCAGTCATAGTTTTCATTTCATCAGCAAGGTGGCATGGTAATGAGACACCCACATACATACATTCTGATACTGCTTACAACACCTTTTTTTTTTTTTTTAATCTCAAACCTCTTCCTCAGGGAAGCATTTATTTTCTACATCAAATTCAATAAACTCATTTATATAACTGGTATTCTTAAAAAAATAATTTTGTAGCCAGTCTGCAACATGCTAGATAATGGCAAGATGAGAGATTTTTGTCACTAGTTCAATGGCATTAAAGTTGAGATTGCCTTGCCTATCCATAGAGCCTCCAGCTCCCGTCTGAGAGGTAAAGGTAATGCATAAGATCTTGGTAATCCACAAGGATGAATCAGATTTAATAAGGCAGCTAAAATGACATCATATGTCTGTGTTGAGGCAACTGAATACCACCATCCCAATAGTGCCATAGCTCACAGAAATCTGATAGTCCTCAAAGTGACTTTATGGGAATATTTAACAGCTACTTTCATCAAAATGTGAAAAGCCTTGCAGTCAGCCAGAAACATTCTTTATCATTTAAAGCATTTATTTTTCCTAAAAGTCATGGGTATGAACACATCAAATCTAAAGAATGGTGGAATGTGGCAGAATAAGTATTTTTGAAAGACTATAATCTCTAAATATTTTTTTTATTTTGTGTTTTTCAAATGTTTTTAAAATATCTACCTTGATTTATTCTTTCAAAAAATATATAATCCACAGTAAGGCTGCCCAGCTGTGCTACCTAGCTGGATCCACCGATCTTGATACTGCGGGACCCATCACTTGCAGTGCCAGTAAGTGGACTGTAAGTCCATGAGTCCCATCAGTCACTGAACACACCTGTGCATGCACACACATGTAGTGCATGTAGTGAAGAATGCAGAAATACTCAGCCTAAGGGAGTACTCTGCACATGTACTCTGCACATACAGAGCTAACACCCTGCTTTACTGCGAGCTAGTCGGTGTCCTAGATATAGAATCATAGAATCATAGAATCTTCATGGTTGGAAAGGACCTTTGAGATCATCCAGTCCAGCCATACACACACAACCCTCCCCCCCTACAATCTCTGCCACTAGAGCATGCCCTGAAGTGCCAAATCTACACGTTTCTTAAATACCTCTAGGGATGGCGACTCAACCACCTCCCTGGGCAGGCTGTTCCAGTGCCTGACCACTCTTTTAGTAAAGTCATTCTTTACAATATCTAATCTAAACCTCCCCTGCTGCAACTTCAGACCATTTCCTCTGGTCCTGTCATTATTCACTTGGGAAAAGAGGCCAACATCCACTTCTCTCCACCCTCCTTTCAGGTAGTTGTAGAGGGTGATGAGGTCTCCCCTCAGCCTCCTCTTCTCCAAACTAAACGTGCCCACTTCCCTCAGCCTTTCCTCATATGACTTGATCTCCAGACCCCTCACCAGTTTGGTGGCTCTCCTCTGGACACGCTCCAGCACTTCAACGTCCCTCTTGTACAGAGGGGCCCAGAACTGAACACAGCACTCGAGGTGAGACCTCACCAGTGCCGAGTACAGAGGCACCATCACTTCCCTGCTCCTGCTGGCCACGCTATTCCTGATCCAGGCCAGGATGCTGTTGGCCTTCTTGGCCACCTGGGCACACTGATGGCTCATGTTAAGCTGGCTCTCCATCAGCAGCCCCAGGTCCTTTTCTGCTGGGCAGCTTTCGAGCCACTCTGCCCCAAGCCTGTGCCGTTGCTTGGGGTTGTTGTGACCGAAATGCAGGACCTGGCACTTGGCCTTATTAAACCTCATACCATTGGCCTTGGCCCATTGATCCAGCCTGTCCAGGTCCCTTTATAGAGTCTTCCTACCCTCAAGCAAATCAACACTCCCGCCTAGTTTGGTGTGGTCTGCAAACTTACCGAGGGTGCACTCAATCCCCTCATCCAGATCATTGACAAAGATATTAAACAAAACTGGCCCCAAAACTGAGCCCTGAGGGACACCACTGGTGGCTGGCCGCCAAGAAGATTTCACCCCATTGATCATAACCCTCTGGGCACGGCCATCCAGCCAGTTTTTTACCCAGAGAAGAGTACACTTGTCTATGCCATGATTCACCAGCTTCTCCAGGAGAATGCTGTGGGGGACAGTGTCAAAGGCCTTACCAAACTCCAGACACACAACGTCCACAGCCTTCTCCGCATCCAGAAGGCAGGTCACTTGGTCACAGAAAGAGATGAGTTTGGTTAAGCAGGACCTCCCTTTCCTAAACCCATGGTGGCTGACCCTGATCCCTTGGCTGCCCTGCACTTGCCGTGAGAGCTCACTCAAGATGATCCTCTCCATGATCTTTCCTGGTACTGAGGTCAGGCCTGTAGTTCCCTGGATCTTCCTTCTGACCCTTCCTGTAGATGGGCGCCACGTTAGCCACCCTCCAGTCATCTGGTACCTCCCTTGTTGACCCAGATTGTTGATAAATGATGGAGAGAGGATTGATGGAGGTGAGCTCTCCAGCCAGCTCCCTGAGTATTCTTGGGTGAATCCCACCTGGACCCACAGACTTATGCTTCTGCACCTAGACACACATTAACTACTTCCTCATGGATTATGGGTGGGCTGTTCTGCTCCCCATCCTTATCTTCCAGCGCCCTGATCCGGGATCCTGCAAGACACTGACTCTGTGTTCCTGTGCATAACCAGGAACGTTAAGTGACAGGTAAAACACTTCAATGGATTACAGGGCTGGGTCTAAAGATGCAATCGACATTTGGCAGATAAAAATTTTTTTTAAAAAACCCAAATCACTGCCACATTAAGGGGCTTTTGGTTCATTGTTCATATCTACCATTTTGCAAAGCACTGCATTCTCTTAGGAAGTGAATGAATGTTCCTAAACTTTTAAACCCAAGAGAATGGCTTGACCATAAGATGAAATGTAAAGGATCAGATAAAAAAGCACAGAACTCATCTTACCTACCTTACACAGAATGCTAATTGTCTACATTTTAACTAATCTGGTATACCTTTTGTGCTATTACCTCTCTTAAGACTGTACATCCATTAACCAGCTGTCTTTTGTTTCTCATTGCCAGGTCTGCAGGTCAGTTTATGGTGAAACTGCTTTCAGAGACAGTAGTTTAACCACAAATGTTTTCGATAGTATAAAATCTGAAGAATAATGCCTAGCACAGGTGTCCCTGAAGCCCACATATTTAAATTCACTGTTACAATAGTTTCTGGTGATTGTGTTTCCAGGTGGCACCACGGGTGTACTCACCCCTAACGAGGAGCTCCGTCTCGTCTGACACGGTGTCGGCTGCGGTCTGGACCCTGCAGCCATATCTCCCAGCGTGCATCAGGAGGATGTTCCTGATCATCAAGTCTGCAGAGGATGGTTGCTGAAACAGGGATGAAGTGCTGGTTTAAAAGTCAGTAAATCTGTCGTAAAAGTAGTTCATAAGGATTTTTTGTACAGTGTGAGAAACTTATGATTGCAGCTTTCTTCTTACAACATTTATGTGCCCTAATACCCTCTTTTGAGGATTATCAGAACACTGCATTTATACAATTATTAATAGGGATTAAAGAAGAGGATTTCAGGTTTTTAATAACTTTGATTTTGCTTAAAGCACACTGTGCATATTTGCATGCTCAAAGAAAATTATTTCAAACTAGCACAAAGAAATTCATTAAAGGGATGAACGGAAATATTTTTGAGGGAATCCTTGGTATTAAAAAAGTCCTCTTAGAAGGACTTTTTCTTCCTTTTCCTCTTCCCTACAATGTGGTGACATTTGGACTATGTTTCTCTATTGTAGTGAAATTTAGATAATTTAGAAGATAATGTTGATTGATTTTTATTGACATAGGGGAAATTAATACAAAGTATGATTGATGAAATATGAACAGATTTTAATTTTTTACTCTTGAAAACTGTATATGTTTAAATCTAAAACATACAATACCTGGAGGAGTACATACATAGAACCAGTTCAAATTTTGTTTTATTATTCTAGGCAAGAGTAATTACAATGCCCCAAAATTATGAGGAGAAAAGAGAAAATCTGAAACTAGAATAGCCTTTTGGAGGCTTTTGCTATGACGCTGTATTATTTAATAAATTCAAGTAATAATATTAGATTTTGCATGTACAAAATCATTCTTGTATCTAAAACTTACTGGAGTCAATAAATGTTGCTCCACCAGATTTAGTGAGACCCATTCCACAGATATTTTTAGTTTAATATTGTTTCTACTCAGGGAAAGAACAGGTAAATGGGAGCAAAAGTAACCCTGACCACACAGTGTAGCAACTGCAGTCTACATTCTCAATTCCGTGTCCTAAAAATGCTTGCAACTTTTGATTTAATGTAAGCACCAACAGTTTTAGCAAATTACCAGAAATATTTTTGTTTCTTTCAAAGCATTTTTTTTTCTCTGAAGAGTCAAATGGAAATACTTTTAACATAATAACCCAAGACAGACAAAGTGTCCTACAAATACCTCTAAATGTCCTTATTGTTGCTCCTTTGTATGATATGTGAACCTCATGTTGTTTTTTTCAACATTATATTATAAATTACAAGTAATTAATATCTTGGATATAACTATGTGACATATAATATAGAATTATTACACATATACAATCTATAATAGACAATGCATAATTTTAATAATTACATAAGCAATAATATAGAATTTATAAAATATAATAGTATATCTGTTTATTATATAAATAACTATTATACTNCATAACATAACATAACATAACATAACATAACATAACATAACATAACATAACAGCATAACATAACAATATAATAATGTAATGTAATGTAATGTAATGTAATGTAATGTAATGCAATGTAATGTAATATAATATAACAATTAATATGTATTACTGGATGTTATATACAAGTGTTTATATGCAACTCCTTGGTGTTTCATTTTAAGAAACATTTGTTGAGTTTCGGCATTTCCTTTCTCTGATTTTATTAACTTTGCTAACCAAGCGGAGATTGACAGTCTTTCCTTGAATGATGTTTCCTTTGTCATAATATTCTTGTCCAGTTCTAATTTGAGTCATTTTGATCCTGAATGACTAGAATTGCACCCTGCATTCAAAACAAACTCTTACTAAGGGTGTACATGTTGATACTTCTCTAGCTGGGCTGGAAATAGGTCACTGACTCCACCTAGATTCATATTTGCCTGTTCTTTTGGCACATGCTTATTCTATGCCCAGGTAGTTGCACTCAGATCTTTATCCTTCTCAGTCATTTGCAAGTTATGAGCTCCCACTTTATAACCAGTCGCCCATATGTGCACGACCTTGTGCTTTGAAGTATTACATTTCTTGTCTGTTCCCATGTGTTATTTTCATCATCTGCACTATTGGTAATATATCCAGTTTTGTAGCACACAATTGTCATTTGCATACTTTTATCTCTTATGCCAAGGTCATTAAAGACAAGATGAATTAGGATTGGTTCCAAGATCCAATCTTCTATAATTTAGCTTTTTTTTTCTTTCTAGGCAGAAGAATTCCTTTTCAGCACATCTTGGCACACCTTCTTCCGCCAATCTTCTCTTCATTTGCATTTTTGGAAATGAACTTGTCCTAATATTCCATGTAGCACTAAGGCAAAATCTTTACCAAAGCATATTCACAAGTAAAGAAGGAAAAGAAAGGCAGGACATCAAGGTTGCTACTCAGACCAGAGTGAATATGGGCATGATCTATCGCTTAATAACCTTGTGGATCTAAGAGTGTGAATACAATGGTAGTGTTTTGCCTTCTGAAGTGGCGTCATTAATAATGTTGCTGGAGGGAATACATATTCAGACCAGTCAGGCCATAATGCAATTCCTGTATTTCTGGCACATCAGAAATCACAGCAGTGGAAAAGAATATCTGAGTACTCTGCAGCTCTAAATGCAAAAGAAGAGCACACACTCTTACCAGGAGCCAACTTCAGGATACAAATTTTTTATGTTGTCTGCACAGCAGCATTTACCAGCCCCTGAAACATGGGTTGTTCAAGATGATTAGTGATTCTGGTACAAAGCCTTAGCTATTAGAAGGATAAGACCAGAATCAGTCCACATTTGTCCTCTCTTGAGGGTAATTTACATTTAAT
Organism: Rhinoptilus africanus; assembly: GCA_013400135.1. Taxonomy (NCBI): domain Eukaryota; kingdom Metazoa; phylum Chordata; class Aves; order Charadriiformes; family Glareolidae; genus Rhinoptilus; species Rhinoptilus africanus. The sequence goes on from VXBO01014172.1 coordinate 160,864, forward strand.
GTGTGTTTTGTTGTTAAGTGGGAGGAAAAGCATAATGGATACAACTGCCTGGTTTGATTGCGCAGGAGCTGTTAAAACTCTTGGCCATCATTCTAACTTCCAGAGGGTTCATGACTGCGTGAATCCTAATATTCTTATCAGGAAAAATATATGCATTTCATCTGCACACCTGTGTAACTGGGCAGACAANATGTCCTTATTGTTGCTCCTTTGTATGATATGTGAACCTCATGTTGTTTTTTTCAACATTATATTATAAATTACAAGTAATTAATATCTTGGATATAACTATGTGACATATAATATAGAATTATTACACATATACAATCTATAATAGACAATGCATAATTTTAATAATTACATAAGCAATAATATAGAATTTATAAAATATAATAGTATATCTGTTTATTATATAAATAACTATTATACTATTCCACTATTCACTGTATATAAACTCACTATTAACTGAGTTTAGCTAATACTATATATCAAAAAATTATAT
>VXBO01014172.1:161405-200277 GCA_013400135.1 Rhinoptilus africanus
ATTTTGATCCTGAATGACTAGAATTGCACCCTGCATTCAAAACAAACTCTTACTAAGGGTGTACATGTTGATACTTCTGTAGCTGGGCTGGAAATAGGTCACTGACTCCACCTAGATTCATATTTGCCTGTTCTTTTGGCACATGCTTATTCTATGCCCAGGTAGTTGCACTCAGATCTTTATCCTTCTCAGTCATTTGCAAGTTATGAGCTCCCACTTTATAACCAGTCGCCCATATGTGCACGACCTTGTGCTTTGAAGTATTACATTTCTTGTCTGTTCCCATGTGTTATTTTCATCATCTGCACTATTGGTAATATATCCAGTTTTGTAGCACACAATTGTCATTTGCATACTTTTATCTCTTATGCCAAGGTCATTAAAGACAAGATGAATTAGGATTGGTTCCAAGATCCAATCTTCTATAATTTAGCTTTTTTTTTCTTTCTAGGCAGAAGAATTCCTTTTCAGCACATCTTGGCACACCTTCTTCCGCCAATCTTCTCTTCATTTGCATTTTTGGAAATGAACTTGTCCTAATATTCCATGTAGCACTAAGGCAAAATCTTTACCAAAGCATATTCACAAGTAAAGAAGGAAAAGAAAGGCAGGACATCAAGGTTGCTACTCAGACCAGAGTGAATATGGGCATGATCTATCGCTTAATAACCTTGTGGATCTAAGAGTGTGAATACAATGGTAGTGTTTTGCCTTCTGAAATGGCGTCATTAATAATGTTGCTGGAGGGAATACATATTCAGACCAGTCAGGCCATAATGCAATTCCTGTATTTCTGGCACATCAGAAATCACAGCAGTGGAAAAGAATATCTGAGTACTCTGCAGCTCTAAATGCAAAAGAAGAGCACACACTCTTACCAGGAGTCGACTTCAGGATACAAATTTTTTATGTTGTCTGCACAGCAGCATTTACCAGCCCCTGAAACATGGGTTGTTCAAGATGATTAGTGATTCTGGTACAAAGCCTTAGCTATTAGAAGGATAAGACCAGAATCAGTCCACATTTGTCCTCTCTTGAGGGTAATTTACATTTAATGTGTGTTTTGTTGTTAAGTGGGAGGAAAAGCATAATGGATACAACTGCCTGGTTTGATTGCGCAGGAGCTGTTAAAACTCTTGGCCATCATTCTAACTTCCAGAGGGTTCATGACTGCGTGAATCCTAATATTCTTATCAGGAAAAATATATGCATTTCATCTGCACACCTGTGTAACTGGGCAGACAAGCAGCAATTGAAAGAATCACTGCTGTAAGTGGAAAGCAGTGCAGTACAATAGATCCACATGAAACACGTTTAGTACAGCATAACGGGAGGTGCAGCCAGCATTGCTTAGGATGTGTGAGCAAAAAGAAATTAAACTCACTTTGTTTCATACAGACAGATATATGCTCAGACATTAGGTTCTTCATCATGGGAAATAATGAGACATTTTAGCTTCCATTTAGATAAGTAGGAGCTATGTTTGACCAGGACCTTTAAAAACTACCATATTTGCTGTTCAGTGGTATTTATAAAGTGGTCTTTATTGATTTGACAGACTCTTCCAAGTGTTGGAAGAATTATTATTTTGTTGGTCAATTTATCCTGTAATGAGAGGTTCAAGGCTACAACAGGGCCTGGGGGGTGTGTGTGTGTTAAACTGTTGTGCTGGCCTTCCAAATCTTAATAAAATCTCCGCACCATGTCATTGCAGCTGCTGCTTAAATTTCAGTGATTACATCCAGTTTAAAAAAACTGCTAAGTGAAAATGCAGCAGAGACTCCATTAGGAAAAGTATCTAAGGTCAGAAACTTTTGTCTTCTGCTTTTAGTCTGACCTCAGTGGAAAACGACATAATACTTCAGCAAAAGTAGAGACATACCCTCCCCTTTGGGGAAGATCAAAACTGGGTAATATAGATGCAAACAGCATAGAAAGATCTCCTGGACTAACGGGTGTTAGAACAGCCTGGTGTATCAGCAACCATGTGCTCCCAATATTATTAAATGCTGAAATTAGTGGTATGTAAATTTATTTGTCTACATCTAAATTTCAGCTTCATTAAGTGTATGTTTTTAAACACTGCTTTTTATTCCAGTAATTTTATGCTCTTCTGTGACAAGGTATATTTTGTTATAAGTGCACTATGTCAAAGTAGCACTTTATTGGAAAAATAAATATTCCTTGGTGTTCTGAATATTATATATTACCCATTTAGCCAAGTATCAAAAGTACTTATATTTGTTCAGTACAAACTTCTACTGTGTGGAATATAACTTGGACTTTACCACAGCTAAGGCTTAAAAACAAAACAAAACCAAAACAAAGCAAAACAGATAGGTTTAAAAGCCAACTTCTAATGATTTTAAGGGAAAGTAAATGTAACCTTCAAGGTTACATTTAACTTCATAACTTCATAGGTTACATAACTTCAAGGTTAACCATCAGCCATGGACCTACTGTAACACTGAACACACTCCCGGTCTTCATTAAGCAGCGAATAAATAATAATAAAGCTATTGTTGCTATCTGTCATGACTAATAGTTCTCTCTAGGACAATAAATTATTGTATTATTTATATTATGCTCCTGAGTATCCCATTCATTATGTTCTGGGCAGCTGAGTGCTGAGTGCTGTGTCAATCTATTGTCCTTTCTGCTCCAGTGTGGCATGTTATCTGAGGTCATATCTGTGTTTGCAATATGTCTAATTAGCTTTACCTGTAATGTATTGCTTGAAGTAATTTTTCAAAAGAATCAGTGCCACTTCCATATAGCATTTGGTTTTGATGTGGAGATACTTCCCCAAACTCAAAAAGGCTCCAAGGAGCATGTAATATGCATACTTCGCTCAGTGAGAATCACTGGGTTGGGTTTGTCTTTTGTGCCCATTACCCTAATGCTGGGGTTTTGCAGAGTTAAAAAAAAACCAACAAAAACCTAACTTGCAGAGAGCTTACTGTTGGTGAATGAATTCTTCTTCAGTCATCCCACATCCTCACAGAGAGGAAGTTTTGTGTGGATTTTTTCCTTTCCATTTCATAAATCCCAAGAGGTTGTGATTTGCTTTGCAGTAAAGTAACTTTTACATATGGTTCTTCAAGTGAAGAGAATTACGCTTATTCTTCCTGTGAGAGCGAGTTCATTATCTTGAGCCAGTTGCTAGGAAACCTCCCTGTTAATCTCTCCATTCATTTACTGAGTTTTTATCTCTGAGCCAGGGTGGTTCTCTCAGTATCCAACCTTTCCTTCTGAAGGCTTTGCACAAGAGCAATCTATAATCTGCCTGCATTTCAAATGGAGCTCACAGTTATGCCGAAGAGGACTTTTTTAATATCTAGTCAGTCTCTTGTTTACTTCCTCCAACCTCTTTCATGGAAGAATTAAACGTTGGACTGATTATTACATAGTTTATCACATAAGCTTCAGAATTATATGTGGAAAATATATATGAAACCTAGGAACCTTAAATCATTCTGCCGTCACTATATCAATCCTAGCTTTCATTTAATCTGTTTTCTAGTGCTGTTCATTTTCCATGTTTATCATTGTACTTCCTTTCCCCACTCCAACTGCAGTTCTGTGAATGCAGCTGATTTATCTTGGGAAGAGGGACAAAAAGCCAAGGAACTTCAAAATACTGGGTAGTCAATAGAGACGACGTGGCAACTCGCTTCTGCACTGCAAAGGCCTGGAGTCTAGAAAGGCTGCCTATTATTGTACCAAGGATTCAGGTTGGGAACTCTACCTGGACAACACGCAGTGAAAATTGTCTCTCTGCTTGGGAAGAATATGTCTAAAAAGAGTAGTGAGACTATTATAAATGATATGACTCAATGAAATCTTAAATCACTGGGGAAAAAAGAGTGGGCGAACACTGACTGCCATTGCAGGAAAACTTTTATGATGAAAGCCTAAGGCGTGTTTAAGTCATTTCTTTACTATGACTACAGGGGTTTACTGAGACTTGCTGGCTGTCATCTAAATCTCTTGGCAGTGAGAGGTGAAGATGCTTTCCTGCAAAGTGCTTTCTATAGCGAAGAGAATGCTTGGGAGGTACGAAAAGCTTGAAAAGCACCTAAACATTTTGTAAGGTCATATTCCGTGTAAACTAAGAACAGTAAAAACAATGGTCTATAATTAAATGGGAGTGAGATTTGATCCTGAAGAAGACTGACCTGGGTTGTTAATGCTATCTTATTCAGCTTAAATGATTATTTAAAATATATGGGTGTTTTAACAGATAACACCCAAGTTAGGTGAATTCCTGACTCATAATTATTTGATTTAACAAAATAGCCTATATTCATGAAATTCAGTATGAGTAAATTGAAAGATGATTTCACAGTTGAATCTTGATTGACATTTTTGATTAGCAATGGAGTTTATTTTTATCTTTTTATCTGAACCAAATTAATAATCTTACAAAATAACCTCATGGCAATGTTACTTTTGTACTAACAACAGGAAGTGAAAAATAGTACAATAAAGGTCTTTTAAATTATGCTGACAATTTGTATGTACATTATGATGGATTGTTGACTTCAAGCCAACTTCTGTTCATAATACATTTAGGACAATTTAAGTGTAATTTCATGCAAATTCTCAGGTTTGAACACATCAACCACTTGCCTGTTTACTGCTCATGATGTTTACAAATTGCAAATATTTAATCTGTTAAAAAGCAGCAGATTTCTCTGTTGATATAGTGATAAAGGAAAATTATATTCTGAATTCTGTCTTTTAATCATATAAGCACATTTTGAACAAAGAAGATGAAATTATCGTTACTGGTTTTTGTTGTGATTAATGTTATGTGGTAGCATAATAATGGTAGTATAGTAGTACCCAGGCTGATGCAGGTTGACTGAGGTATACCTGATAATACACATGCTGCATTTTTCCCATCGATAAGAAATTAAAAAGATGGGTTTCAAGGTTTTCAGGTTAAGAATCATCCAGGAGAGTTGTGGACACTTCCAGTGGCAGTATTTTTGAGCAGTTTGCATAGAGAAAGCAAGAGTAATAAAACCCAGTTGCTTTGGGTGAGCAGTGGTGGTTAGGAGTGGATGCAGACAGCACTGGTGTGTTGGAAGTGGGTAGGGAGGACTTAAAAGTGCAGCTTCAATTGCTGCAAACGAGTTTGATTCATTTTACTAAGAGAAGGCAGAGGAAGAGATGAAGTTAAATGAGTATCAGATGTCAGGTAGTGTGTCAGTGGGGTAGTTTTGTGAAATCTAGGGATTAAAGAAAATGTAAAAAAAGGATTGAAAATAGGAAGGAATGTGAAAAAAGATGGGGCATGAAATGGCAAGCTTCAGAACAGAGAGGCCCACTACACTCATATTGATAAATTTGTGTTCTGTATTTGAGTTCTTTTTACCGGGACAAAAAAGGAAGAAAAGATTGAATAATATGGGGCACCTGTGCTTCTGTTTAAAGATGCAGAAAGAGGGAAAAGAAGAGCATGGAGCTACATATAAGATCTAAGTGGAAGCATGGTGATAATGATGGATGAAGATGACAGAAATGAAAGCAAAACCCAGCTGGGCCAAGTGTGTTTTGAGAAGACATCAAAACAGGAAGAATAAAGAGCAGACACGTGACTGGGATTTCATTTGTGTGCTGTGCAAAGAATGTCATGACAGCCATAGGTGAACAGAGATTTATTAGAAGGGTCCATAGATGATGGCACACATCAACTCTAGCAAAAACCAGCTTCCTAGGTGAGAAATAAAAAGGCAGTGAGGAGAGGGAGAGAGAAAAGGAAAACAGAACGTTCTTCTTGGTGGCCAGCCAGAAAGAGTATTCTCCTCTTGAGGCTCTCTCCAGTGCAGTTGCTGGTGATGAGGAAGATGATAAGGATTATTTTTTGCCTATTTTTCTTCCAGTTTTGGAACCTTTTTCTTTGGCACCTACTCAAAATTCCTATATATTAATGTAGATTGGAATACATTAATTAAGAGCAATTGTTACACAGTGATTGACTGTTAAGCTTCTGAGCACATATATTGTTGGATAATACTCATTAAGTATTTACATGCCTATTATCCATTGCGCTGCACACTGTGGTTTGGTTTACATAAGAAGAGACAAAGAAAGGGGGCAGGAGGGGGAGGTGAATTTCAAGCCAGTGGGAGCTTCTTCCCATGAGACGCTTCCATAACAACACAATTGGGGTTTGCCAGTGCAAGGCACGACAATAACACCAGGAGATAAGCAGAGTAAAAACTGCACAGGAGAAATTCTGATAGGTAGGCTCTGGAAAACACTGCCACAACAGCTGGGGAGAAAGGATGGAGAGCTGCAAGGGAAAAATAGCAGAGCTGCAAATGGAAGGCCATAGCGTTAGTAAGGCTGATATTGATCAGGTGTTCAAACAATCGGACGTGCTGTTATAACCCAGATTAAGACACAGTTAAATGATCCATCACTGGCAAGTAAACAGGGGAAGGAACGGACTGTCATGAAATATCCTTTATTTACCCCAAGATTTTTCTCTTTAGAACCTTTCTTGTAAACAGGGGAAATACAAAATACCTTAACAGAATAAACCATAAGAATTACGTGACTACATTTCATGACTCTCTTATTACAAATTTTTTTATAGGAATTGGTATTCAGGAATGTTAAGAGACTTGCATTTTCCAAAATGCTCTGTTATCTCCCATTTCCACAGTAAAATTAAATACAGGAGATGTTACTTATCATCTCTCTCCCTTACTCTCTATTCATATCCAAAGCCACAAGCACTTGGGCACACCAGTTTATGTACTTGTTTCATTCTGGGAAATATTCAGAGTGTCCCATTCTAATGCAGCATGCAGGTATGTCTATAAATTCAGTCAGTTGACTGGGACTGTTTTTATCCTGGGATCAAGACATGGTAAAGGGCATTATTAGGCCATGGTCTTCATTGTGTTAAGATTTTGGGTTGTAGTTACCAGTCATAAAACATAAATTTAAAAGTTTTTTGATGAGAAATGCTTGTTGCATTTTGTACCCTCCCTAGCTTACAAGAAATTTGTATTACCAAAAGACAAGATAATTTTTTAAATTTTGAAACTGCTTCTGATCACTCAAGTATTTAACTGCTGTAGCGTGACAAATGTGCAAAACCTGGTAATGAGCATAGGGCTGAAATATCTGGAGATTTGAGTTGACACTAATGGCTCTGTTCAGCCTCTTCCATCAGCAGGAATGTAATGCAACAAACAGTGAAACAAATTGATAGCAATGAGGTTGATATAGCAGCATTACCCTGAACAGAAATTCTCCGTGCATAGAGCACATATTTTCTACAAGACTTTTGACAACTATTGCTGTTTTCCTCTGCGTGGGGAGGAGGAAATATGTTAAATAAACCTCCTATTTAATTAACCTTGTTTGGTTTTATGTCGAATAAAGAGGAAAGATACTATTATTAACAGCCTGCTGTTTTAATTGATTCCATGTGGTGTAGAACTTAGTGCTGCCTATTTAGAAAATGCTTAGGAAATGTTAATCTTAACTTCTTAAATATGATTAAAGTACTACAACAAACTAAGGAGACACTTGCGAATGTAAGGAAAGCTGAAAATTTATGCTCTCTTATGAGTTATAAGTTATCAGATTGAAGTCTTCAGTGCTAGACAGTGGTTGATGTATTGTCTGGTCTGTATCTACTGGCCTTTTCTAAGTAGTTTTCAATTCACTTCCATGTGAACAAATGACCACTGTAAAATATAACATGACAAGTTGTGCTTATTGCTTCACATGGTGGCAGTTTCTGTTAAGATCAAAGACCAAGTAGATATTGAGACTAAATCACTTTCCTGAGTCTGAAAGGTACTCATGCAGGTCAAGGTGAGGGACACTAAGAGCAATGCTGATTCTTACCAGTCTGTGGAGAACCACAGTAAATCATTTTGCTTGGCTGCCATAAGAACAGTATCAGCTTTCAAACACAGAGTTGGAATGACAACAGCTGGATAATCTACTCACAAAATCAGACATCTTTAGCTAGAAAAGGGATACCTCCAGGACAAAATTAAGGTCAGTGAATGGATATCTTGAAAAATTCTGAGTAGAATTTTGAACAGGACTTCTGGATTTGGCACAAAGGACAGATGATCAAAGTTACCCCACTAAAAGCAAGAACATCTGTATTTTCTATGCTCAAGAGGTCACTGGTGTTGCTAGAAGGAAATCTTGGCAATTCAGACTTTCGTGCAAAAATGGTGCTATTAATTACACAGATTACTCCTCATAGACCCAAAAATGTTATTGAATCTTTTGGTAGACAAAGACTTTACTAATGCCAAAGGATTCTGTGTACACGTAACCCTTCATATTATTGTTCTGTTACCAAGTGTACTGTGGAGTTATCATAAACAATATTTGGGATGTTTTCCTCCCCTTGTCTGCAGCTGTCATGCCAGTGGAGTTTGGTCTCTTTTCCTTAATATTGCTTTAATGCACAGCTTTGTTCAACTTGACGCCCTCACCACACTTACCCTCTTGCCAGGCAAGTCCCTGAAGTACCTAAATTGCTATAGGTACTAAATCCTTGACAGGTCAGTAAATAACAGCAAAACCACCTTCAATTTGTATAAAAATTATTTTAAAAATTATAAAAAGTATGAAGAATTATAACTTTTTTTTTGTACAAAAGCTACAGACACAATTTAAAACAAGAAAACCAGTATGTATTATTAAGAGAAGCTTTTAATTTTCCTTTTAAATGCAATTGCTAGGGACCATGTAATTTTAGCAAGTTGAAATTTATCTACAGCCCAAATAAATATTTCTTTGGTGATAGATTTTGTAACATCACATAAGGCATCAGAATGTTCACCATACTTAACACCTGGATCTGCCACAGTGAAAGTATACACAAAGCAACCAGTGGTGAGAGGTTGACAATGGTTTTATTATTAAAAAACCCCATTCAAATAATGTTCGACTTGTCAGGCTTTCAAACAAATAAACAAAAGCCAGAAAAACCTGAACATTTTTTTATCTGATGAAGTATCAGTGTGTGCAGAACAAAATGGATTTATAGTTCTATAACTTTATGCACACAAAGGATATTATTTTTCTTAAATCTATTGCATTAAAAAGCATTTTGTTCATGATCAACTCATGCAATTTTAAAAAAATATTTCATTCAGAAATGCAAAATAAGGGATATATATAGAACTCTATAAAACTTAAAGTTTTCAAGTTCCTTTCTTCTGCATTCTTAAACCTGTGTCTTTATCACATTGTGTATCACTCCTTTGAAACTGGATAAGTTAAAGGAGCTTACGTGATGGGAGAAACAGAAAAGTTTTATTTTATCTTGCTTTCCCCTAGTACCTGGTCATGCTTTAGGTTTTAATGAAGTAAAGAAATACATTTTCATCCTTGTGATTAATTTCACATGCTTACATGGTTAACAGAAATGATATTGAAACACAACAGACAACTTCTCACAAATGAATAGTTATGGGAATTACAGAGTTTTTGTGTCAAAACAGAGAGAAATTGCTCTATTACCACAATCGTTACTTTTGAGTTTGCATCTCTCCACTGATATTCATCTTCATTTTGTGACAATGCAAAAATCAAGATATGCCTTTTGGTGAAGGAAGATCTACATATTATTTTGATTACTACTTTCAAAGAGGGAGAAGGATGTGTCATACTATGTTTCCAACAGCATTCAGAAAATTTCAGTGAGGATTGTCCTAATGGGGTCAGCTTTTGGTATCTGTTCAGAAAAGGAATTTTACCCCCCTATCCTACAAGTAACATGTTAATAGATATTTTCACTCTTCCAGTTGATCCAAGCCTACTCTTCCCTTTTCTCTTTAGAGTAACAACCAGAAAATACATGTCTTGAAATTTAAATGAGTTAGGAATGCAAGTAAATGAAGCATGGCCTGCCCATCTCTTGTGTAAGCAATCTTGTAAAGGCAAAGGAAACTAATACAGACTAAAATTACTTCATTTTGATGCTTCATTTTGGTATTTAGAGTTGCATAACATTTCACCATTTCAGCCATGGTTTAACAGTAACAAAGAGGATCTAATTTTGTAATACTTTGCAAAATCTGCAATGTCTTCTTTTCAGCCTGATTTTATTTTCTGATCAGCAGAAGTTTGCTGTTTGTAAAGAGGATACAGCATTGACTCTATTAAGAGTGATTAATACTATTTTCACTTTGTAAAGTAGCTGTGATTCTTTAGCAACACAGTGAGAAGGAAGTCATAAACTCATATCAAAATAAATAGCTGGTAGAATCTACTGGGTTTTGTCAAAATTTTAGTTATATCAGGACAATTAAGAGAAACAGTAATTTCAGTGAGTTTTGCATGAATATTGGCCTGAAACTGCCCCAGTATATCATCTACCTGGTTCTCAAGTTGAATGAGCCTTGCTTCTATCAATTTGAAGGCTTTCAATGGTACAAATGAAATTAATGAAGAATTCTTGTTGAAAGATCTACAAAATCCTGTTTTCATAAACCAGATTTACTTTGATAGGAGAAAAAACTTCAGAAATTTTCTAGCCTGAGGATTCTTCCCAGCAGTTAAAAATTCCCTTCATCACAGAAGATGCTGAAATGCACTGAAGGAACCATGTAACACATTTTAAATTTCAAATTTTTGGAAATGACTTGAAGTTAAATTGTAACCATAAGATGTTTTCTTGAATAAAAAATTGTTTTAACTTCGAAGTAAAAAAACCCAAAAAATATAGTTTTACTTCCTGTACGTTTATTGTTNACACAGTGGAAAGTGAATATAGTATGACTTCCACAGAGGCAAACAGAAGAATAAATTGATTGCAGCTGACAAGATTTTTAATGCAAAGTTAACTTCACTACATTGTACTCAAATTAGATACATTAACTTTTAAAATCTCATGACCTTTTTGAGCTTCATTTTTCTCTGTTAACATAGCATGGACATTTGATTTACATTTCATTAGTGGCAAGATTGAGTTAAATGACTGTAGATTCTATTTCCAAACTTGTTCACATTAAAAGATTTCTTTCCACTAAGAGAAGTTTAAACCATTTTACATGGAACAGGTTTGAATTACTTGATCATATTAAATTGTTTTGAATAAAGAGGTAATATTTGAAATTATATGCATATTTTTTCAATATGATTCTTATTGACTTAAATAAGGGTTGCACAGCCAGAACCTACCTCATGCAGGGGAGTTTGAAAATATACTCGTTGCTATTCACATATTAAAATATATGCTAGGCAAGTAAAAACATTGGGAGGCGAGAACATTCCATGTTATCTGTGAGGACATCAATATATATAGCAGCATTGTTTCTATATTAAAATCAGCAGAAGAATGTGAGGAGGATTTGATTCAAACTACTTTCTGTTCCCTCACAAAGATCATCAGATGCCTCACTAATAATAGGATATGTAAGTATACATTTAATACCTTCTTGATTAAAACTACTTGAAGTAATTCTAGTGACCTGCAGTTTGCACCTCCTTTAGCTATCGTTTCTTTCCAACATTAGCGAAACCAGTTCTCTTTCAATTTAGTCAGAATTTGGTAAATGAGAGACATGTAAAAGCATGCAATTTTCTATCAGTTTGCAGCACACAGATGACAAACGCATGGTCACTTACTGCCTTGATGCTTTCAAAGTGTCCACCTTCTTTCTCAAAGTCAATTGGCTGCCCGTTGAGTGTCCAATAGAAAGTGACATCTAGTGTGCTGTCATGAAGGGCTTTGCAACTGAGGACAATGCTTTCTCCAACCATTAACTCTATCTTCTTGGGAGTCAGCTCTATTCTTGTAGGTTCTTGAAAAATAGAAGGGTTAAGAACATTTAGATGGAAGTCTAGTTACAGAGCAAGGCCAAAATAACATAATTGAGTTCTGCTTAGTCTACTCAGAGCTTACATTTACTGGTTTTTTTCAAATACATAATGTCAAATATTGAAACATAATGCACACTAAGACATGACAGTGGTGAACAGAAGCTACAGCCAGTTTCATGGAAGCAATAAGACAGGATCCTAAACAATAATAGGACTTCTGAGATGGATTAATTAATTAATTTTATTAGTCTCAGAAAAAGCTATTAATTTTTTTTTTTTTAAAGACTGCAGCACTCAGAATCTTGTGATTGTGTGAAAATCTCAGGTTTTTCACTTAACATAAAAAAGCATGTTTCCAGGCATACTAAATACAGAGAGAAACTTGAAAAATTAAGTCAAAAGACTTGAACACCTAAAACTAAAACCCATGATCATATAAGAAGTCAGCTGAAAAGTGAACAAAATGTGGTTTAGAAATTAATTGCAACTCAGTGATTTGATTATTATTACTGTTCTAAGGAACTATCTTTCCTTAGGTTTTATATTGATACAACTGTTACTTTAAACTTAAGCTTTGCTCCCTTGAGTTCCCAAACCTAATGATTTTTTTAGAATCATAGAATGGTTAGAGTTGGAAGGGACTTTAAAGATCATCTAGTTACAACACCACTGCCATGACTATGGCCATCTTACAGTAGACCAGGTTTCTTAAAGTGCTCTCCAACCTGCCCTTGAACACTTCCAGGGATGGGGCATCCACAACTTCTCTGGGCAACCTGGGCCAGTGTCTCAGTAAAGAACTTCTTACTAATACGTAACCTAAATCTATCCTCTTTCAGTTTAAAACCATTACCCCTCATCCTGTCACTACAATCCCTGATAAAGAGTCCTTCCCCATCTTTTCTATAGGCCTCCTTTAGGTACTGGAAGGCTGCTATAAGGTCTCCACAGACTCTCTTCTCCAGGCTGAACAACCCCAACTCTCTCAGCCTGTCTTCATAGGAGAGGTGCTCCAGCCCTCTGATCATCTTTGTGGCCCTCCTCTGGACCTGCTCCAACAGGTCCATGCCCTTCTTATGTTGAGGCCCCAGAGCTAGATGCCGTACTTCAGGTGGGGTTCATCAGAGTGAACTAGAGGGGCAGAATCACCTCCCTTGACCTATTGGCCATGCTTCTTTTGATGCAGCTCACGATATGGTTTGCTTTCTGGGCTGCGAGCGCACATTGCTGGTGCTTCTCATCCACCAACACCTATAAGTCCTTCTCCTCAGGGCTGCTTTCAATCCATTCTCTGCCCAGCCCGTATTTGTGATTGGCATTACCCTCACCCACATGAAGGACCATGGCTTCTCAAATATGATGGATAGTGGCTTAGCAACTTCCTCCACCAGTTCCCTCAGGACCTGTGGATGCATCCCATCAGGTACCATGGATTCGTGCACCTTCACATTCCTTAGATGGTTTTGAACCTTGATTTCTCCTACAGCGGGAGGTTCCTCATTGTCCCAGTCCCTGCCTTTGCCTTCTGCAACTTGGGCAGTGTGGCTAGAGCACTTGCCGGTGAAGACTGAGGCAAAAAAGTCATTGAGTACCTCAGCCTTCTCCATATCCTGGGTGACCAGGCTTCCTGTTTCCTTCAGGAGAGGGCCCACATGTTCCTTAGTCTTCCTTTTATCACTGACATACCTATAGAAGGTTTTCTTGTTGCCCTCAACATCCCTGGCGAGATTTCATTCGATTAGGGCTTTAGATTTCCTGACCTGATTCCTGGCTGTTCGGACAATTTCTCTGTATTCCTCCCAGGGTACCTGTCCTTGCTTCTACCCGCTGTAGGCTTTCTTTTTGTGTTTGAGCTTGTCCAGGAGCTCCATGCATCATCCGTGCAGGGCTCCTCGCATTTTTGCCCAGCTTTCTCTTTGGATGCATTGCTCCTGAGCTTGGAGGAGGTGATCCTTGGATATTAACCAGCTTTCTTGGGCCCCTTTTCCCTCCAGGGCTTTATCCCATGGTACTCTACCAAGCAGATCCCTAAAGAGGCCAAAATCTGCTCTCCTGAAGTCCAGTGTAGCAAACTTACTGTGCACTCTCCTCGGTGCTCTAAGGATCTTGAACTTAAGGCGGTCTGCTCTCCCCCTTTCCAACCCTGGCCCCGGCTTCTGCTCAAGCCATGACTATCAGTGGGAGTTGTGATGGGTTGCACCCGGACTTTGGGAGGTGGCTAGCAACACAGCCACACACTGTCTGGAATGGAGACCCAGACATTTTGTTGCTACGCAAATATGATTATAGGTCAATTATCTTACTCTGTAAATAGTGGACTGACCAAGAGCCCTTTGAGCTCCTCTGCATGGCAGCGGGCTGCATGCCAGAATCTCCCCTTGAGCAGGGACGTCTCTCAAGGTTATTCCTCAAGGTTTAGAGATTCCTTGCTGCAACAGATTCTCATCAAGTGGTTAATAGCATGCTAACTTTGAAATCTTAGCTAAGTGATATAAAGGATTGACTGTGCATATATGATCCTTTAAACAGAAACCGTTGACCAAGACTGGGACTTGGATTGGATCTCGCCCCACCTAGACTCCTCTCTGAGAAGGAGTTCAGAAAGCAAGGGGGTCCTTTCTGAACCTTGTGATTTAATGGGAGGGTCTCCTTTACAGTTCTATCTGATGCTGTCCTCTATGCAGTCAATCAAGTGTACCTTGCCATTGAATCTCGTAAAACACTGTTGCATTTACAATCAAACTTAGTTAAATCACTGGTTTATATCAATAAATATTTCACTGCTTCTCTCTTAGAAGTGAAGTTAATCACTCTGCCCATGACAGAACTCCACCATCTCATGGTCACTGCAGCCAAGGCTGCCATGGAACTTGACATTTCCTACCAGCCTCTCCTTGCTGGTGAGAACAAGGTCCAGCATGGCATCTCTCCCTGTTTGCTCCTCTGTCACTTGGAGAAGGAAGTTATCATCAAGACATTCCAGGAACCTCCTGGATAGCTTATGCCCTGCTGTGTTGTCCCTCCAACAGATATCAGGATGGTTGAAGTCCCCCATGAGGAACAGGGCTTGTGAATGCGAGGCTGCTCCTATCTGTCTATAGAGGGCCTCATCTGCTCAGTCTTCCTGGTTAGGTGACCTGTAGCAGACCCTCACTGTAACATCACCTGTCTCTGCCCTCCCATTAAGCTTGACCCAACTCTCGGCCGGCTCCTCATCCATCCCCAGGCAGAGCCCCATGCACTCCAGATGGTCCTTGACATAGAGGGTGACACCCTCTCCTTGTCTGCCTTTCCTGTTCTTCCTGAAGAGCCTGTGTCCTTCTATTCCAACACTCCCATCCCACCATGTATCCGTGATGCCAATAAGATCATAGCTCTGCAGGCATGTGCATGCCTCTAGCTACTCTTGTTTATTTGGCATGCTACATGCATTTGCACAGAGNGATCCTTTAAACAGAAACCGTTGACCAAGACTGGGACTTGGATTGGATCTCGCCCCACCTAGACTCCTCTCTGAGAAGGAGTTCAGAAAGCAAGGGGGTCCTTTCTGAACCTTGTGATTTAATGGGAGGGTCTCCTTTACAGTTCTATCTGATGCTGTCCTCTATGCAGTCAATCAAGTGTACCTTGCCATTGAATTTCGTAAAACACTGTTGCATTTACAATCAAACTTAGTTAAATCACTGGTTTATATCAATAAATATTTCACTGCTTCTCTCTTAGAAGTGAAGTTAATCACTCTGCCCATGACAGAACTCCACCATCTCATGGTCACTGCAGCCAAGGCTGCCATGGAACTTGACATTTCCTACCAGCCTCTCCTTGCTGGTGAGAACAAGGTCCAGCATGGCATCTCTCCCTGTTTGCTCCTCTGTCACTTGGAGAAGGAAGTTATCATCAAGACATTCCAGGAACCTCCTGGATAGCTTATGCCCTGCTGTGTTGTCCCTCCAACAGATATCAGGATGGTTGAAGTCCCCCATGAGGAACAGGGCTTGTGAATGCGAGGCTGCTCCTATCTGTCTATAGAGGGCCTCATCTGCTCAGTCTTCCTGGTTAGGTGACCTGTAGCAGACCCTCACTGTAACATCACCTGTCTCTGCCCTCCCATTAAGCTTGACCCAACTCTCGGCCGGCTCCTCATCCATCCCCAGGCAGAGCCCCATGCACTCCAGATGGTCCTTGACATAGAGGGTGACACCCTCTCCTTGTCTGCCTTTCCTGTTCTTCCTGAAGAGCCTGTGTCCTTCTATTCCAACACTCCCATCCCACCATGTATCCGTGATGCCAATAAGATCATAGCTCTGCAGGCATGTGCATGCCTCTAGCTACTCTTGTTTATTTGGCATGCTACATGCATTTGCACAGAGGCATTTAAGTTGGGCCCCTGATGAAGCGGACTTACTGGCTGGAGTGGCTGGAATTCGTTTATGCTGTATTCCAGGTGCTCCCCTGCTGACCTGTGATACTTCTCCAGGCATCTGTTACTGGTATTGGTATCATAGTGCTAGGAGTGGGATGGATTGAGGTTTCCCTCCACTGTCAGCTCTAGTTTAAAGCCGTCTTCACCAGCTTGGTAAGCCTGACTGAAGGTGCGCTTCCTCTTCTCTGACAAATGGACCCCATCAGGGCCCAGTAGACCAAGTTTCTCAAAGCATGTCCCATGGTCTAAGTAGCCAAACCCCTGGCTGTGGCACCAGCCCTGGAGCCATTTCTTGATCTGCCAGATTTGACTGGCTCCTTTGTCCAGGAGCACTGATGAAAAATCTGCCTGTAGCCCAAAGTCCCTGACCACTCTTCCCAGGGCTCTGCAATCTTTCTTGATATTCCTCAGGTTGCTCTTGGCTGTATCACTGGTGCCCACGTGAAACAACAGCAGCGGATCATAGAGGACTGTATGGTAGTCTGTCGGTGACAGCCCTGATACAAGCCTCTGACAAGCAGCACAGCTCTCTAGAGAGGGCATCAGGTCAGCAAATAGGTGCCTCCGTACCTCTCAGAAGAAAGTTGCCTACTACTGTCACCCATCGCCTTTTCTTAGTGGCACAGGTTGTTATACAGGGAGCAGATCAAGCCGCTTTACTCAGCTTAAGAACCATTCCTGGTGCAATGGGTCTTTGCTCTTCACTCTACAGAGTGGTGAAGTAGTTGTGCAAGGGCACCTCAGGCTTTGGGGGAAGTCTCTTCCTCCTGCTGGTCCTTGCCATCACAAGCTTCTGCTCTTGTGCACTGATGTCCCCCTTTCCTTCTGTATGTGCTGGCATGGTAGGTTTTACTTATAGAATTATTTATAATAAGAGAGAATTAATATATATACAAAGTCTTCTGATATACACCTATGATATAACAGCTGGAGTATGCAATCTGATACAGGAATACGATGTTTGACCAGATGAGGGTTAGCCCCTCAGCTTGTTGGAAATGATTTTTTATTCTGCCTGTACAATGCTGCTGTATGGCTGGCTGCTAAGCAATAATTAAATATTATTAAAGAGAAATCCTCATTAGCCTTTTTTTCATACCTTTAACAGATACTGATGCAATAATTTCTGCAGATCCAAATACATTTACACCTCGGCATAAGTACCGTCCTTCATCAGACTTGGAAGCATTCAGGATTCGCAAGCTCCCATGTGGAAGAATAGTTATCCTGAAAGGGATAAATACATAAATGTATAAATATATCTCTCAACCTAACAGCCAAATTCCATGATGATATATTTTAGAGCTAAGTAGGATTAAGGACTGCTGCCTCTGTAGCAAGGGATGATGAAGATGATAATTGAATCCTCTTCTCTTTCAAAATGGTTGTAATAAACCCATTTTATTCCTTCTTCTTCCTTAATTCAAAAAGTTTCAGGGAGGTCTCAGTGGATTAGTATCCTTTGACACTTATCAGTGGTGAATTTTAATGAACCTTTTGTAAAAAGTAAAAAAGGTGATTCTTCATAATTTGTCTTTAAAGTTTCACTGCTACATTATTGTCAAATCACATTTCAATATCAAGCACAGGCTATTCCACTTAAAAAAAAATGACCTTAAAAATCAAATCTGAGAAGAATGGGAAGTAAAATGTAAAAGAGGACTAGAAAAAAACATAAAATTAATTGTACCTGGTCAAAATATGATTTATGGCATCACTACACAGTGTAGCACAGGGACTTAAATAATCTCTGCTTTTTTGTAGCTCAGTTTTTATTTTTTTCTTTGAGTCTTGTATGACTGCAGCTACACTACAACTCTAGGTAAGTAAGCCCAGTGAAGCATACTCATGAACAATGTTGTTCAACCATTTACATTTAGGAGTTTTTAATTTTGGCTTTGCTTACACAGTATTAATCATAAAGTCTATGAAGCTACATAGAGGTGAAAATTAACACATTTTTTCCTTTCTGAAATGACAAATACCCTGAATTTATTATATGTTAAAGATGCGGCCCTGGAAAAGCAGTAAATGATCATTGCTCCTTTCCTGACAGAGAAGAACTATGAGCCTAAATGGAACATGACAACTCTTACATGGTGTTTAAGCCAAGCCCTGATTGCAGATGTTGTATGTCCTTTCCCAGGTTGGGTAGTGGTTATGGTTCTCTCAAAGGACATGGGAGATTTAGACTGGAAGCCCTCCAGCAGGCATGGACAGTGAAAGCAGATAATCCCCAGCAAGTGCTTTCAGGTATCACATAGAAGTAGAGGAGGAGATGAAGGAGTGCTTTCTTCTCCTGTATGTTTAAAGTAAGACAAGACCCCTCCATGTGTCACAGGAAGAATCAAATGAAGTAGGTGGATGACTCTTCCCCAGCAATGGTTGGACTTTTAGATATACCTCTCCAGAGGCGACTTTCTGTCTGTTAATATAGTGACTAGCACTCCTTCTTCTGGGAGTCCCCTCTTGAGGCTATGAAATCATGGAGGGTACAATGCTGTGGTTTACTCTTGAGAAGTATTTAACCAGGAGTAAGGCACTTTGGTCATCCCAATTAACACGCCACATTGGGCTATTCAGCAGCCAAAGAAAGAAAAGAATTCAAACATGCAAAGCTGAGTTACCTTTGGTTTAAACTAGGAGTGATTTACTAAAGGCTTAAGATTAAATAATGGGCTCAGACTAAATCACTAATATGAGACCGCATATATATTTTTTTCCTGACTCTTCTCTGACCGTTTGTGAAAAATGGTGTTTTATTATCTGAGGTTTATAAACATTGTGGTGGAGAAAACTGAATTTCATTCCAGTGAAAAATATACTCCCATTCACTTCAGATGTGAAACCACTCACTGCCTTTAGCAGAGGGACGGAAGAAAATAATAGCTTCAAAAGTGAATGAAGCAGAGGAAGGACATGTCAGCTCTCAAATTCCCAGTGAAATCTGATGATGCATCTCCCATCTTGCTCTAAATAAATATGTATCAGTATTTGAGCCACGTTATTTGTCTAAAGGTAATTTAATAGAAAATTTAATTATATTAAGCAATTGCCTCTGTATCAGAGTTTTGAGGTTTGGTGTTTTTTCGAACATATCAGAAGGCCTGAAATTTTGTTATGATATAGAATCATAGAATTGTCAGAGTTGGAAGGGACCATAAAGATCATCTAGTTCCAACACCCCCTGCCGTAGGCAGGAACATGTCCCACTAAATCAGGTTGCTCACAGCCCCATCCAGCCTGGCCTTAAAAACTTCCAGGGATGGGGCTTCCGCCACCACTCTGGGCAATCTGTTCCAGTGTCTCACCACCCTCATGGTGAAAAACTTCTTCCTAACGTCCATTCTGAATCGACCCATCTCTAGTTTTAATTCATTCCCCCTAGTCCTACTATTATTCGACATCCTAAAAAGTCCCTCACCAGCTTTCCTGTTGGCCCCCTTAAGATACTGGTAGGGCACAATACGGTCTCTTCAGAGCCTTCTTTTCTCCAGACTGAACAACCCCAACTCTCTCAGTCTGTCTGCATAGGAGAGGTGCTCCAGCCCTCTGGTCATCCTCGTGGCCCTTCTCTGGAGATGTTCCAGCACGTCCATATCTTTCTTGTAGTAGGGGCTCCAGAACTGGATGCACTACTCCAGGTGGGGTCTCACGAGAGCAGAGTAGAGGGGGAGAATCACCTCCCTCGACCTGCTGGCCACGCTTCTCTTGATGCAGCCCAGGATACTATTGGCTTTCTGGGCTGCAAGTGCACACTGACGGTTTGTGTTGAGCCTCTCGTCCACCAGCACCCCCAAGTCCTTTTCTTCAGGCCTGCTCTCAAGCCAGTCACTGCCCAGCCTATATCGGTGCTTGGGATTGCCCCGACCCATATGTCACATCTTTAAAGAAATAATCTGCTTTAGGAACTGACAGGGATGTAAGCTTCCTTCCTTTCCTCTTGGTGCAAGTTTTGTTTTACTATCAAGATACTCTGTGATCAATGCTCTGAGGACATTGTATCACTAGTATGACAATAGCTTTTGCAGAATAGTAATAGTTTTCATCAATATACTGTCAGCATCAGACAAATGAAAGGACACTCCTACAGTGTTTACAAATTATAAAAGTTTATACGTAGTTTAAGTACTGATATAAAACTGTTTTTCATTCTGAGCTTGGAGGAAAAGAAAGTTAGATGCATATGGAAGATTATCTAATGAATCTTATGCATATTATCAGCTACATTTCTATTTAGCTAAAAGCTCTTGCTATCCATGAGGAAAAGAATAATCGCTCAATCAAAGGAATTGCAAACACATTTGCTGGTGAATTATTTGGCTCAGAAATTGACACTTTCCTTAAAATGCCTAGTGTTCATCTGTTCTCCCTTTTTTTGTGTTTGGGAAAAAAGCCAGAGGCTGGTTTTGATGAAAACTGAAGTGCTTTATTTATTCGCATAACACTTGCTGCACACAGCAGGAACATAGACTTCTACTCCCTCCCTGCCAATATCTCTCAGTCATGGAGAGACCACCTGCGTAGTATGTCTACATATTTTAATAAGAAAATACCATAGCAAAAGGTTTTTTAGTTTCATAAATGAAAGCAAAAAAAAAAAAAAGAAAGGGGGTTAATGTATAGTTAAGGATAATTCAGGGAAAAAACCTCTAAATTACTAACTTATTAAAAACTGAAGCAAAGATGATGATAATAGGTAAATAGAGGAAGGATGGATGAGGCATCAAGGTCATAGTTTAGAAAATATTGTATGCAAATATAAGAAAAATTCATTGTAATCACTTAAAGGAGGTAGATGTTGTCCAGTCAGGACTCTGAAAAAAGTGGCACATGAGCTTAACGTCTATGTAGAAAAAAGTTTTCATCTATCTAATAACATGGAGAAAAAGAGATAAGCATTGATGTCTTGGAGTCAATAAGCATATTGACTGAAGATCAATAGTAACAAAGGATTTTAGAAAAGGAGGATGCTAGAAATTTGATGAAATAAACAGTTAATTGACACAGAAGATCAGCATATCAAACAGGAGAGCTTTGATGGCCCTGAGCACCAGACTCAGAAAAGTAATGAATGTGGCTCTGAACTACCATTACTATGCAGCAAAGGCAAATGCAACCCTAGAATACATCAAGTACCAACCTGCACTGTGGAAGTATTAATACATAAAGTGCTGAGGAAATATAATATGGAATGCAGGACAATTTTGATTATCTGTATTCAGAAAGATTAAGTCTAGTTGAGATGGTAACAGGAGAATCATCAGGATGAGCAGGGAGGAAAGAAAACCTTTCATTCTAGAAACTGTAAAATGAAAGCTCAAGTATTTGCATGTAGGGTTGGGGTTTTTTTTCCTATTTTACATGTTAATTCATTTATCTTGTCAGTAGAGTCAGTGGAGCTTCTATTAATAGTAAAAATATTTCGATGTCTAATTCACATTGTAGATATCTACACTCGGATATCTCAACCTGGAACTGAATCTCACCCTCAAATCTTGATTTAGTTCTCCATACGTAAGCACCTGTTATGACCTGATGTCATTTGAGGGACAAAATACTAGCTGCTGTTCACATTGAGAGCATGATTTGGAAATTAATTTCCCCATTATCCCCACTTGATGTGGCTTTGGTTTGTAAAATAAAGCAGTCTGAACACATGACCTTCAGCTGATACTAAACTGCAAGGGATGCTTTAGGAGTGCATTGTTTTTCAGGTGCAAATGTACATCCATTCTGTGGAATGGGACTACGACTATTCCAAAGACAAACTCAGAATTAGGCCGTGTGGACAGCATCAGCTTTTTCCTGCTCTTAATGATCCATACTACCTGCTCTTATGGATCCATACTACCTGCTCACATAGAAATAGCCGTAAGGCATTCACCTGCACAGGTCTGACAAATGTGACGTGACCTATGACAGGACTTACAGAGGTTTACAGCAGGTGTAAGTGTGTCTTTTTGGAGCTAGGATGACAGTATAGGGACTTTCAAAGGGCATCAGGAGTTTGTTTGGGTGTAGCTGACTCAAACTTACAGTGTAATGTTAGAGTAGTCTAAAGATTCAAGGAATATAATGTCTGCTAATGATGATGGTGGTGAGCACCAAGTATGAAGCTGGTCCGCTCTCTCAGAAATCAATTAACCACAAGTTTCGCTGCATACCGTATACTCATGAAGCTAAAACCCCCAACAAACTAATAATGAAAAGAGTTAAATTGAAATTGAAATTGAATTTCAAAATGTATCTGGTATCTGTGTATTATATTTTTCCACTATGATTTTATCTGAAATATTGCAGCTGTTGCATGCCCAGCCTGCAATGCCTGTTGTTTTCTTGTCTAGAGTATCGACAAGTTTTGAAATATTTATAATACATATTATTAATATTTCTATAATGTCAATTTTGCTAATAACTCAGTAAACTAGATTGAGAATCGTTGCAAAGCCACATAAGCATGAATGAGAGTGTAAATTTTCTTCTTTAAGGCTTCAGGACTGGACTTTGATCGACTCTGAAAGACTGCGAAATACTCAGTAATTATAGTTTTCAGACTATATTTCCAAGTTATTATTTTCACTGTAAAAATATTTGCAATGTATTCTAAGCCATTGTTCATCAGTAACATTGCAGATTGGAAACAGTCTTAGTATATTTTTTTAAACAAAAACGCATTAGCTCATACGGATCAATCATTTCATCAATTTTATTCCTCTTTTACCAACAAAGTATGTACCAGGGGGGAGTGAGATCCCTGATAAAGAATATGCTGTTTTATCTGGAAGGATGAAAATTCATCCTGTTTGCATATGGGATGTTGATTTGAACAGAAGGGTGTTCTCTGAGACCAAGTGTCTGCTGAGCAGCTGGTGGATGGGAATTAGGCTCATAGGAAATGTTGGATTGTTGCTTATAGATGGTGTTTGGAAGTCCTTTATTTGGCAATCAGAAATGCCTTGTATTAATCAGTGTTGACTGACAGAGAGGTACGGAAAAGTGCTAGAGGAGATGAACAGGGCGGAGGGTCTTTGCAAATGTGAATGACAAAATTCAAGTTCCTTCAGGCTTCATGGGATTTTGAGAAGAGGACTGAGTAGAATATGATACTTAACAGTTGCTCATATGGAGAGTTTGGCAGGATTTTAAAGAAGTATCCTTTATTTTACAGTATTTTGATTAAAAACTAGCAAGTTATTTCCTTTCTGCTGTTTTATGCACAGAAAACTTGTGAGAGTGACCGTAATCTTTGGCCTATTTTGAGGGGGAGGATAAAGAAGTAGAAAATACTGTCATCATTGGCTTGGTATTCAAAAGGGACGTCTATTCTGCCTGCCATATTGTTGTGATTATTTTCCCTCTGTTTAGTTCTTAAGAATAAATGAAACTTATTAGTAGTCTGGATACTTTCACTGCTCCGCTGTCTTACAGACAAAATAGTAATTCATTAATATCTGGTACCACCCACCATGGAAGTTCTCAAATGTTATTTACAGACAGTAGAGGACACACTGGCTTAGATGGTGGAAATTTTCATCTCTCTTTATCATCAGGGACAGTTTTACCTTGACCCACCAGGGCAATGATGTGCATTTGTTCTTCCTATCACATGTAAAATCAGTGAGCAAAGACTTCCATCAAGATTAAGATAACAAGAAGAGGAAGCTCTAATTTTCATTCTGTGTCATCATTCATTGTGGATTCTCACAAAGAGATGTCTCAATGCCGTGGCTAGAAATGGTTTAAAAATTCTGGAATGGGCCCTGGAGCCTGGATGCTGAGGAAGCTGAGCAGTTAAGGCAGCAAAAGTTACAGCTGCTACACAACCTTCATGATTTTACTGAAGACTTGTAGCAGAGACAGTGACACAGTGTCTGGATCTTAATAGAAATGAATGCCAGACAACTCACACTTGGAGCTTTATATTCTTTAAAAAAAAATTGCACAGTAAGAAAAAATAGAAGTCAATTTTGTGGTCATTTTTGGTGGGGAGGAAGAATTAGCAATGAGTAGTTTGATTATGCTATACACACTTTTACCTTTCTCTGTTTTCTTTTTTTTTTTTTTTAATTGCATTTTCACTTTAGCTTTCAAACAAAAGTCCGTTTTTAGACCACTTTAGAAAAATAATCACAGCAATCAGGAAGCATTACAGTTAGTTAAAACCTTTGCAAACTTTATCACCTAGCAACTGGGTAAAAGAAAAATGTAAGTTAGTGAAGTGGTAAGAAATTTTCCTCTTGCATTTCTCATTGGGGTCTAAAACCAGGAGTATGAAATTGGTTTGTGCGCATGTTGGAAATAAGAACTTTGAAGATGCAAACGGAGAGAAGCTGCACTGACTCATTTAGCCTGTGGCCTCTCACAGTGTTCTGATCTGAGCAATCTGTCATTTCACATTAGCTTGGGTATGGGATCTGTCAGTATCCTTTAATGTAGATTACAAGGAATCGTAGCAAGTATTTGTAAATAGTTGAAACCTTTATTTCTCCTTGAATGGCTGTGGGCTCTGTCATTTCCCCTTGCTTTCTCTTACTCCTTCATAATAGATGTACCAACCTCTAACTCTCACAGAAAATGGATATGAGTTATTTCTATAGTAAAACCACTTATGTAAGCAGAATGCCATCTACTTTATATATTTTTTATATCATCATCCTAGATAGAGTCCTTTTATTTAAATATTGTTGACCTAATTAGAAACATGACTGTGTTTGGCCCAGTCCCTTGGCAAAACACAAAATTATTTGGATTTTCTTCACTTCAGATTTTCAAAAATTTATAATGGTGCAATTCCTCTGTGTGGTACCTTAGGTCATTGGAATATGCAAAGAATTACCATTAACGTACTGCAGACTACTTCCAGCTCTATTTTAGCTGCTCTATGCAAACTGTCTTAGGGCAGTTTTTTCAAAGCAGCCCCAATTGGGTCTCTCATTTTGTCCTTGCTGTTTTGCTGCACAGTAACATTTGTGCATGAAAATACACAGCTCTTGCTGCTGCAAATGATGTCCATGTAAGTAAATATAATTTCAAGTGGCTGACACTAAAAGTCAGTTTTTTGCTTACAAATGTAGTTTCTGTTCTAAGCACAGGGAGGATGTACGATTTCTGCAGTGCTGCTGAGCAGTAAAGGCTAGGAATTACCAATATGTCAGAATTAACATGGGCTCTTGGAGCGTTTTTTTCTTTCTACAAGTAAGCTGGTCGTTGGTTTTAACAGTGCTTTGTATTAATTTATTCAGACCAGTACTTGAGCATATAGTTTGCTTTAAAGACCCTGTTAATAACATTATCAATGATGATAAAAAGGTCTTAAAATTTAAACAGCTGCTAAGGTACTATACTGAATCAGACCTTAACTGTAAATGGAGCAGAGGTTCAAATCAGTAATCTATTACCTACAGAAATTAAACAAGCAAGAGTTCTAAATTATTCTATATTTTCATGGGTACTCTCAAGTAAGAGAGATTAGTTGGTACATTGTGAAAATTTAGCACCACTTTGCTCACTGGCACCTTGCTGTTCTGCTCAAATATTTTGCCCCAAAATGTGTTTTTTCTTGTGTAAAGAAGAAAAACTTGAAGAATTCCTCAGAAGATATCTCAGGGTAAGTGCCCCAGAGGGCAGGAAAGGCCATTTAAGGTCTTTTCTGCTCTGCATTATAGACCAAGAGATCTTTTAAAGGCTTTTATAAAATATGTTGGGTTTGTATATCTCCAAACATGCTGAAATTACTCTAAAATGATGAAAATATTCCTTTATCTTTTTTACAATTCATATTGTACTTTTCTAGCATTTAAAATTAAAATATATTTTAATATTTTAATGTTTTCAATAATTAAATTTATTTCCTCATTTTTTACACACTATTTCAATGTCAGAAATATTCTGTTACTTAGAAAGGCTTTCTGCTTTTCAAGGAAAAGACTTTTATCACAATAATTTTTTCCATGTTCCTAAGTGACAGCAATGAATTATTAACGTACTCTATTTTCCTCAGAAGCTTTAGAAATAACAAAGAGCTTGTTTGACTTCATAATTCCCTCAGGAAAAGAAAAATGCATAGGAAAACTTTAGTTACTTTAAGATATTTCCATGTTTCACTTGCTAGCTAGAAAAGCAACTCGAAGGCAGACTTGGTATGCAAGAGGTAAAATTCAAATAGACCAGGTGCTCAAGGGGGCAGTTCTTTAGCCAGTGCAAAATGACATAATTTCATTCAACTATGTGGATCTATTTTGATTTATCGTAGATGAAGACACAGCTCAAACCAGCCAAACTATGCTATGCTTGAAGTGTTAATCTTAATATCATCAGTATAATATGAACAGCAGAAACTTTAATTTCATTGAAATGAGATTCTTGTAAATTTAAGACTGTTAATTAGATGTTTACATGGGAAGTTTTTCTATGCTCAGGGCAGCAGTCATCTAGCTAAAGGATTATTAGTCTAAGCTCTGTAATAATGTCCAGTCAGTTGGAACCTGTTTTCCAACGTTGATTCATGTTCTATAGCAACACTACTAGAATACTAACCGCGAGCGGCAATGAAAGTAATCTTTCCCATCTCCATGAAAAATTATTTTGTTAGAGATACTGTTACTGCTTTCATGTGAACAGAAGAGTTGGGTAGATGGGAATAATTGACCAATCTGCATGATAGAGCGGACTTCACAAAAAATGTGAGAAGGGAGTGTGCACACCTGACAAGCAACCTTCCCTCTCTAGGCCCATGATGCTGCCTTAATCTTGCTGTGTGATGTAGAAACATAGAATCATAGAATGCCTAGGTTGAAAGGGACCTGTCAGATCATCTAGTCCAACCATCAACCGAACTCTGACAAAAACCATCACCAAAACATATCTCTAAGCACTATGTCTTTTAAATACCTTCAGGGATGGTGCCTCATCTACTTCCCTGGGCAGCCTGTTCCAGTGCTTAATAACCCTTTCAGTTATAATCCAATTTTCCCAAGTAACCCACATTTTTTATGAATATCCAATCAAAACCTCTCCTGTTGGAACTTGAGGCCATTTCCTTTTGTCCTATTGCCTGTTACCTGGGAGAAGAGACCGATCCCCACCTCTTCACAACCTCCTTTCAGGTAGTTGTAGAGAGTGACGTTAGCTACAGATTTCTACATTGTTTGCAACTGACATATTTCCTGACTGCATCCTCGATGAGTGGTGGGCTTAAAAGTCAGTACCTCCTGCGAACATGTGGTTGTTTATTAAGCTATTGCTGCAAGCCAAGGATTCAGAAACCTCCATTATGAGTAGCAGTGCAGACTAAAGGCTGTACTGTTCCTGCAACACATACAAAATTATCACAGGAAGACCGCTTTTCTAGAATACTATCTTGTTTCTTAGCACTGACAATTTTCTAATTATGTTCCTCTTCTGATAGTAAACCCTTGGGTTAATGATCATACCAACAGAGCGTTGCCACGTTTAAACTTTCATAAGGGGTTAGAAAAATACATCTAACAAAACTGTAGAGCTGACTACATTAGGTTTCTTACATTTTGTGAAAGAACCAGCCCGACTTGTGGACGCAGACATCTTGCAGGAAGGAGAGATACTCAGCTCAGTGGAGATGCAGTTTAAAAGCATTGGCTCAGTAAAAATAGTATTTTGACCATAATGGAGTAGGATCTTATTTACATCAGTTTTCATGTCAGTTGAGTTCATTTTGCATTCTGGAAGAGAATCTGGTACTATGGATTGAAAACTAGGTAAAACGAGATTTATTTTCTTTCTAGTGTCACCAGGTGAAATACAGTCTTTTAACTGGGAAAAGGCATTTAAAAAACCACGTGTGTTCCCTCCAGACGACTGTATTGCCACTAATACTAGGGTGAAAAGGGTACAAAGTTTTTACTGAAAAACGATCTATTGATTAGAGTTGTTCGAACCTTAAAAGCTTTAGTTTACTTTGGAACACCCTCCACTATAGTCACAGCTCAAAAGATTTTGATTACAAGTTGTAATAACAGTTCAGTAGGAAGTGCTTCTCTTTAAAACTGACATATCTATCTACAGCTGTATCACTGTGCATGAAAGAGAACAGATGGAATTACCCCAGTGATATAAGTTATGTGCAACAGAGCGTAAGAGACAATAATAATAATACAAGGCAAAAAATTCAGCGACTGTATCTGTGCTACTCTGCCAGGCTGCTCTCAGAGATGGTTCTTGTTTTAGACTGGGGTGCCCCATCATACACAATGAGATCGTCATAGACCCCTTTGAGAGAACACTCTATGAAAAATAGGGTGCCCTCAGGCTCAGCCCGTTTTGCTTTATGCACAAAGCACCCATGCACAGCCTCTACCTCCTCTCTCTCAATGCCTGTATTGCTTTTGCAATGATGGCAGGTGGTAACAGTCACATTCTGGAGAGGACTAGGGAGCCAGCAAGAACCAGTGAGAAGCTCTTGGGGAGAAGACGCAATTGCTAATATTGTGATGCTGGGTGCCCGCATCAGTTCGAGGATTTGTATTGCTCTTGCATTGCTCTTGCTGCTGCCCGCCACAAGCTCTCTGATGGATGGGATGTAGTGCTCCTGAGCTTATATTTATTTATCGCGGTAAGTACGGGTACACATCACTGCACCCCACTGGTGAGACCACGTACTCCCAGATGGTACAGATGATCAGTTGTGGGTTTCTAATTTCAAGATATATACTGTCATGGTTGCAGTGCCACAGTAACAATTGACAGCAGGCATTGTCGAGGATCCCATATTGGTCTAGAGGCAGCAGTGAGTGGTTATGCGGCATCAGCTATGTCACACCTACAGACTGGAGGCACAGCAGTTGTACGATCATTCTGAGGTCTCTGCTACTGTAATTGTCAATGTAAATGTAACTAATGCCAAAAACTGCCTCTTGCTTGCTATTTGAGAGATTCAAAGCAGCACTGGAGCACTCATGCAGCAGAGAACTCCAAGACTTCTTGGGTCTCTTCATATCAACAGCCTTAATAAATATGCATCTTCTCTCACCAGCACCGAAACAAGAACATGATACTTCTTCAGTGACATAATCTTCCCTGTTTTCCTAAATCCTCCTGGCTTTCTTCAACCTTTTTTTCTCCTCAATCTTTATTCCCTTGTGTCTTTTCCTGCACAAAACAGCACGCTATTGCCTTCTTAACTGTGGCCCCACCTCTCTTCGTCCCTAACCTTACCTACAAAATGCATTATCAATGACACTGGCATGGAGCAAGGAACATAGAGGATAGAAAATATAGATGAAAAAGTTACTGTGTCACTGGGGATAACCCACTGCCAGACAAGGGGTTGTGTCATATAATTATACAGACAGAGTAATCAGAAAAACCCATTTTACAAGTTTATATAACTGCAGCAAGATCCCTTCTTAGGATGGAAGAGAGAAGTACTGAACCAACAGAGACTGCTTTGCTCACTATACAGCCACATCTCACCTTTGCACACAGAAATATTTTCTATAGCCATGCAAAAGTACTCTGAGCTCTCTTTAATGACTTTATTTGTACATTCTGAACCTATTAGACCAGGTGACTATTTCCCAGAGACCTGGCAAGGCTAAGTTAAGTATCTAAAGCCAGTAGTGTGAATGTGTCCTTAAAGCAGACAGTGACAGATGGCATCAGTTTTGCCTGTCATTTTGTACTTCATTGTGTCAGTATCTCTCTTTCCCTCTCTTCTGAGGTCTGGGAACAGACACAGCCAGGGATCAGAGGCGATGAAAAGAAAGATATTTTTCCTAGGGATACAGAGAGGACTACATACAGAGTTTCTTGAAACCTGATGAAAGTCTGCTGAGCTAAGAGCAAACCTGAAGGGAAGGATGAGCCTTCCAAGGACACAGTGGATGGAGATAATCCGTTTATAGCTCCACTTTTCTGTCGCCAAGTTTGCTTCATTTAAAAAATGTTCCTCTTCTAAGAAAACATAGCTCCTGTGGTTCAAAGATTTTTGGTGCTTTAGGGGTGCTCACTTTGATGAAAAGTTGCAGACAAATTCTCAAAACTCTGGATGACTCATGCTCTTGTCACACTTCTGTTTATTCCTGCTGAACTGAGATTACACTTGTAACCTCATCATTCATTTTTTCCCCAATTTTTGAGTGTTTGACCTTGCAACCTTTGCAGTGCTCTTCATACAGTTACTTGGATATCATTATAGCACTATTTATGAGCACAAAAGTAGAAGAATGTAAAAAGCAAATGACCTTTCTTTTAATCCAAGATTTCATAGCTTCTTCCAGGGACAATCAGAAAAAGCAAAGACCTTTTTTATAATACAATTTTATTTACTGCTTTTATTGAAAGTGGAAACCTAAGCTGCCATTTAGCAGCAAGGCTGTGGAAGGGAAAACAGTAAGATGGAGTCTTTGCTACAAGGATCAGGAAAAAATGTCCTTTAAGAGTAGGGTGTAGTTTAGAACCTGAAAAAAAAGGGGGCGGGGGTGGTGTGTGTGACACGGACGACTCACTTTGATAAGACTTAATATGTGATACCCAAAAATATCTGTATATTCAAGGTGCTGCTTGACTGGTTCCAAGGTCACGTATGGACTTTTATTTATGGACATTTATGAAGCACTCCAGTCTCTGGGCTTATCTTTATTGTGGAGGTATTTTGATCTATAACTTCAAATACTGACTCTAATGAGATTCCAACTCAAATACAAAATGTTATTATGAATTGGTAGATATTTGAGCTAGAGCAAATTAGCTCAATTCAGCATCTTTTTATAACTCAGTAACCTTTTAGAGTCCTCTGCCACTGATCTTTTGCAGCTATCCCTCATACTCTGAAAAGCAGCCTCTTGATATTGAAAGGAGGCTTATATGAAAGATGGGATATGGCTTTTTAATAGCGCCTGTACTGAAAGAACAAGGGAGAATGGTTTTTAACTAAAAGAGGGTAGATTCAGATTGGATATAAGGAAGACTTTTTTACAGTGAGGGTGGTGAAACACTGGCACAGGTTGCCCAGAGAGGTGGTAGATGCCTCATCCTAGGAACCATTCAATGTCAGGTTGGACGAGGCTCTCAGCAACCTGATCTAGTTGAAGGCAGAATCATAGAATCATTTAGGTTGGAAAAGACCTTTAAGATCACCGAGTCTAGCCATAAACAGTGGTTGGATGATGTCCCTGCTTATTGCAGGAGGGTTGGACTACATGAACTTCAAAGGTCTCTTCTGACCCAAACCATTCTACGATTATATGAAAATAGGAACAGTTAGTGGAGAAGAAGAAAACAGGCTTAATTTAATGACAATGTAAAGGGCCATGGGTTTTGTCTCGTACAAAAGGAGACATAACAAATGTAGAATCAATGCTCAGCAATTTAAGTGTAGCTGCTTTTGTAATTCAAGCAGGGAAGACACGTTCTATGCCTGTAGCGTGTAGCAGAACACATGGACAGCTGGCCTCTTCTGTTGTTCAGCAGTGACATGAGCAGTAGATAAATCACTTTGTTAATCAGTTGGCCCTACTGCCAAACATGAAATAAGTATGGATTTGCACTAATTATCCTTGCAAAGGGGACATTAGTGATCACCATACCTGTGTGAAGAGTTTGGGACCTCTGAGTCATTTATGAACCATGGCCCATCGACTGCTCTTTCACAGACTACTATTTCCACCTAATTGAGATTTGCATCTAAATGTTTTTCTTGGTCAGGCTGGAATTAGTTGTATTTATAATTTGTCTCTCCACATTTGGTATTTATTTAATCAACGAAGAAAAGATAGTCTAAATTACTAAGCACGTCTTACCTCAAGGCTTGATGACTGTTAAACAAAGGAATTCATTAAGAGGGAGATTATTACCATCCTTGCAAAGATATGCAAATAACAGTGAAGGTACAAGAAAACTTTCTTATTACTTTCTAAGCAGTTTCATGCAAGGACCAGGCACTTTCATGAGTTTTGCACAGGGAGAAGAGCAGATATTAGAAAAAAGTGGGGAAGGACAATTTAGAATGGAGAAGCTGACAGAGATTCTTTTGCAGCCTGCGCTTCCTCAGGAGGAATTCCATCTCGTTTTTGTGAACTACTCTAAAATTTGTGCACTGTGATTCAAAAGTCACAATCAGGTTGTAAACCAAGAAGAGTATCAATGGCCAAGTAGTGTTGAAATTATCAAAGTACTTCACACTAGAGCCCTTAGGCAATGCTATGATAAAAAAAAAAAAATAAAAACCAAAGGGTGAAATGAAAGATTTATGTTCACTTTGACTATAAAGGAACCTTATAGCTGCAAGATAACATTACATCTTCTACAGTTGTTTTCATCTCAAATGAGAATACTTATGTTGTTGATATTATACATCATTATAAACTCAAAGCCCAAAGTTCACCAGAAATCAAGAGGTTTAGAATCAAGATATAGGTTTAATCCCATTAGACATTTTTCTGATCTAGTTTCGCATCTGACAGATTGAAGATACAGTGTTTGAGTCTTGATCAGGCTCAGCTATGCTTCAGTTCTTACAGTTGTTTGATAACTCAAGTTTTTTATTTTATCTTATTTTTTAGGTTGGCTTTGATCTAATTCTACTTTTTTTTCCCATTAAGGATTAAATCATCTAAGAATACTTACAGAAGGGTAATCTGTCCTGGAACACACATTAATCACAAAACCTTTGCTTCTGCATTGCTTCTGCTTTGACTATAGAAATCTAATCAGGTTGTAGGCAGCACAGAAGCCTAACAGACCACTGGAGACATTAATTTCCATGTTCATCTTTTGGGGTAGGTACGTTATGAAGGAAATTTTTGGCTGATGCTCTGCCTGAATTTCAAATTCAATTAGAATGTAGTAGCCCACTACTTTCTTGCTCATTATGAAAAAAATGCGCACCAACAAGAAACTCTTGGATGCAATATTGTCCTTGCACCATATTCTTAGCTGTGATGGTACAAATGTGTGTTTAAAATATAAACTATATTGATTTCCTTTCTGTGTCTCTGATGATTTACATGACAGAAAATCAGGCAAAATTCTAGGATAATATTCTAGTACTAGATAATTAAGGTTTAGACGATATTCAAGTATCCTAGAGATAATCTTCTGGCAACTAACTCCATAGAATTAATCACGGTTGTGGAAGGTTCAAATTTGCTAGAGGACATTATTATTTCCCACTAAACTTCCAGAATTACATGAGTTTTGAAAAAAATTTTGAGGATATATCAAACTGAACATGTCAAAACCCAGTTTGAATATTCAACTTTCTACATCACTAGACATATAAATAATGTAAAATATTTATACTCTGGAACACTTTAAGACCTAAAGCACAGTTTAGACATTCAGTAAAAGTACACGCTATGAGAATGGCGTGAATGGAAAAGAATAAAGTTTGTGATCAACGATAGGGACTTTTAAAATTAATTTGATAGGGTTTATCTGACCAAGCTTTGTAGTAAGTCACAAAATTGACTTCCAAATAAATAATACCAAGACTTATTTCCTTTCCTTTATAAATTACTTTAAAAATCAATATTCCTATGTATGGAAATTTGTTTAAATAATTCATATCTGCTTGGATAGAAATGTTGAAATGCCATTGGAATATTATTTTCATGTGCAAAAGGTCACCTGTTGGGCAAAAATCACCATCTTCAAAATAAAATATCAAATATTAGAAATTTAATTATAAATTAGTAGATTCAATTTATATTAAGCCTGTGCTCATTGAGATTTACAGATCGAGTCTTGTTTCATTCAAGGCCATATTTCAGTCTCTAATTACTTTATTATAGAATTACCATTTTCATCTTTGTAAATGTCAAATGAATTAATCACCATGTCTAAACAATGAGTATCCTGGCAATTAAATAATGACTTGCATTTTACAGTATATTGTTACAATACTTCTTGGTCTTCATGTTGGGACACTATCCATAAGATTCCATTTCATTTTATTTAATGAATAGGAAACTGTTAAAATGAAATTCACAAATGCAGAAATTGAATCTAAAGGTTCATACGCCTGATTGAAGACAGCTAAGACATAGAAAACCGCACTTAAAAACAGACCTGCTTAAAATGGAAACAGGGCGGATTGCTAAAAATATCTCATGAAGGAGGAATATATTTAATCCAAATTTACTATTTTCAGCTCTGGAACTTATGGAGGAACTGTGCGTTGTTTTAATAGATGAAACAACAGCTTCTATTTCTTAGTGTCACTGTATCTTACCCTGTCATTCCACAATCACTGGATCATTGTCCACCATAAATTTGAGCCAGATGAAGAGTGGGCATTTCCATACATTTAGCCAAAACTCAATATTTAGAGTTTATGACAGTCTTATGTTTTTATTGGCATTCCAATGTCATGGGAGGACAGACTACTTAATTCCCACAAAGTTTACTAAGATTTAGTAATTCTGAATCAGCAGATTCCTTTTGTGCTGTCTTCAGTGTTTTCTTACATAGCTTCAGCATGTTTGGTTTCAGAACAGTCTAAAAGTGGATTTACTTTCTTATGAGTTACAGCCATAAAAGGAGTTTCTGCAAAGCAAAAAATTGTCACCAGCGTAGGACACAGGGTAGACTCTATCAATTTCCTGTGTATTTGACAGGCCTTCTGGTCTTAACAGAATAGGTGTAACCTCAGTGCATGTAGGGATTAAAATTACTCATGTATCACAGCACAATAATTTGGATGTATGTATCTATTCTTTAAAATCAATATGTTAACATAAAAGAAAAATTATTTAATTTTAACATAATAATAGAATTTTCCCCTAATGCATGCATTCAGATTTGATGTAAGATTAAGAGGCAAGTCTCCTCAGTAACACCTGAACTATCTTAATGCATTAATGTAATAACTGCTTCCAATTTTTCTTTTATCTACCTGTCTTTGACAGACATATTTCCTCAGTTTCAAACTGGTAAAACACTGACAATTAAAGCACTGGTGTAACATCACTTTTTCACCCTTACAACAACAATTTCAATATTATAGTTCTATTATAAAAGAGCTTGATATGCAAAACATCTGCAATATATACAATGAAGATGCAGTCAGAATGGAGCACAGTGGGCACCACAGTGGTAACACATTTACCTGAGGGCTACAGACTGCTCTGTGGCTTTTTCTGGAACTGGGCAATCACCCTGTTAATGAATATAAAAATCTAGTTCTGGGTTGTTGTCATAGATACTTGATTACTTTTGATGTTGCAGAAAGCTCTACTTCCGCCCCCATAGTATTTCTTTTTTAATTTATATCTAAGAGAATTTCTTAATGCTACTTTTAGGAGGAAATGTAAAATATTTGCCCTCTAAATCTACCCAATCTTTCAAAACTGATATTACATGTGTAGCTCAACCAGACCACATACATGTCATCCTGCTTCTGTTTAATAGTCTTGGTATTAGAGCTTGAATTCAGTGCATATGCCCTGGAAAAACTTACGATGGAAAAGCACTACAATCTTCATATCCTTTACTATCTTTCTACCAAATAGAGAATCTTATCAATGTAGCTCAAATATTTTTCGTAATACATCATGTGGTAAGTATGGTAGCACCTGGTTCTATTTAACCAATGCTTCTTAAAATAACTATTAATCTGAAAAAATTAAAATGCTGATCAATGTGCAGAGACTCATGAATATGGAAGACAGAAAAGACAAAGCTCTCGCAGTAGCTTGCTGTAGGTAAAGAAAGTAATGTCGAAACTTTATTTAATTTTTAACTGTATTCTTTGGCTAACAAAAGATAGTCCTTTTCCTTTCCCTTGCCTTATTTCTATTCTTAGACCTTCATTGTGCAGCAATTCTGGATTAAGAATTCAGTCATGCAATATCTAAGATGATCCCACAATACTTTCATAACTATTTGTTAAAAATAGATTGGGTTTTATTAATTTTCTTTTAATTAATATATTCTAGGTTACATACAAACCCATCTATTTTCTCATTTAAACAAAAAAAATCTTTTGCACTTTATAATAAAGAAGAGAAGGAGTATAGAGATGGGGTTTACTGTCATTCTTAGTTTTACATATTTGTGATTAATGGACATATATGAGGTGTGATCATAGAAATAAATTTCTACATTTATTAAATTTATATTTTATCTCGATAAGGCACTGAAATATTTTGATTTCAAACTAGCTGTCTAGTTCAAGTTCAAAATAAGAGAAAAAGAAAACGTTGTCTCCAGAATTCCAATGTCTTCAGTGTACAGATGAATAAGAGCTGCAGTATTGCTTAAGAAATAAAAAAATGCTACTCTAAGAAACTGATGAATTTATGCTCAAACATGAAAATAGAGGTGTCATCTTCATTTATTATTTTGAATAAAAAAAGAGAAGCAATATTCAAAGACTAAGCGACCTAATTCAAATTCCCAACAGTGGTGTGTAGATGATTTTGCCCGATCCAGATGAGTAAACTGAATAAATCATTTCTACGAAGTTAACTCAGTAACAGAGAAATCTGTGGTACATAACAGTGTATTTGTAACTGCACAGATAATGGTGACAAATAAGTCACATACTGAAATCAAATAAATCATGAGCAGAAATGAAAAAAGGACTAAATCTTATAGCACATTAAGGAATAAATCCACCAAAGTGGATGAAATGCCGTTATGTTAGACATAATTGAACTAAATCCAAACAAATGACCATGAACCCAAAAGGTTGAAGCTAATAACAATATGTTGTGAAAAGAAAAGGTGCAGCAACATCAGGAAAAGGTACTTATTGCTTCTAGATTGGATCTTTACAAAACATTCATTAGCAAATGTGAATTGTTCTCTTTCTCTTCCTCACTTTCTGTAATTTCTGAATCTAGACATGTATTTAAGTATCACAGAGCTCTAAAAAACAGAGTATCTCTCAAAATTGACAATTAATGAAAATTCTATTATCATTCATTATCAAAACCCAAGACTCAGATCTGTGTATGTGACTATTTATTAATGTCTATAAAAAAGAAAAGATCACCTATATTATTATTTTTTCTGGACACTCATAGATTAGAACATGTATGTTAAAAATCTCTGTAGTAACTTAAAATCCTCCTGATATGTAAAAGTAAATCCCACCCTGCTGGAGTTGGCTGTAGTTTTTAAAAAAGCTGTTGTACAGCCAGATAATGAAAAAGGAAAACAAAACAAAACAAAAGTTAAAGTAAAAAGAAATGGAAAAAAGAAAAAAAAAGTAATTTTTAAGTGCAGACTTCCATACATTTGTCACCAATTATAAACTGCCCTGGGTGTGGCTAGATTTAGGCAAGACTGGGCAATGCCAGTGACAGCCTTACTTGGAGGTCTAAGGCTGCCTTTGGTCCTTCTTCAGCTTTCAACAATTTACCTCCTTTTCAGTTTTGGAGATCTCAGGTTGTTCCAAAACCACAAAGGTGGCAGGGACCCAGAGAAAACATAAGAATATTATGCACAGCCAGTGATGGCTTGCTTTTCCCTTGCTGCCACTTGAATTCAAGGGAACATAACTCTGCCCCGTGCTATCACGCAAAAGACTGGTGGCCCAAAAATCCCTTGAACCAGCAGCAGGTAATGGTTACACTCATGGAACAGCAAATACTATAACAATCTCTCATTTTTTGTTTTAAAAGTTATTTCTATTAGTTTACCTTCTGCATTTTACTTGTCTCCATTAACAAAAAAAACGATAGAAGAAATCTAAAACCTGAATCCAAGTGTGATTTGTCCAGTGCAAGATGGTGTTGATGTATAATTTGCAAACCACTCCCTTAAAAGTAGCATTAGTTTTCTTAAATTTTAATATGAAAAAAAAGTAATTGAGTTAATCTTATCCAGGTTTCAGTGCAGCTTTGTGTTTTGATATCCTAACACAGCTGGGACAGCAGTAGAGAATATCCTGAAGGAGAGAAGCCTTGGTTAAATTTGTGGGGTTTTTTAAACAAATGCTTTCTTGTTTGCCCACCTTTGAAACTTCTTAAACATAAAGGGCAGGCTGAAAAACATTTCAAAAGGGAAAGAAATGGGCAGCGTGAAGTTCAGGAAGGAGTGGTGGGCTAAAATGAATCAAGCCAAAGACTGCTGACAGATGTCAGACAGACAGATGGTAAGACTGGCATTTTTACTGTACTGTGTGTACCTGTAAATATGAAGAAGGAAAAAAAGATTGTGGACCTCTATGAGAAGTTTCAGAAGAGCTGTTCAAACTTGGTATCGTTCAGCAACTAACATGACTGCCCCAGTGCTGGCATGTCTTGAAACTTTCTCTGACTTCTAACACTAAACACGATAAAGAGAAAACATAGTGTTATTACCTCCCTCGCCAGCCAGTGCTGTTTGCATGAATGTTGCACTACCTAGGTATGAATCCTCTCTTAAAAAAAATACTAAATTTTATATGTTTGGTTTTTTTTTTTTTTTCTGTTCTAAAACCCTGCCTTGGACTTTCTGTCTCTTGCCACCCCCAAAAAAGAAAAGACAGAATAAAACAGATATTTCTCTTTTCACAGTATCTTTTCATATAGTACAGAAGTCTGTAACTTTGTCAGAGGTATCATTAAACAATATTGCTAGAAACAGTGCATGCTGTGCAAAAACAAGCTGGGAAAAACTTCGCTTCTTGACTTGAGACATGGGGGAAATATTTTCTTT
>VXBO01014173.1:0-26401 GCA_013400135.1 Rhinoptilus africanus
TGGCAACAT
This sequence comes from Rhinoptilus africanus, assembly GCA_013400135.1. Classification (NCBI taxonomy): domain Eukaryota; kingdom Metazoa; phylum Chordata; class Aves; order Charadriiformes; family Glareolidae; genus Rhinoptilus; species Rhinoptilus africanus. The sequence continues at coordinate 10 of VXBO01014173.1, forward strand.
CTGTTGGGAAACTGTTGCAGGCTTTTTGTTTCTATTGGGGGATTCTTAACTGTATCAGTTCATTGGCATTTAAGAGCAGCACAAGAGTAAAAGTGCCAGAGGCAGCTCTGTGGTGTCAGTTGTTTTTGTAATTGACTGGGAAATAAAAGTTCCACCTTGAGTTGCTTCCTTTTTATCCTTTGTTTATGCTGTATTAGGCTATTGCTCTGCAAGGTAGAGGACCCGTGGTGAGCAACTCTGCTTTGGTTTGGGAGCCAATTTCTAATTGAGGATGGTTGCTTGAGTTGCTCAGTTTTGACTGGCTAAGGGTACCTACCTCAGCTTGGAGGCTTAAGGTTGTAGACCGAAACATAGTTAAGAGAAAGTTCTTTCAGGGAAATGTTATGCCGTTGTTTTCCCCCACCACAATACTCACACTTCAGTCTGAGGAAAATGTGACGACCTGTTTTAACTTCACTGCAGCGTGGTTTTTCATGCATTGTTTTGAAAACTTTCCTATTACTTGTTATTGTGGCCTGTGCTGGCTTTACTCAAGATTTCTTTTTCCCTGCCCCTCTTTCTGAAAAATCTTTGGGGTGCACTTTTTAAAAATCCGTTTCTTTAAGCATAACTGAGCTTCCACCGTTATTATATCTGTGTTGCTGCTTTCAATCTGGACTGATACCAGCTTTGTTCCTCATGGTGCAAGTGGGTTTTTTGCAAGTATAGTGAAAAGTCATTGTGGGACATGGGCTTTTAATGTGAGTTATAGCTCAGGTCCTTCCTGTTTCTCTCATTGCCACCCTCTTCTGTTCATAAAGACAATGAAAAAAAAAAATTTCTGCATGTGGATTTGCATGTCCAAGTTGTTGTTACACAGTACAAAGCTTAAGTTGCAGCCTGGATTGGGACCTTCTCTATTTGCAGTGTGGGCAAGATGACTAAGTTCGTAGCCCTTTGTTGTCATCCTTTGCCAAGGATCTGTTAAAAAGCGTAACAAGTTCTCTTATAGCTGCCTGCTAAATGTAGTGTCTTGGCACAACACCCTTCTGCCCGCTAACTAAAATCCCAGACCCTGCAGTGTGTCTCTAGATGTGTGGGTGAGTGGAGAAACAGTGAGATTACGATGTTACTGTGGGAATATTCTTAACTACTGGGGATAAACAGAGTCCTTAGTCACTGGTTTAACTCTGTAATGGAATCTGTGCCTTTAATGTTATTTGCTTGTGCCTTGGAACAGAAACAGCTAGATTCAGTCACATTTTGGACGTGTGTTATGATGCTGATGACTGCTGTACTACAGGCTGTTCTCTGCTGTTTGAGAGAAACAGTTGTGCTCTGTATGATTCCACTTAAAAGTGGGATATGCAAGCTGCTTTTTCCTGTTCCCAAGTGACCTTTGCTCTCCCCTCCTTAGCTCACAATTGCAGCTGCAGCACACGTGCTGCAGTTACATCTCATTTTTTTTCCTGTGCTCCTTCAGTCTTCATCTGCCACCTCCTGAGCACTTCTACGTGTTAAAGGTTGGCTTTAATTTACAACTTGGCACCTTACACCTTGTACTTGTAATTAAGACACCTTAAAAAGGTTTATTTTGGGAGGTGCTATTGTCTACAGCCTAATAAATTTTTAACACAGGTCCAGTTACAAACAGGTTAGGCATTCACTTTTTTTCAGGCCAGGTGGAAAGAATGGTTGGATGGTTTTGTACACTGTGATAGGTGTATTTTGTATGTTCTGAGGTAATGAGGGCCTTTGATCTCCAAGTGGGGTCATGGTGAGGCTGAGGCAGGCTGCTATCAGGTGTTCTGTGTCTGGCTGCAGCTGTAAAACCTCTTAGTTATTATTGTCTTTTGAAATATGCTGGTACAGATATGTATTTCTTGGATGTGGAGGGTGAGATATGAAATAAGACAGAATTCTACTGTTTGTCTGGCTTCTTGTGGCCAGGATGTTTGGGAGGGATGTCTCTGTAGACTAGGTTGGCAGATAGGAACGGAGGAGCAGTTGTTTTTAAGAGCCTGGTGAAAATGGCTGGAACTAAACTCTTCATTTGTAGGTTACAAATGCTGGACTTGAGAAATTTTGGGGGATATTTTTAGAACAGAAGGTCAGGGTGAGGAAAGAAGTTGCCAACGTGGCCTTTAGTTGCAGGGCAATCTCATGCATTGAACTGACTGAAAGCGTGGATATGGAAATCCATATCCCCAGTATGAACAAGGAGAGGCTTCCAGCTGTTTAGTTCTACTGTGATTAGAAAATTGGGACTTCATGCAGCCTTTGATTACAGCGATAAGTGACTAATGTGTGTGTTCTGTCTTTATGAAAGTAGTCTCAAAAGGATTGCAAATCCTGTTTTGTTGCTGGGACAGAAAGTGATGGTATTATTTTCATGACTTGCTGGTAGTTATTAAGATGCTAGGTACGTTACAGATGTTGAAGTACTGCTGCATAAGACTAGTGTAAATGTCAGTATATAGCACTCCTTGATTCTGAAATGAAGGCAATTGCTATCTTTTTTTTTCTGTGTTGGAATAGGAAAACAAGGAAATACTACAGAAATGCAGGTAGTTGGGAGAAAAATCTGATTTAAAGTGCATCCGTTGTGATACCGTTTGCAAATCCTTTGCAAGTGTTACATGACGGTATTGATAGCAAATGTTCATCCTCCCTAGGAGGTTACAGCAGTGTTTTCTGGATTCTAAGGTCACAATTTTATGAAATGTAACATGAGAGCTAGCACCTGTGACAGTTAACATGGTAAAGCACTACTTCCCTCCACCCTGTACTCTTAATGAAAGACTGTTGCTGTAAACTTGTGGGCTGGGCATTTCACCTTTAAAATTCTAATCTAGAACTGAATTCAAGGGGGAAGTAGCTTAACTGGTCTCTTTTTTTTTTTTTTTTTTGTTTTTTTCCCCGCTTTCTTTCTTTAGATGATAGCACTGAATGCCAATCTGCATCAAAGAAAGAAGAGCAAAACGACAAAGAAAAGAAAGATGAAGAAGAGACTCCGCTGCCTACTTACAGGGCCAAATCGATTGTTGAGAGTTGGGTGTGGGGCAAACAACCAGGTATTACAGCTGTTTTGGTCATTATCACTGAAGTTTTACGTATTCTGTATTGATCACTACTTTCATAGCATGAAGTAATTGGATCAAATGTACTTGCTGACAGATGCATCTGTTAGGTTAGTGGAATAAGTTGGATAAATGGTTAACTGTGATTCAAGTTAAACATTTACTATAATTACTTCGAGATTTAATTAGGCTAATGGCTTGAAGAGTCAATTTGCACCTTTCACGCTGCTTGAAGGAATGATAAACTGACTTGGAACAAACGCAGTTATACAGTGAAATGTTACGATGTCTTCAGAATATTTCTTTTCACTTGCAGACGGTGAAAAGAAATTGCTTAGTTTCTGAAGCCTGAATTTTCTGCAGGCAATAAAGGCTTAATAGGTGATTTTTCTTTTTGATTTCATGGTCTGGTAGATAAGTTTGAGTGAATCATGGGAGGAAAGTTGAAATGGTTAGTTCAATTAACTGTCTCTCCTGACCTTTCCTGACAGTAATCTCACCTATGATGGCAGTGGAAAAATGGTTTGTGTGTTCACATCTTCATGTATGGCTCTACAGAACACTGATTTTGATATTGAAGCCAGTTGAAGTTCATGGCTGTTTATTACCGCAGAGCAGCAATTAATTGTCTAAAATTGTCCACGTTTAAAACTAGCGGATCAGAAGAAGCTTTGCTTCAGTGGTTTGTTTTACAGTTCTGGTGCGTGATATTGCTTGATTCAGATGTTGACATCTGCAGTTATTGGAGATATCTGTTGTGCCCCTTGTCCTTTCCCCTCACCCGGAAGCACCTGAAGATCCCTGGTAAAAGTATTGTCTCTTCGGGGCCAGAATCTGCATCTGTGTAGCCCTGTTTGTTAGGGAGGCTGTTTGTTTCTGTTGAGACACAGGTCAGCTGCTAGTCTGCTGTCCTCTTCTCTGTGCCAGCCAGCTTGCTCCCTTTTCTTAAGGACAGGAGGACAGATGGACTCGCTGTCACTCTAGTAGTAGGACAGAATTTTGCAGTGTCGGAGGAATGAAAAGAATTGCCACTACACTGGAAGGGAGAGTGAGAATTGAATGTGTTGAAGAGATGTAAGCTGAAGGTCACATTATTTTATATATAAGAGTAAAGCAGAACTGTTTCACAAAATGGTTATCTAAATGCCAATTATTTTACCAAATTTCTCCCAGCTGACCAGTGTGTTTGGGACAAGAGATGGCCTTTAAGCTCTCCCTCCAATTATTTCTTAAAAATTGAACAAACAGTTATTTAGAAAAGAGACATGTATGTATATTTGGAGTTTTCAGAAAGAAATAACTTGCTCTTTTGCATTTACTTTTAGTGCTTATATATAGTATGGTTTATTGGCACACATAGAGGTACTTATTCTAGAAATGACTTACGAAGATTTATCTTACCAATTTGTTACCATTTGTGCTTGAAATTTGCATCACCTAGCTGTGACATACAAATCATTAAACAATACTACAAACACACCTGTCATTTATTTATAGAAGTGTTACACCTGGCTTTGGTTCATGATTGTAGGTAACTTTTTGGTTTGTATTTGTCAGAAGTATAGCTAACAGCTGCCTTTTCTGAGCCATCGTAGTTTTTGTGGCTTGGTAATTAACATTGAAAAAAAAATACAGATAATCACTTCAATTTTGATACTTGGTATGTGTGTTTCATAAAATGAGGAAAATGGTTTTAACCTTTTTCTTCTGTCATCCTTCATAAAAATAAAATGAACCTTTGAACATTTGCCTGTCAAAAGCATGAAGGAACTTTTGAAAAGTAGAATTGTTTCTTAAATATATTGTTGCTGATCAAGTAAGAATTAAAGACTTACTATGTTTTCATTTGTGTTTAATATTCCTTTACAAGTAAGGTATAATTTTGAGATGTGAGCTTGGAGTTATTTTACAAAAAGTACTGAAGAGGCATTTAAAGTCTGTGTTTCAGGTCAATACCCTGAGCTTTTTCTACTGAGTTGAATGATTTACAGTCTTACATTGTGAAAATACTATCTAGGCATTTGACAGTGTATGTCTATGGTTTAGAAGTGTTGTAATACAGTCTTATTTTGCCAAGAAGCGTGGAGGATCATGCTATTGAACTTCAACAGGCTAATCCAGGTCAGTGGGCCTTGTGACATCCCTCCCCCATAAAGCCTTAGAGATTTTGAGAGCACACAAAAAAACCCCTGTTCATAAAATGTGTTGAGAAGCAGTACTTTTTGTGTCCCCCCAGTCCCCCGTTGTTTTGTCATCCTGGCACAAGTTCAGAGAAGCAAAATGTTTTCCCTAGTTCTAATTTGTGCTGAGATCACTACTCTGCCTGAACAGGGCAAAGAGATCATAGCTTTTTTTTTTTTTTTAATGTTCTTATTATGCCAAGTACTGTAAAAATGTCTTAGGTAGTAATAAACACATGGCTAAGTTATTATTTGACTTTAAGGTGTTTTTCCTTTTCTTGCATCTTAGTGTTCATCCATTTCATATTCAACTCTTAACTGCTGTGTGTTGAAATATTCTGGCCTCATTTTTGACGAGCGGTTCTTTAAAACATATTCCCTGCATCCCATTCCTGTTAGGTTGTGTGTTCATTAACCACTTCTTCTGATTCTACCCAAAAATCTTGTTTTACTACTTTCATCAGTTTTCTTTTCTGAAAATATTTGTCTTTAGGCATTTTGCATAATCTGGAGAAAAGTCTAGGTCTTCAGCCCTGGATATGAGGAGAAAAAGAGGAAACCCTTTGAAGCGGTTGTGCAAAATCAACAGAAAGAAGAGCAGTATTTAATTTTCTTGGGCGGCTTTTTCTTAGTCATGATCTGTTTAAGGTTGGCTATATTGAGTCAAACCTAAGGACAGTCTAGGCCAATGTCCTAACTGCAACAGCATAAATAGCAATAGCCAAGTGAATAATTGGGTCCCGTGTTTATGATTACCTGTAGCTTATAGACTTGGAGCCAGAGGTGGTGGCATGGGGCAGTGTGAGTGTGTGTTTGGATTCCAATCCCTCCCCTACCCCCTCCTTTTATTTTGCTGGATCATATGTGTGCATGGCATAACTTAATAGGCTTAAATATTTTTTTATGTCGATTTTTTTCATTAATTTGTCTAGTCCCTTTTGAACATTCTGAACTTTTAGCATCCACAGCTCTATGTAGTAAGGAGCTTTGCAGTTCAGCTGTTTATCATATGAATATTGCATCCTCCTACTCCTTGACTTCAATTTGGTATCTGTTAGTTTCACCTAATGCCCTGTTGATCTTATAATGGAAGAGGTTGATCCTTAATTGTCTTCCCCAAATACTGGTAAGGTGGCTTTTTTGTGTTTTAAGAATTCTGTCACAATCACCCCCCAGCTGTATCTTTCCCTCACTGAGGATCTTCTTTCATGCAACTTCTTTGCATACAAAAGGTATTCCGAACACTTAGTTCTTCCCTCTGTGTTGTGGTGATTTGGTTTTTTTTCCCTATATTTTTATGCCAAGGAAGGTGGGTTGGGAACTGTATGTACTGCTTCAGCTATGGCACCTCATGGGTTTCGTCAAATGGCCTAATGATCTTTGGTGTTTGCTCTGTCTGTCTTGATACCCAGTTTTTCCAGCTGCTGTGACCAATTTCTTCTTGGATCTACCCTGTTTTAGCGCCAAGATCTCATTCTTGAGTGGAAGACTGGAGCCCCTTTAACAGGGAAAACTGGGATTTTTTTTACATGGTGCATCAGTGTACACCTACCGTTATTGCTCACTTAATTAATTGCCTGTGTATTTTTGTGATTGGCTCTTATCTTCACTAATGTAGTACCAACAGACTTAACCTAAATATTTGTCTTCATTTCCACACAATTTATGCATGTATGGAACAGCAGAGAAATTTACATGGGTTTCTGTGGGACTTGGCTGTTGTTGTCACTCCTAAGTGTATACTGGCTATTTATTGTATTCCTTGATGCATTCTATATGTTGTATACGCATCTAGATGATGCCTCTGTATGATGCATCAGCATTAAGGGTTCTAACCCTTAACATATAATATATATCACTATTGGGTGTTCAGAATGCCTTCAATACACCATGTCTTTGTAGATGAAAAATCTGAAATGCAGTTTTCCCTTAAGATGAATACCGTTTCTTTTTTTGTTGTTGTGTTTTGTTTGTTGTTGTTGTTATTTTTTGGTTGTGGGTGGGTTTTTGTTTTTGTTTTTTTTTGTCTTGGGAGGAAAAGCACTGGCTAAATCTTTCTCAAAGCTTAAAACTGTAGAGCCAGCTCACTTTGATTGTGGCTATAGTTGAGTATTTATTTAATACCACTTGAGGTCAGGTAATTTAAAAACTGTTAAACAGATTATGATTCAAGTTCCCTGTAATCGGATCTCTTTCCATATATTTAAGATAGTAAATATTCCGTACTTACAGACAAAGCTACTTTAAATTCACTTTAATTACTGTCTGACTAGAAAATGCTACTTTCTGCTTGGAAGTTTCAGTAGGAATGCTACTGTTCTGTCTCCTCTGTAGGACAAAACACTAAATGAGGAAATAATGCAAACATGCTTAAATGAATAAGCAATGTACAGTTGAAGTGGGATTATGATTTTCTTGTGAAATGTTTCTTGGTTTGTCTTGGCAGTGATTTAAATTGCCATCATGATGTAGTACTACTGGGGTTTTCTCCTGTATGAGTGGAGAGCTTGTTTATGCTTGTGGCATCTTGTTTTTCCCACACTGTTAGTGTAGCCGATTGTGCTAAGAAATGCCTTAGAGGCAATGCCTAAGGGGGCAGGTTAAAATGACCCAGGTGAATTCAGTGAGATACTACTGAGATCCACGTCACTACCAACAGCGGTAGAATCTTTCTGTTTGCTTTGTGAGACAGAAGGGGACATGCAGAACTCTCTGTTTGTAAGGACTATTAGTTACATGATTAAATCTAAATTTGTACTGTGTACAAAAGCAGTTAAAAGCAGTCATGATACTGAAAAAAACCCCCTGGTTTTAACTTCCTTTACAGTGACATTTTCTACTTTAATAACATTTCTTGATCATTACGTTTGAGTTTAGATTTAGAAATGCTGATAAAAGAATGTTCAGTCAAAGGATAAAACTTGACCTCTTCTGTTTTACGTTTCTCTTCTCAGAACTCCTTTGTTCCTGTTCTTTCTTGTACTGCCTTGCCACTTGGAACAGATTTTAACTCACCTTCCCCCTTCTCCCCTCAACTTGAAAGCTGTTGTCCAGCTCCAAGTATTTGTTTGGTTGCTGTTTATGCTTTTAAGGGGTATATGTGTTTGTATGTATATTTTTACACACACAAAGCTCAGTTCTTGCTATTTAGTTCTGTGCATATTTGAGCATCAATTTAAACAGGTTTTGTTCACAATGTAAAACTTTGAGAATTAACCACCCAGCGACATAATGAGATGCATTCTGAATGTGCATGCAACTATTCATTATTTCTTCTGCTGAATACTAATGAGGTGAGGTCTGCTGATGGTCATCTTTTGAATAGCGGAGCAGACAGAAGGAAGGTAAAAGCTAAGCGCCCTTTAGGAATTATACTCTTTGTGGGTATAAGATAATTTTGTGAGCCTGTTTAGCTTTGTTTCAGGTGGAAATTATGTGTATGTGATTGCATTTTTGTCTTCCCTCTAACTTTTGAATCCTTTCATTCCGTGGTGATGGCTTGCAGGGCCATTAAATGCCATGTTATAGCCAAGTCAACTGCAACCTCTATCTGCTCTTTGTCCAGTGGAAATACTATGTAGTGGAAGGGTAAAGAGGAGACAAAATATAAGAATCTCTAGGAAGTCTGAGCACATTAGTTCTGCTGCTGACAGGAATCTGTGCTCATTGTAACAGTAGATTCTTGCCAAATTCTGTTTGTAATGTGATTTGAATTTTTAGGTCTGAAAAATTTTTCCAAATCCTAACATCTGTATTTGCCTTTACTAAAGCTTGTCACTCAGTCAAAGTCCTTGAACCTTTTCAGTTTGGTGTTGGCACTTTTAAGGTCTTTATTTTAGAAGCCTGTGGTATTTCCTGCAAAAACTAACAAAATGTGTTAAAAAATGATTTAATATGGTAATTTTTTATTTTGGAGGTGCTAAAACAGGAGCAAACATGCCTTTGGACAGGCTACCTGTCTTAGGCTCATGTCAGGTTAGTGTTTTGGCTGCAGCTGAGATGGTGTAAGATGGTTACTGTCTTCAGGTCCTTGTTTTGCCCCCCCCCCCCCGAGTTTTGCTGGCATACCTAAATAACGTGTCACTCCTTAACTCTGTTCTGCCAAATTATCTGGGTTAAACACTACTGATACTTTTCCTTCTAATGCAGAGAACTTCTGGCAGGAGGAACTGAGAAATGAAGATGTGTAGTTATGTTATTTCCCAAGGGGAGGGAGGGATGTGATAAATTTTAACAGCAGATGGTAAAACCCTTACCTGTCTTCACTGCAGACAAACCCATGTCTGACTGTAGCTGTCATTTAACAAGTATTCTGCTAGTGGTAGCTTGAGGTTTTAAACTTGTATGGTATGACTTTAACTCTTGCGTTGTAGGTACGTATTAGGTAAATAATGTGTCTCCACCCTTCATAAAATAATTGACAAAGCAAAGCGTTGCAAGGGATGGTTAGCATCAAGGGCTGACTTAGTGGCATATGAACAGTTTTGTTTAAAGAGTTCACTGTAACCTTCTCAAATGAAATTTGAGTCGTTGCTATTAATAAGCTATTCTCTCATTAGTCTATTTAGTTCATTGGTGTTGTTCAGACTTTAGGGTTTATAGAAATCAATTTCACTGGGTTGATTCCCAGGTATATTTTAAACTTTCTGAAGATTAACTTAATTTTTGTAAAGATAAATTTACTTATGGAATAAGAGAAGTCTTGAAGTAAGGAAGTGTATAGATACATCTCAGTTTTGAGATGTCTGAGTTGCAGGACTACTATAACCTGTTCCAGCTTTTACTACACTTTGCATATGAACTTTCTTTTGCATTCTTGAAAGACTGAAGAAGTATGTGTAAAACATTTCAGAGTGGAATTATTTAATTTTGGTAGAAAGCCTTCCTAAAATTGTAGCCATTTGAGAATGTGAAGGCAAGGCAAGAAGGGGGAAATAAAATAATTTTATTACAACAAAATTCAGTAAACTTAAGTTTATGCTTCATGCAGGCTATTTTTATGTAGTTGGAATATTGGTGAGGCTAAATCATATTTTCCATTAGAAAAGAATAATTTTGCATGTGATGCTTAAGTATTTGAAAAGTATATATTTTAACCGAACATTTCTTCATACTACTAGTTTCTGAATATAAAGACTTTGTGATTTTTAGCACTAATCACTTGAAAAGGGAATTCTTTCAAGTCCTTTTTCTTCATAAGAAGTGAAGAAAGAATTCCAGTTGATTCCTTTTCTAATTTGTGTATTATCCTAATTTGACTTTGTTTTACTTGTTGACTTAATTGACAGGAAAGCAAATTAACTTGCTTTTAAAATCCCTTACATTAAAAAGTGCTATTGTGAGCTTTTGTTTTGTGAAACATTGCATGGTCCATGGAACTATGGTCTGGTTTTGTATTAAAACAGAATTGAACCTTTGAGGTGTTTAAACCCTACAGTAATGTTATTTTTTTTTTTGTCAAATGAGCCAGTTGTCCTTTCAGATCATTGAGTAGGATGTTGAGTATCTTACAGTACTGCTGTATTGCTGAACTATTAGGAATTAATTCGTGTGCGTGAAGTGCAATGGCTAGCTTTAAAACTGGCACCACTTGATGTGTATACATTTTATGTGCTTCTGTAGGATTCTGTTTTCTATGCATTCAGAGTTCATACAGTAGTTTGTGTTACGAATTGCATCAGAGTGGCCGGTATGCTGATAACAGCAGTACTATGGTTAGATTGAAAGTGGTTTGCAAGGTTATACACTTGTAGACTTTTAGGGCAACTTCCTCGTAAAGTAGTTGCTGGAGGTGGTCTCTGCTGTCCAAAGTGTTTCTTTCCATTAGCCTTCATGACATACGTTATTTTGAAATTAAGACCTTTTTCGTCTAATTCTTCAACTCTTAGAAATAATTTTAGAGGATGTCCGTGTTTAGATAACTTGCCAGCCAGGAAGGAATGATGAATGCCATAGTTCAGTATTACTTTATAGACTGCTGAGTCTGGCACCTAGTGCTTTAATTTCTGTAGCGCCAAACATAAGCTCTGTCTTCCCCAAACATAAGCATTAATTAAAGTGCCTTGTTTATAATTCATTGACTATTCCTTTACTATAAGAAATAGTATACGTAAGACCATAATGTGGGGAATGAATGTGCAGAATGAAATCAGTTGCCTGAGAGAACAATGTTAAGAAGCGGAGAATATGCTGATTTCATTGTTGCATCCTGATGGTATTTAGAGGTTGATAGGGCTTTAATGTTCAGGAAGGGAAGAAAAACCCCTTTATTTTTATCTCTTCTGGTGGTTTGTTTAGAGAGATCATGAAACTGGCATTTGGGTGTTGACCATATTATGTTAAGATACTCTGAAGTGCAGAAGCCATGTGCTGCAAGATGCTGTTTTGTATTTTTGCTTACAAAATAAAGGTTAAGGCACATCTGAAATAACAGCATCAGCCTCAGAACATGTAGTTTATATCTAGTAGAAGTTTTTACTTCATTGCAGAATACTTGTTAACAGCCAATTACAGTCAGATAAGTTTTTAGTTTACATTAAACCTTTCGAGTAAACTTCTATATGGCCATAATATTAAGAGACATTATAAAAGCAGGCACCTGTTTTATTTATGTATTATTTTACATTGTGATCTGAAGTAGTTGTTTGTATGTAACTTGTTGATACTCAACTGTGATATGGAATTCTTTGGAGAATTCTGTAAGGCTAATGTTAAAGGCAGTGTGGCTTTTTTTGTCATATTTCTTTTTGGTTTTGTAATATTGTTGTTTGAGTCAAGGTGATGTACCTTAGAAAAGGAATGGGTAGATATAATAGCTGCTATTGCTTTTGTCTTTTTAAGGTCTAGACTGCAAGGAACACTTTTTAATCTGTTCTTTCTCGTTGAAAAAATAAGTTGTTCCTCATTATCAGGTGCAAAGATGTAAATTGCCTCAAGGAAAGGGATCTAACACATTATGAAATAGTGACGTGTGAGTAGTGATGTTGAAAACAGGCTGGGGTGATGGCTGGCAAGAAACCCTGAGTGACTGTGCAATATGATCTGGTGGCACAGAAGGGCCGCTTGTATTCTCTGCTGGGTACACAAAGATGTGTTGCAGAGAGGGATGGAACTTTGAAATACTCTATAAATTTACACTTGCAAAAAAATTCATACCACATGAGATACAGTTTTCAACTCTAGAGACTACCGTAAGTGTGTCTAAATTTCTGTAGCTTGGAGGCAGATATTCCAGAAAATGTGTTGATTTTGGTGGGTTTTTTTAAGATTGTATCCATCTTCTCACAAACATTATTATATATATATGCAGACATACTTTTTTTCTCATACCCCTTAGTGAGGTGTCAGTTAAAACAAAGGTAATAGACAACAAATGTGGTTGGCTTAAGGATGAGTACAGTAATTCAGTGCACCGCAGAATGAGGTGGCCTCATGATCAGACTGTTAATAAAGGGACAGAGAAGAACCCTTCTGAAAATGCACTTCGTTGATGCTTTTCGTACGAATTAAAGCTACAGAGGATGTAAAAAATATACAATATTCCAAATTTTTATTTTAAAATTTTGTGGGCTTTTTTTTTTGTTGTTGTTGCAGACTCTGTAGTACTTGTTATCATCTGTTACTGGATTTCTAGGACTTGGGGCTGTTGACTGCTTTTTAGTGAAGAACTAATTTCTAGAGTTGGTACATAAGTCAGATCTTTTATTTGCTAATAGTATTTGCAAGCATCCTAAATTTCTGACATTGTTTGTATCAGAAGCTTAGCAGCTCTTGGCAGTGATCCTAGAGCTTCTGAGAGTAGTTTTATAACTTCTGAGAAACTTAAGATAAAGTGTATGGTGCAAAATGTAAGCATACTCTTGTGGGGACTTGCAGGGTTGTTGCCTGCACTTAAGAGAAGTCTGACTCTGAGGTCTGATGATAAGAATTTACTGTCTAGCTTGTTTTTTTGAGGAGCTAAATATTTCGTGGGACGTTTTAATTTCAGACATGAAATATGAAGGTTCAGATGTGTTCACAGAAAAGGAGTTTTGATGATAAACTTTGTGTTAACACCTGTTAAGTATGATTTTGATTAATATTGTGGGTTAGAAATGTGCACATTAAATATGGAAACAGAGTTTCACTGGGTTTTGAAGTTCAGACTTCTGATCAGTTCATAATTTTCAATCTGTTGTGATTTTTCTTGGTACTGTGTGTGAAAAAGATGAACATCCGTAAAACGATGTCTTTCTCTGATTCTCAGATGTGAATGAATTGAAGGAGTGCCTTCAAGTACTAGTGAAGGAACAGCAAACTCTGGCCACACAAACTGCTACAACAGCTCTTTCAGCTATGAGGCTAAAGCAGAGGCTAGTTATCCTGGAACGATATTTCATTGCATTGAACAGAACAGTTCTTCAGGAGAACGTCAAAGTTAAGTGGAAAAGCAGTAGTATTCCTCTGCCTGCTGTGGATAAGAAAAGGTAACAACATGTGTGTGAACAAGTTAATGCATTTGTAAAGTCATAGAAAGGTTATCAACCTGTGTGAGAGCTTCATGTGATTTCTTCCTTCTTGTGAGGCACTGGCAGTAAAGAAACTTTTCTTACTTCTTAAGATGGTTTTACATGGTGTTACCTGCCATGCAGTTTTCCTCCTTGGCTGATGCTTGCTTATAGTATCTCTGTTCATACTGGTGGGTTTTTATTGTAATGCATTGCTGCAGATATTATTCTTTGAGCTGTAGGTATACTTTTATTGAGGTATTCCTATTGTTCTACTCAGCTAGAAAGTATGGAGAAGCTGGTTTCAGAAATGATGCTGATGGAGGATACATAGTTCTAATAACATTAATATATTTTTTGTCAGTAATTTCTCAGTTAAATCGCATAACAAATTTCAAAATACAAATACAGAAAAGTTGAACAGTTTTCATTAGTTGGATGAGAAATGCTGTAATGGTGCATTTTTTATGAAACTATTTCCAGAGAACTAACTGAATAAGAAATTGTCTGATTACTTTCCATGTCTAGATAGATTTTTCTACTTGTAGGTCAATAAGCTATCAGATGAGGCATTGAAGAAGCTATTCAGTAGCTGAACAAGGTTGCTGTCTGACAGAACAAGCAATTCAGCCAGGGAAGTTTTTATGTTAGATTGTCTCTAGCTTCAAAAATGAAAGGAGACAGTAAGTAGATATCATGAATAGTTATTATGGGATTAGAGTTCTGAAAATAATACCTTTCTTTGAGTAGTCTATTCTCTGATTTTTTTTTTTCAGTTCTGACTAAAAAGAGCACTGATATATTTAAGTTATCAGATTGCTAAAAATGCCAGTTTAAATCTTTTCTCTTTTGGAGAAGTAGTAAGCAGTTCATTTTCTTTTGATGTGAGATTAAAAAGAGAACAGAATTGTTGGTGTCTTTCTGAGAGGAAGCAGTAGGGAATCTCCTGTCATTAAGTACAAAGGAAAGCTTACTTTCCTATCTGACTGTTTACATAAAAAGAAAAGTTAAGGCAAATGTATGCAAGTCCAGTGGATATTAATAAAATAAAATATAAAGAGAGATTTTTAACATTGACACTTGAATAGAAAGCTAAGAAATGATAAAATTAATAGAAATAATTATCAGTACTTGAAGATTCATTAAAAAAAAGCTTATAAGCATAGTTTATGCAGTCCAAATTAACTGAAAGTATAAACTTCCTGAGTAAATAATGCGTACATGAAGTATCTTATGTCTGTGTATTTTGAATACAGCATTATAATTTCACTCTGGGTAACTATAGGCACCTTTTTGATGGCAGTCAATTATGCCAGTCTAGTTTATTTTTTCTCTGTGAAGCTTTTTGATGTTGGGAGTTCTTTGAAGCAGCTGAAGTTGAATTTTGGTTGTTGACATGTTGATGTTGATCACCTTCATTCTCAAGAAGCAATTACAGTTCTTTACAGATAAAAATTGTGTAATTATATATGCATGCATATAGCTAAATTATAAAATTGTCAAATATTCAAGTTATACAAATAATTACTAGCATATATAATTTTATTTAGCCCAAGACCTGTAGGCAAAGGTGTAGAAGGACTTGCACGAGTCGGATCCCGAGCAGCACTTTCATTTGCATTTGCGTTCCTTCGTAGAGCCTGGAGGTCAGGTAGGTCTTCTCTGTAGCATTTTGCATATATTTTTCATTATAAGGCAGATGATTCGTTAAAAGCATGTGTGTATTAAGTATTTGCATAGAACTATACATTTATAAATGGTAGATTTGCACAATTGTGTTTTATGTTTATGTGGTATTATGCCCAACAATACTGCTGCTGATTGAAGCCATCCAAGCCCATAGGAATGCTGTGTTCTGCTGGGATACTTCTATGCTTAGGAAGGCAAATTAAGATTTCATGAAGAGAATGTATTTTTAATGCCAGGTTTCAGAAAAGTTAGATTTATTCTTCAGACGGGGTCGATCTGCTGTATTACTACATGATAGTAGCAGCTTAGAAAAGGAGTTTGGAGCAGTAGTGTGAAACTTGTGTTGGGTTGTGACTTGTCAGAGGTTGGCAGAATTGTCATCTCTGCCACCTTAACCTGCCTGTTTGTCTCAGTCTGTGCTGTTTGTTCAGATGGCAGCTGTTTGATTCACAATTTGTCTAGCCAGCCCTAGTAATTCTGATTTCCTCAGCAGATGCATAGTGGGATGAGCTGGTTTAAGAGTTGTTCCCTTTCTGAATGTATTTGTTGTGAAGCAGATAGTTCTTCAGAAGTCTTGCAGTAAAAATATTCGTGTGAATATTGAGAACTTTGTACATAATATTAAGTAATTTGTAAGCTTGATGTTAAAAAAAATAATCCACAAAACATAGTATACAAAAATGTGTGTAATTTTTGTAAAGATGGGAGTGCAACTAATATTACTGTGTTCCTCAGGTGAAGATGCAGACCTGTGCAGTGAATTGTTACAGGAATCACTTGATGCACTACGAGCTCTACCAGAGGCATCCCTTTTTGATGAAGGGACTGTATCTTCTGTTTGGCTGGAAGTGGTGGAAAGAGCTACTAAATTCCTAAGGTCTGTTGTGACTGGGTAAGTCTCTTTTTTTTGAGCATTGCTGCAGTAGTTGTTAAATGGCAAGCTTGCATCTCTTAGCAGCTGACGGCATAAACAGAATAGTTTATGGAAAATTATGTTATTATATTATTAGTTATTATTATATTAGTTATTATATTATTAGTTTATGTAAAAAGATTGCTTTCCTTTTCTAATGTTGTTATGCAAGCAAGCAAAAGATAGATGGACTGTTTAAATGATGCTCTTTACATATGATCTAATCCCTTGAAATGTTTAAGAAAAATCTGAATTTGAGTGTTCTGCACTGCTGCATGTAGACTTACCTGAAAAATAATGTTGCGCTAGTGTAAACTATCCACACGAAGAGTGCTTTGCTAGTACAACGTCTGTGTAGACTTAATTGTACCTTTCTAGTCTAGTAAAATAATGCAGGCTTCTGTGCATTGTGAGGGAGAGTACGCTTATAGTGGACTTAGCGCTCCCCTGCTTTTCCCTGTTATTTAAGGAGGCTTAAAGTTACCCTTTTCAATAGTTACTAGAAATTAATTCTTTTGAGTACTGGAACTACATCCTTATGGTGAATATAATAAAGAATATTGGGCTTTCACCTGTGAAAAATGTTTTTCATATTCTTAACATGTATAATAGAGCTATAGAGTAGATAGTGAGGCTTGGGGCAATTTTAAAGCCTAGTTGCCACGCTTGCATGGAGTGTGTCAGCTTTTCTTCTCAGTTGCTTTCACCACTTCATATTTTTCTGTAAGTGTAGTGGTTCTTGATGTAGATGCTTTTGTAAGCAAATATGTATTGTTTCCAATTGTGTGTTAGTTACTGTATATTGTTTGTCTTTTAGAGATGTGCATGGAGCTCCCAGTACCAAAGGGCCAGGAAACATTCCGTTACAAGACCAGCACTTGGCACTTGCCATATTGCTAGAACTAGCAGTGCAGAGAGGTACACTAAGGTGAGAAGCATGAGCACTGTGATTTTTAACCATCACTGTCTGTTGGAATGGCCTGAGCAGTGCCCATCTTCAGTTTTCATGGGTTTGGGTTTAATGTAGTTCAAAGTATATGAACCTTTTCTGTAATGTAGTGGCGATCAAGCTCTTATGTTACCTAGATTGCTAAATCCATTTGATATTTTGATATGTTTAAAAGGGAAAGCCATGACATCTGATATTGTTAACTTCAAAATGTAGAAATTTAATTCTATAAAATAATGTTTTTACGAGTGCTTACTAATGGAAGATGTAAACTTCCTCTTTCAGCCAAATGTTGTCTGCAGTTATGTTGTTGCTTCAGCTTTGGGATAATGGAACGAGAGAAACAGATAATGAGCGATCTGCACAGGGAACAAGTGCACCCCTTCTACCTTTGCTACAAAGATTTCAGAGTATAATATGTAATAAAGATGTGCCCAATACTGAGGAAGAGATTCAGGTACTTACCCTTGGATTATTTGAAAGGGGCATTATGTTGGTATCAAATTTCATTTGTCTGGCTAAAGTAATTATAAGTTATCCAAACAAAGTTTAGTTTTGCTTTGGTAGTGGTGTTTTCCATGCAAAATGTACATACACCACTGTTGGTTAGTTTTCATGCGTACATTTGAGTTTTCTGAGGTAGGAGGAATGTCATAGTATGGTTAGAGGTAAGCTTTGTGTCTCAGACTTAATGTTTTTGTGATAATTAACTTGGAGATGTGGCCAGTTAACTTTTCTGCACATTTAGATTGTTTTAATTTATTTATGTTTGAAGTTAATTGAACTGTGACTCTTGGTGAATATTACTGAGGTTGATAAAACACAGTAAATCAGTTTATTACGCTTGTAACTTTGTTACATTCACAATCTGACGATATTTTCTCATCACGTGTGTTTAGAATTTCCCTCTACTGTAAGAAAAAGCATGTGCAGAGTTAATTTGGTTCTCTTGAACTTGTGCAGATACTCAGCATTTCCAAGATGTATTGTATAGTAGATGTATGTGTAGGGGTGTAGGAATACCTTGAATATTCTTCTGACTGCTCTTTTTTTCCTTTCTAGCTCCTGACTTACCCTCTGAGTCCAAATGAAAGTTTCCTGAGGTATCTGACTTTGCCACAGGACAATGAGCTAGCGATTGATCTGAGACAAACAGCTGTAGTGATCATGGCCCATTTAGATCGTCTAGCCACCCCATGTATGCCTCCACAGTGTAGCTCTCCTACGTCTCATAAGGTAGCTATTTGCATCGTCGAATTTAGTAAGATGTTTTTCCTAAAAATGTAACTGATTTTCAGTTTGGAAGGAAAACAGCTCCTAAGATTCTTCAAATTTCTTTTTGACTTTTACAAGGTAACATGAGTTGCCTGAATTTGTCTTACTTTTGGTATCTTTTATTACATCAGTATCTTAGAGTACAATTCTATGGTGTGTGGACCATTCACAACACTATGGCTAATTCTGACATATTTTGAGCTGTTCCCTGTGTTTGTCAGAGTAAAGGCTCAAGACCAGACTTTATAAATGTTGGGTGTCTGGTGTATTTAAAAAAAAAAATATTTAGATATAAAAAAATATTTCTAGCTTGTTCAGTAGCAGACTAAACTGAATATGATGCATGCAAGTCTTTATTTTTGATGTCTTGATTGGGGGTGTTGGTGGCCAGCCGGCTGGATATGAGCCAGCAGTGTGCCCAGGTGGCCAAGGCGGCCAACAGCATCCTGGCCTGTATCAGGAACAGTGTGGGGAGCCGGACTAGGGAAGTGATCATCCCCCTGTACTCGGCACTGGTGAGGCCCCACCTCGAGTACTGCATTCAGTTTTGGGCCCCTCACTACAAGAAGGACACTGCGGTGTTGGAACGTGTCCAGAGAAGGGCTACGAAGCTGGTGAGGGGTCTGGAGGACAAACCTTACGAGGAACGAACTGAAGGAACTGGGGTTGTTTAGCCTGGAGAAGAGGAGGCTGAGGGGAGACCTCATCACCCTCTACAACTCCCTGAAAGGAGGTTTTAGAGACATGGGGGCTGAGCTCTTCTCCCTGGTGCCACGGGATAGGACAAGAGGAAATGGGTTCAAGTTATGTCAGGGCAGGTTTAGATTGGATATCAGGAAACATTTTTTCACTGAAAGGGTTATTAGACATTGGAATAGGCTGCCCAGGGAGGTGGTGGATTCCCCATCCCAGGAGGTGTTTAAGAAAAGGGTAGATGTGGTACTTAGGGACGTAGTTTAGAAGTGTTTTTTTTGTCAGGGTAGGTTAATGGTTGGACTTCATGATCTTAAGGGTCCCTTCCAACCTCACTGATTCTATGATTCTGTGATTCTAGGTAAGCTGCATTGACTACTGGCTGTTGCAGATTTAAGTATATTTGGCATATAAAGGTTTGAAAAAATAATCTACTCTATGCATTTTATTGAGTTTCGTATTTCAAAATTAGTTCTTACAGAATTTCTTATTTTCTAGGGATCTCTGCAAGAGGTCATTGCTTGGGGCTTAATAGGTTGGAAATACTATGCTAATGTGAGTGGTCCAATTCAATGTGAAGGACTTGCCAACCTTGGCGTTGTGCAGGTTGCCTGTGCAGAGAAACGATTCCTAATATTGTCTAGGAATGGACGAGTTTATACACAAGCGTACAACAGCGATACTCTGGTGAGGTTTTTTTACGTGTTTTTAAAAACATGTTTTCTTCTGTATTACTTCATAGCATAAGTCTGTTCCTTTAACTGTTTACAGTACCTTGGAAGAGTAGATGGAGAGATATTGAATGTTGTGAGCTTCTGTATTATTGTTTTTGAACTTCCAGAAATAGTGGATTTGATATCTTGTACTGATATGATGAAATGCATCTGAATTCTGTAATTTCTATGGGGCTAGAGGGTTATGAACGCAGGGATAATTACTTATGTTGGTAAGCTGGCCTTCCTAAAAACTGTAGGAATTGACAGATAGAAAATGGATTTTACTTCATTGATGTAACACTGTATCCAAACTGTAGTTTCTCAAACAAAACTGTACTGTACCAGAAACATTTGTCACTACCATTGCCTGTAAGTTAACATAAACACCATTTTCATATATAGTGAAGACCTTATAAGCATGGTAGCAAAATAACTTCTGAGCATTTTTTTTGTCAAACTTGAATAGTAGATTTGACCTTTTTTTTTTCTTTAAACCTTCACTTCATTAATTTAAGTGCACAGTTTTGATAAAGCCTTAGGAAAACTGTACCTGGTTATTCTGTATATAGGCAAGTGATATGGAAAATGTAAGCAGTTTTCATAAGTGTATTGCTTTTGTTCTGTTCCCAGGGGCCACAGCTGGTGCAAAGTCTAGCTTCCAGAAATATTGTGAAGATAGCAGCACATTCAGATGGGCATCACTATCTTGCTTTGTCAGCAAATGGTGAAGTTTTCTCTTGGGGTTGTGGAGATGGTGGAAGACTAGGCCATGGGGATACAGTGTATGTAATAAAAATAATCCTAACATTTATTTGCCAGTGTTCTGAATTTGTAGTAAAAACTGTTTAGTTGTGTATACAAGCATATTCAGCATTTGACATCCATCTCTGTTGTTGAACAGAAATTGCATTCTCCCTGCATGTTTTCTCTGCCTGTAATATTCCCAGTTCTGTATTAATGCTGCTATCTGAAATACTTGTAGATAGAGGGTGTAGTAGTGGTTGCACTGTTATTAGGCTTTTTATTCATGGTTTTATGAGTCCACAACGTATTTTCTTTAGGAGCATTGACTCAGATGTCAGTGGGGTCATCATTTCCTATGCAGTCATGTTGCATATATCATTCCTTTTTTTCCCCTGTGTTAAACAGTAATATTAGCATCCTGCTTTTGTGTAGGAGCAGTCTCTACAGGGGTATTCTGTAGGGGTTGTACATCAATATATTTTAGAGAATGTAAGTGTCTTCCCCCAGCACTGCGTTCCCTATAAAGCGAGGGAGTTAATACACAAGGGTTAGTGGTGTCATTACATGAATTGTTTGGATATAGCAATTAAAGATAATATTTTTATAGTAGACAAATATTTTTAAAAACACTGCATTAATTTAACTGGAAATAGAAATCAAAACATTCTTTCAGTGGTTTCTATATTGTTGAACAATCTGAACTTAATTTTTGGCTTGTAGCGCTATATATATCTTGATAGTTCAGACTAGTAATAGGGTTTGCAGGTAAAAGTGCAGCAATTGTTTTCTAATAAGTATGTCACACCTTATCTACTCTTGAGATCACCTTTTGTGAAATATGTCACCTTCTCTTTTAAATAGCCCTCTGGAGGAACCGAAGATGATATCTGCTTTATCTGGAAAACAAGCTGGAAAACATGTTGTTCATATTGCATGTGGAAGCACCTATAGTGCAGCCATTACTGCTGAAGGAGAGCTATATACATGGGGACGAGGAAACTATGGCAGGCTTGGTCACGGTATGTTACTTGATATCCTAAAGTAGTTGTTTGTCAAAAAACTGTTCAGTGCCCAACTCAAATGATCTGTTATCAACTTACCTAAAGCCGATTATGTGGTTTCACATGAATTGAAACAATTGTGGGAGGAATTGTCTTAAAAGCAGTGAATTTGTATGAGTTCTGTAAAAATAAGCAGTTGGATGGAGAAAATAAATCTATGCTGTTCTCTTCCTTGTGAAGCAAAGACTATTTTGTGGGTTAAGTCTGTATTAGATACCTAAGAAGCCATATGGGAGCTTAGTCATGATGCTCAAATCTGAAAACAAAACCAAACCAACACCCCCCCACCCCCACAAACCAAAACGTCCAAAAGCAAGCAGAAAAAAAAAAACCAAACAAAAGAACCTACCAGACCTTTATGGCTTTGCTTCTCACAGAACTATTTTGTTTTGAAGGTTCCAGTGAAGATCAGACCATCCCAATGCTGGTCACGGGGCTGAAAGGACTCAAAGTTATTGATGTGGCCTGTGGAAGTGGAGATGCTCAGACTCTTGCAGTTACTGAAAATGGTTAGTAGCAAAATATAACTTAACACTTTAAGTAAGCTTACCTTTCCTTTCTTTCCTTCTGAAGATATGTACACGGGGGACATTATGCTTATTTCTATTGGCTTGAATTCTGTAAGAATGTGAAGCTGAAATTCCTTTTGGGAAAATACATATGGGCTTATATGTTCTTCTGTATAATGTGTGCAGATGTATTTCCATGCATAGATATGCAATATATTCATTATGAATATGCAAATATATATTTCCATTTATGTTATACATTTACATGGGTGTTTAAAATATATATGATATGCACAGAAAATATTACATATATGTACATATGCATCTAAATTTTATGCATTATTATGTAAGTGCAAATAGCTCATGTTGACAAAATAGCCAGAATTTTGAGTAGGAAAGTTGTCTTTGTTAATCTGTGGGAAGTGCCAAAGAAAGGCTGTATTGGAATCCTGCTTCCCAGCATCCCTGAACAAGGTGCTTAGGATGAGACAGGTTCAAAACCTAAATTTCGCTGTGTGAAGTTAAGCCCCAGAGTCATCCCTTAGGAAGCAGATAGCTCTTGGCAGCTAGTTCTTCTTTTACAATATAGCTGGTTATGGTGATGTGCGGTATTTAAAAGCTGAAAGGTTTGCTCATCCAGGAAATGGAAAGCTGAATTGAACTTTTCTTTTTCTCTTGGTCTCCTTATTGCATGCTTCTGTTGCTTATCATAGTATATTAGAGACTAGCTTGTGCAAGTAAGGAACATCAATGCATCAGAGTGTAAAACAAGACTTTCTTTTAGGGCATGCATGGGTTTACCATTCTTGAACGATAATTTTATTTGATGCAGAATGACTTGACTATTTCCCAGTTCCTAAATCAGGGCTTTGATTTCATGTATTTCAAAAGAACATGACAGGCAGTAGCACTTGTAATTTCATTTTGTGAAATGGTTGAATGACAAGAACTGAAAATTAAGAAAACAGGTTTCACAGACAATTCATCCATTTGATGCAGAAAAAGATTTTGCAAGTTATTATAAGGTGTCATTTATAAGAAGACAATTTTTAACTAAAGATTATACTGCAGGCTTGATTTGAAGTAGATCCTGTGCTTCATATGTTTTTAAGAACTTTCTATACACTGATGACTTTTCATTGCATATTATATGTTACGATTTTTATGTTTGATTTGAGTAGTATGTGAGCTTCTAAGTCTTTCTCTTCTTACTGTCGTAAGCTATTGGAAATAAATTAATAACTGCTATTCTTAAATTAAAACTTGAGAATTCTACTTCATTACATGAAGTACATGTACTTCATTACATGAAAAATCAACACGATATTTTTTTGTTTTCTTTCTCTTAATTTAAAGGCCAGGTGTGGTCTTGGGGTGATGGAGATTATGGAAAACTGGGAAGGGGAGGCAGTGATGGTTGCAAGACTCCCAAGCTGATAGAAAAACTTCAAGATCTGGACATTGTGAAAGTACGCTGCGGGAGTCAGTTTTCTGTTGCTTTAACCAAAGATGGCCAGGTCTATACCTGGGGAAAAGGTGACAATCAGAGACTTGGGCATGGAACAGAAGAGCATGTTCGATATCCCAAACTGCTGGAAGGCTTGAAAGGTAATTATCAGAGCTGGAAATTTTCCAAGGTTCTTTTTGCTTTTGTTGGAACCTTTTGCCAGACACTAGTCATCTTAACGTTAAGACTGGTACCCTGTACTGTGTCATAATGTATACTGCTTACATTGAGAAAGGTGATAGTGCACGTTTCCCATCACTTCTGCATTTATACCTTTAGAATTTTATCAGACTTAGAGACACTATGTTATGACTTCTTTAAATGCTGCTTGTATTGTGTTTTGTTTTATTCCTACTGCTTTTCTTTTATTAGGTTCACAAAAATGCTTATTTAAAACATGTATTTTTCCATTGTCATGCAAATAAATATATATAAAAAATATATACATGCTTAGATTAAGGCATGTGAATGGAATATATGGACACAAGTAATGTTGAAGTTGGGTACATGCCAGTATTTTTGACTAGCTTGTAGCAGAATCAAGATTATTTCCTGCATTTGTGAGAAATGTGAGGTTCTGTAGGAGAGGATGAGGAAGAAACCTCTTTTATTGCTCTGTCTTTCCTAAAATTGTTCGTATGTGATGAATTATCTAATTGAAAGTAGCTTCTGAACTAATAACTACAATATAACGTTACAGTCTCGAGTTCATAGATGGGGAGATCTTTTAATAAACGTTTCCTGAAGAGGTACCCGAGTAGAAGGGATACAAAATAGAAGATTTGGGTTTTTTTAAACTTGTAGCTTTTGTACTTTGGCTCTCTTAAATACCTTTAAATACTTCCTTGGTTTTTCTTTTGCTGTACTCTTCCAATCCACTACTAAGGCGAAGGTGAGACTCCTGACATCCATGATGTGTTCATAGTTAAGTATGGTTGTAATTAGCACTGTTTTCCTTATCTCTGATATTTTTCTGTTAAGATTGTAATCTTTAAGTTACATTTTCAATATTTGACTTTTCTATCAGGAAAAAAAGTGATAGATGTGGCAGCTGGATCTACCCATTGTTTAGCACTGACTGAAGATAGCGAAGTGCATAGCTGGGGAAGCAATGATCAGTGTCAACATTTTGATACTTTGCGGATCACCAAACCAGAGCCTGCAGCTCTCCCAGGATTAGACACAAAGCACATCGTTGGAATTGCTTGTGGGCCTGCTCAGGTAAGTTGTATTTTTGAATTGTTAATTGTGATTTGTCTTTGTCTCTCACTGAGACTAGTTCTATACACTAATCCCAGTTCCTCTTTCTGTGCTTGCATGACTTTTCTTACTGTTTCTTGTTCTGAATAAGTGAAGTCTTGGAAAAAAACAGTTCTGGTGCAGTTCCTCTGCCAAAAAGGGATGACTAGATTTCCCTCTGTTGAGTATTCTGAAAAGTAGCTATTTACCTGTTCTGGGTTTTTTCGTCTGGTACAGCAATTGAAGAGTTGTCAAGCAGAATGTTTCCTGCAGCACAGATAGTGAGATATCTGGACTAATATAACAGCACTTCGGGAAGCATGATAATTCTTTTCTGGGACTGGTAGGGTTTTATGTGTGTTTACAAGGATGTAAGTGGAGAGGTTTCTTCAGCAGATATGCTGATGCTATTTCTGCATCTGCTGTTAGTGTTTAAAGGCAGATGTTAGCTTTACACTCTTGTGTCTGATAAGTGTCATCTTATATTTGGGAAATAACTGCTGAACTTTGTATATTGTTTCCGTTTAATAGAGTTTTGCTTGGTCATCGTGTTCCGAGTGGTCAATAGGCTTGCGGGTGCCTTTTGTGGTGGATGTTTGCCCCATGACATTTGAGCAGTTAGATCTTCTACTAAGGCAAGTGACAGAGGGAATGGATGGCTCCTCTGACTGGCCCCCCCCTCAGGAAAAGGAGTGTATGGCTGTGGCAACATTAAACCTTCTAAGGCTTCAGGTACCTTCAGTTTCTTATGCATTGAGAAGTTGTTGGAATAAATGTTTCAGTAAATTGCTTGGATAAAAATAGTAGACTTACTGTGCTTTAAAACATTTCTGTTGATTGAATAAGTGAGGTAAGTACAACATCACTTTCTACTGTTTGAAATTTGACAGCTAGCGGTGGGTTTTTTCTTCTCAACAGCTTTTGGATCTCATTAAAAATGAACTACAAAAATAAAACGTAAATGGATTAAGTTTTGTGTGCTCACTCAACAAGCCCGTACGCTCAAAGATTTTGAACATTTTTAAGAATTTTAAATAGCATTTTTATGACTGAATGTCCTCTTTAGAAGGTATCTGACAGTCATTGAAGATGTGCTACTTTTCCTAGTGTACTGTAGCAGAGTAGAAACAGTTTAGGTTATTCCTTAGGTTATTATAGTTCAGAGTTTTAAGGGATATAGTTAAATATAGTTCATGATCTTTGAGTATTAGTTTAAGTTCAGTATGTGTGTGGGCAAGCCAGCATTTCCCTTTAGTTTTACAAATTTACACATGAAAGTTTATATCTTGGTCAGTGAAATTACTCAGTTGGTCCAGAATTGACTTACTCTTTTTTTTTTTTCAAGTTCACTTCTCTTCTTAATTAAAATTTG